>SJYA01000153.1:109539-156330 GCA_006410615.1 Neotragus moschatus
TTTTTTTTTTTTTTTTTTTGCCACAAGGCACATGAGATCTTAATTCCCCAACCAAGGATTGAACTTGCACCCCCTGTACTGGAAGGCAGATTCTTAACCACTAGACTGCCAGGGAAGTCCCAGGAAGATAATTTTAAAACACTCTTTGCTGTGTGGTCACGCCTGTCCCTCTCCCCTCCCCTCTCTCTGTCTCTGCCTCTCTCTCACCTCTTTCTTCTTCTCTTTCATTTTTCATTTTTCCTCCTTTATCATGTTGCTGGCCTGGCCACCTTCCCTTCTAACACAGTAGTTAAGGCACACGAGTTGCCCCACCATCTTGAGAGAAGAGTGGAGTATCTTCCCTTCTTGAACTGCTGTCTAATTTGCCTGCCTCCTTTATCCTGAGCCCATATAATGGACTGAGAGCTTTCACTTTGGCCTCAGCCCCAAATACATTAAATAATTAATTCCCATCACTCTTCTTTGTGTGCCTTATTTCTACATCACCCAGAATAGCTGGTGGCATTTCCCCTGCATAAAAAGAAAGCAGAGAGGTCAGTTGGCATTTCTGAAATATATATGTATTTTACAAAGCCACACACTAGCAGAGCTTCTTTATTCCTTCACTCCTGTGACTGATTCATAACAAGCAACTTCCTAGCTCTCCAATTGCTCAGCCAATTTCCACTTACCATCTTGTAATCTGGTCAGTGATTAATGCCCACACTGAGTATGGCCGAGGGACAAAGCATTTTCCCAATGGTAAAATCCAAAAGGAATTTTCTAGTCATTTTAAGTCTGTGCTGCTGCTCCCAGTAAACCCACTGGAAAGTAAACAAAGTGAGCTTCCTTTATAAGACATGGAGTTCTGATCCAAGATGGTATTTCTTCCTAGCTTTCCTTTCTGTGATGGCTGATATAGTGCACAGCATAAATCCTGGGGGATAACATGTTTTCCTTCTATACCTGTCCTCCTAGACATTGTAGGGGACAAGAATAGGCCACCTCCAAATATGCCACTTTGGCATAAGGATTATTTTGAGCTGAAAGTAATTAAGAAACAGCAGATGCAGGAAGAGCTCTGTTAAAAGCATCATTTCCCATGAGAAAAGCACCCTCCCTGGACTGGGGAAAGGATAACATTTTTATCACTGGAGATGGGGCACCGATGCCGAGACTTATCTGTGCAGACTCCTAACTCACCCCTTATCTGCCACCAGTTCCATGTGTCTCCTTGTCTCAGCCCCACAATTCACCCCCCTTGGAGCTCAAATCTCTTTCATCAAAATAGTGTTTAAGTTGTCAGGCCTGTTTCTTTGGCAGTTTCACTTCTTTCTAAAAAGCACCCCCCCACACACACATATGTCATATAAAAACATTAAATCAAATAAAATGTGTATCCCTTTTCTTCTGCTGTCTGTGGTCACTTTACTTTGAAGACTCCAGCCACAGAACCTAAGAGGGTAAGTTCAGTTCAGTCGCTCAGTCGTGTCCAACTCTTTATGACCCCGTGGACCACAGCACGTCAGGCCTCCCTGTCCATCACCAACTCCCGTAGTTTACCCAAACTCATGTCCATTGAGCCCGTGATGCCATCCAACCATCTCATCCTCTCTCATCACCTTCTCCCCCAACCCTCAATCTTTCCCAGCATCAGGGTCTTTTCAAATGAGCCAGCTCCTCACATCAAGTGGCCAAAGTATTGGAATTTCAGCTTCAACATCAGTCCTTCCAATGAACACTCAGGGCTGATCTCCCTTTGGATGGACTGGTTGGATCTCCTTGCAGTCCAAGGGACTCTCAAGAGTCTTCTCCAACACCACAGTTCAAAAGCATCAGTTCTTCGGCACTCAGCTTTCTTTATGGTCCTACTGTCACATCCATACATGACCACTGGAAAAACCATAGCCTTAACTAGACAGACCTTTGTTGGCAAAGTAATGTCTCTGCTTTTTAATATGCTGTCTAGGTTGGTCATAACTTTCCTTCCAAGGAGTGTCTTTTAATTTGATGGCTACAGTCACCATCTGCAGTGATTTTAGAGCCCCCCAAAATAAAGTCAGTCACTGATTCCCCATCATACTGTTCATGGGATTCTCAAGGCAAGAATACTGAAGTGGTTTGCCATTCCCTTCTCCAGTGGACCACATTTTGTCAGAACTCTCCACCATAACCCATCTCTCTAGGGTGGCCCTACACGGCATAGCTTAGTTTCATTGAGTTAGACAATGCTGTGGTCTATGTGATTAGATTGGCTAGTTTTCTGTGATTGTGGTTGCAGTCTGTCTGCCCTCTGATGCCCTCTTCCAGCACCTACTGTCTTACTGGGGTTTCTCTTCCCTTGGACATGGGGTATGTCTTTACAGCTGCTCCAGCAAAGTGCAGCCATTGCTCCTGACCTTGGACATGGGGTATCTCCTGTCAGCTGCTCCAGCTGGTAAAAGGGTAAAGGCAGTCTTGTCCCCCCTCCAGTATGTTTTTAAATGCAGGGTGATATTCCCTGGAAATGTTTTACTTGTGAAATAGTTGAAAATCTACCTATTTCCTCTTCTGACCCAAAAACTCACCCAAGTGTCAGGGAGGAGGAAATTTCCCCTCTGCCCCTCTTGAGTTCTTGTGACTGGACTAAAAATAAAATTGACACCAGCTAGAGTAACAGGGATTTGAACCTGGCCAAAATCCAGTTTAGGACACCAACCCACGTGACCAGGACTCTCTCACTCTCTGTCTCTCTCTGGTGAAAAGATTTGATGAAGTAAGATTCTTATAGTAATGAGCACAGCACTGGACAATAATAGGCAACAAGCAAAGTCTTAGCTCCTCTAAGTAGTAATTATCCTTAGATGGATGTGTTACATTCAACAAGATATTTCTGGATAAGACAAGAGAAAAATAGATGATTTATCTTATAGACCCGAATAAAAGTCTTTAATACTCCTTGGATGAGTTTGGGGAATACATCACAGAAAGGATTCGCTCTGTCCTTACACATATGCCCTTCTTGCTTGTTAGGCATTCAAGGGTAAAGTGGGCGAAAAGCAGGCAATCTGAGACAGGTACATCTGGTCCCTGAGAAGCAGCTCAGCATGTCAGAGGCTGGGGACCAAACCCCCTCAGGAGCAGGCTGCCCACAGTCCCTGGAGACTCAGAGCAGTCGGCACTGAGTGGAAATGTGAAGAGCACATGCCTTCTCCCAGGCCAAGGCCAGGGTGAGCCAACCCTACTGGAGACCCAAGGGCACTAGAGCAGGACTACTCTTCAGGAAGACACGCTGATCCATGTGCCTGTCTCACGGTATAGATCTGACAACACTAAGGCCCAAGTTTACTACTCTCTGAAGGAGGTTGACAAGGGATTGAAGGCAGAGACCTCTGCTCTGCACCCACGTCCCAGAACAGAGGTCAGCGACAGTTCTGATGGATTTTCACGGGCGCCTTGTCCACTGGGACCTGCTTGCTTCTGACAGTTGCTTCATGATGGTTCTGGGGAAGACCGACCCCTTCTGCCCTGGTGATCAGCAACTGCTCCTCAAAGTAGAGTAGTTGGTCAACCTCAAAACAGTCGCTGGCTCGAGGCACCACTGTTTCCAGAGCCGCCCAGATCTCTGCCTCGCTGGCTCCCTGCTGCCTTGCTCTCTTGAGGTAACTGTAGACCTCCTCAAACACCTCTGCTCCCAGCTTCTGCACAGCGGATCTGCCAGACAAGTCAAGAAAGAGCAAGAAAAATTACACACTGAGAAACAGTACAGTCAGCCCTGTGTGTCCACAGGTGGTCGAAGCTAGGGGTGCGGAACCTGTGGATACCAAGGGTGACTGCACTGCCATTTTATACAAGGGACTTGAGCACCCATGGATTTTTGTATCTGCAGAGGGCAGGCACATTTTCTGGAACCAATCCTCCATGGATACCATGTTTGTGGTTTTTTGGATATCATGCTTTTTAAAATCATTAATTAGTGACTTTCCTGGTGTTCCTGGTGGCTGAGACTCTGCTTACAAGGCAGGGGACCCAGGTTTGATCCCTCCACAGGGAACTAGATCCCACACACTGTGCTCTCAGTGAAGGAGGACTGGTTGATCCATGGTGAGACAACTAGATCCCACATGATGCAACTAAGACCAGGAGGAGCCAAATAAATAAATAAGTATAAAAAAATTTTTTAATGAAAAATGTTGTGCAGTGAATTAGGTTGATGATCATATAGTCGTCCCTTTGGCAGGGCATTCGTTCAGGACCCCTTGCAAATACCAAAATCATGGATGCTCAAATCCCTTTTATAAAATGGCATAGTATTTGCATATAACCTATGCACATATCATGGAGAAGGCAATGATAACGCACTCCAGTACTCTTGCCTGGAAAGTCCCATGGATGGAGGAGCCTGGTAGGCTGCAGTCCATGGAGTCGCGAAGAGTGAGACATGACTGAGCGACTTCACTTTCACTTTTCAGTTTCATGCATTGGGGAAGGAAATGGCAACCCACTCCAGTGTTCTTGCCTGGAGAATCCCAGGGACGGGGGAGCCTGGTGGGCTGTCGTCTATGGGGTTGCACAGAGTCTGACGCGACTGAAGCGACTTAGCAGCTGCAGCATGCACATATCATCTCTAGATTACTTACAATACATAATACAATGTAAATGCTATGTAAATACTTGTAAATACAATGTAAATGCTATGTAAATTGTTGCTGGCTTGCAGCAAATTCAAGTTTTGCCTTTTGGAACTTTCTAGAATTTCTTTTCAACTATTTTTGATCCCCAGTTGGTTGAAGACACAGATGCAGAGCCCAAGGATACTAAAGGACAAGTATAAATATTTTTCTAACGTTAACTGAGAAGAAATGGTTCTTTACTCTTCATTTTAATGAATTTGGTGAAAAGAAAAATCAGTTCTTTTTCCCCAGCATCTTAAATGCATTACTGCTAGACAATAATGACAGTAATGCTAACAAGAACTGAGAGCATTAATCACAAACGCTTTCATTTATTTTTCTAAGCTTTTATTGTACAATATTGTACAACTTTGTAATCCCCAGAACACATAGAACTGGGTTAGGTATTATGACAGATAAAAAGAAGTAACTGATCCTCATCTAGTTTACAGGCTTGTAATTATAATGCAAGATACATGCACCTTAAATTTTAACTTACATTTTTATATTAAGTCAGAGCTTACAAAATGTTTTTACATTTATTCTCTCAAATGGCCCTTGTAAATTAAGCAACACATTGAATGTTCATCTCCATTTTACAGATGACAATAAATATGTTGGCTTTCACAAACTCACACAGCTAGTGGTTGATGGAGCATGAACTCAAACACAGGTCTTGGAACTTCAAGTGCTGGAGAGACTGGCAGCCCTAGGGCCCCACATCCTCCAGCTTGGGTAGGTGTCCCACCTTTGCTAAGAGATTATCAGAACCGAACCCAAGATACTTCACATCTGTAGTCACCTCAAGCACTCCCAGAAATTCGTACCTTCCTTGCTGACGTGTACCAAACCACAGTCAGATCCTATCACTTCACTGTCTCAGACTCCTATAACATTAGGGTCTGGCCCCTTCCCTACTTGTCTCTTGCCTTCCTCCACCAACCTGCTCTGTCTTGTCCACAGTCTGCTTTAGCCATTAGGTTCCAGTCACACCTACCTCCTTTCTGTTCCTGAAAAACAACCCAAGCTTATTCCTACCTCTGAGTCTGTGCACAAGCTGCGCCCTCTTCCCTAAAATGCTTCTCCCTTTGATCTTTACACCACTGCCTCCGCCTTGCCATTCAGATCTCAGCTTAAATATCACCTTCTTGGAGAAACCATCCTTCACCACCGAGTCTAAGAGATCCATCCAGTTGTTTTACAGGATCACACCACCTGAACTATTTGCAGAGCACATATTGCTTTTGGTATTTTTCTTCCGTGTTTTTGCATGTATCTGTTTGCTGTTGGCCTCTCCCTACTTCCCTAATTAGCATACAAATTCCATAAAGGAGGGACTCAGCACCTAGAGCAGGACCAGGCATTCAGTAGGTGCTCAGGAAAGACTTGGGGAATGAAAGGATGACCTAGACGGCCACTAAGTGCCATCAAATAGTGTCTCATGAAAGTTCCTGGTGGGGAAAATCAGGGATACCTTGTGGAAGAGGCAGAGGCACCATCCCACGTGAGCTGAAACAGCTGGAGGACAGGTGTGGGAGCAGCGGGAGACCAGTGAGGTGCCTGGCGGGTGTGGAGGATTCGCAAAGAAGTGGGCGAGCGCCACATGAACACAACGTTAAAGAAAGCTTAGAATGTGATTATTAATATTAACTGCTGATGATAAAGAAACCCCAAATGTCCCCCGAAACCATACTAACAGTTCTTGCACTTTCTCTGTGTGCCAGGCTCCATTCTGAGCATCATCTCAGAGCATCCCTTTAAATCTTCATAACAACAGTGTAGATAGACATTATTGTTATTCCCATTTTACAGATGAAGAAACTGAGATACTGGATGTATATATATATATATATATAGGGAGAGGGTATCATGTAACCTGCCCACCAGCACCTAACTTTTAAGTGGTGGAGCTAGAGTGTGAGTCCCAGTAGTTTCACTCCAGTACTCATTCTTTTCATCACTAGGATATGGACTTCGGATTCAGAGAGATCAGAGTTGGATCCTGGCTCTCCCTTTCACAGGCTGCATGACCTTGTGCCAGTTCTTTAACCTCTCTGAGCCTTGGGCTTTTCATATTTAAGTGGTATTTACACACACACAGGTGGCACAGTGGTGAAGAATCTGCCTGCCAATTTAGGAAACAGATGATGGCAGGTTTGATCCCTGGGTTGGGAAGATCCTCTGGAGTAGGAAATGGCAACCCACTCCACTATTCTTGCCTGGAAAAATTCCATGGACAGAGGAGCCTGGCAGGCTACAGTCCATGGGGTCACAAAGAGTTGGACACGACTGAATGACTGAGCACACACACACATACACACACATTTAAGCAGAGTACTTGTTGCCTACCAGGAACCTGATAACCATTGTTTTACTCTCATGCACATTATTGTTGCTTCCCCAGTGGTGAATTACACAATAATCCCACTTCAGTTCAACTGGGAGCTTCAAGTAATTTTGTTGTTCTGCTGCCAGTTGAGACACTGTTTTAAATACTTTTATCTTTTCTAGCTGAATTTGGAGGAGAAAATGACATAGAAAGACTGGCGGCACAGTGGGATTTAAGAAAAAGTAATTTTGTAGAGAGAAAACTGAGTTTAACAGAAAGCATTAAGAAACACAGATTATTCTTTAGACATAGTTTAAGGAAATCTTGAAAAATGAATTTAAAGAACATAAGAAATTCCTGCACATTAAATATGTATGAGGCACCACAGGAATAGAAGAGGGCCATGAGCTCTCCCTTTAATACCACTGTCTTAATGGTCATTGGTGCTAACAAGTACCAGGAACCTTTATGAAAGGTGGATTTTGTACCACTTCTCTCCATGTCTAGTATTTCCAATGTCCATCCTGAATCTGGTGGGCAGAGACAGACAGCCACTTTACATATTGGGCAACACGTGACACCCCTACATGGGATGTGTGACTTTCAGGCCCTTTTTGAAAATGGTGGTGCAAAAGGTTATTGTTGGGAACCCAGTTACAGCTAACCATTCCTGGAAGGGCTATTTTATTTGTGATCTAAACATCCTCCAGCAAATGTTGATGAATAAACTCACTGTCTAAAAAGGAAAATCCATCCAAGTATAATTTACAAAACAAAGCTAAAATATAGGGCATTGAAAGGTTGAGAGTAAGCAAATCTAAAAATAAAAGATATGCCAGGCAAATAAAAACCAGAAGAAATATGCATTAGTATATATGTTTTATGAAACAAAATAGATTTTAAGGGGAAAAAAAGCCTTAATAGAATAAAGAATGCCACTAGATAATGAAAACAGTTCAATCCACCAGGAAGAAATAAAAATTCTAAATCTGCATGCCTCTAATAAAGTAGAATAAAAATATATCAAGTGCAGGACTTCCCAGATGCTCCAGTGGTGAAGAATCTGCCTTGCAATGTAGGGAACTCGGTTCAATCCCTGGTTGAGGAATTAAGATCCCATATGTTTAGAGAGTCTACATGCTGCAAAACAAACCAAAGCCAAAAAAAGAAAAAAAAAATCATCAAGCAGTACAGGGAGAAATTGTCAGATATATTCTCATAACGTAGGATTTCAGTTATTGGTATAGGAAAGCACTGGAAAATATTAGTAACAGAAAATCTGAATATACTTATTAAGCTAGATTTAATAGATTTATATAGGACCCTTTCCCATCTCATGATTATAGCACCCACACTCTCCCCAGACTCTCATGTAACATTTACAAAACACTGACCATATACTAGACGACAATTCAAGTTACTACACTTTTCAAACACTGATTTTTATATGAGATCTTGTTATCTGAAAACAGTACAATTGTTAGAAACTTGTAACAAAAATATGTGGTAAACATTTCTGTGTTTGTAAATTTATTTATTCCAAATAAATTGTGGGTCAATAACAAAATCAGGCATGCCATAAACAAATTCATTTTAAGCCAAAAGAAAAGTGACAGGTGCTTTAAGATTTACATGTTGTAAGATTGCAGCATAAATCTTCTCTGACACTCAGAAAACAGGCTGTAATATTCCTGCAACGATGTATTCTAGTATTTTAGGAATCACAAAACAGAAAATTCTATTTCAGGGGTCTTTCCTACTGTTATCTAAGATTTGAAAAGGGAAGGGAGTGTTTCCTGTGTTGTTTAAGGGGGAAAAGGGGTTAGTTTTATCAAACGGAGGAACTATCCCTTTAGTTAGGTGGATAACTCAAATAAAATGAACTTACATTATTAAATGAAAAAAAGTGTATCTTAATTCTTTTTCATCTATTTTGTCCCATGCTTCATATCCTTAATTAATTTTATCCTCTTGTTCCAAGTATTTTAAGTGTTTAAGGGATCCTAAATATCATCTTAGTCCAGATGCTTCGCTTGCAGGCGGGTGCTCTTTGGGTGGATTACCATCCTGCTGAGACAGTGGCAGACTCAGGGAGTGGAAGGAAGCCTTTCATGGTTCTAAAGAAGCTCCAGCTGCCTGGAGAACCTCCCCCCCGACCCCAGTATGTATTTGGCTGATTTTCCAGCCGAAAGAGTGTCTTTTGGGGGAGCACTATGCTTACTCTCTCTCCTGTTTCCTCCAAGTCCTGTTTCTCATCCTCCAAACTTCTTCACTTGCCTCTTCTCACGTTTGTTATTTGTAAACAATATATTTATCACATCTATTTACTTTCTCATCAACTACTGATTGCTCTGTGTGCCCTCTCTTTCTCCCAGGGCTGTGAAGAAGAGGGCTATGTCAATGTAGTTCTTTAGTGTTAGTCCCTCAGTCACGCCTGACTCTTTGCAACCCCATGGACTGTAACCCGCCAGGCTCCGCTGTCTATGCGATTCTCCAGGCAACAGTACTAGAGTGGGTTGCCNCCCTCTCTTTCTCCCAGGGCTGTGAAGAAGAGGGCTATGTCAATGTAGTTCTTTAGTGTTAGTCCCTCAGTCACGCCTGACTCTTTGCAACCCCATGGACTGTAACCCGCCAGGCTCCGCTGTCTATGCGATTCTCCAGGCAACAGTACTAGAGTGGGTTGCCATTTCTTCTCCAGGGGAATCTTCCCATTGCAGGGGTCGAACCCTGGTCTCCAGCACTGAAGGCAGACTCTTTATCAACCACCTGAGCCATCAGAAAATCAGTTCAAGCACGGTACACAAAAATGTGCTCACATTCTAAATATTATTTTAGTTGGAAGCAATCCCGAACTTACAGAAGAGTTACAGGTACAGTTCAAAGAACACTTTTTTGGACTCTAGCCTTTTTGCTGACCTGACATTTCTTTCTCCTGTATTTTGTGTGTATTCTTTACAAATAAAGACTGTGTGTGTATTCCTTACAAATAAAGATACTCTCTTACATAACCACAGACCAACCATAAAAATCACAAAATTACCATTGATACATTACTGTCATCTAATTCTCCAGTCCATTTAAGCTTCCCCAGTTGTCCAAGTTCACTTCATTTAGTTGCTCAGTCATGTCTGACTCTTTGTGACCCCAGGGACTGCAGCACACCAGGCTTCCCTGTCCATCACCAACTCCCAGAGCTTGCTCAATCTCATGTCCATCAAGTTGGTGACGCCTCATCCTCTGTGGTCCACTTCTCCTCCTGCGTTCAATCTTTCCCAGCAACAGGATCTTTTCCAGTGAGTCAGTTCTTCACATCAGGTGCCAAAGTTCAGCTTCAGTATCAGTCCTTCCAATGAATATTCCAATGAATATTCAGGACTTATTCCTTTAAGATGGACTGGTTTGATCTCCTTGCAGTCCAAGGGACACTCAACAGTTTCTCCAACACCGCAGTTCAAAAGCATCAATTTTTCAGCACTCAGCTTTCTTTGTGATCCAACTCTCATATCCATATGGAAAAACCATAGCCTTGACTAGACGGACCTTTGTCAGCAAAGTAATGTCTTTNTTGATCTCCTTGCAGTCCAAGGGACACTCAACAGTTTCTCCAACACCGCAGTTCAAAAGCATCAATTTTTCAGCACTCAGCTTTCTTTGTGATCCAACTCTCATATCCATATGGAAAAACCATAGCCTTGACTAGACGGACCTTTGTCAGCAAAGTAATGTCTTTGCTTTTTAATATGTTGTCTAGAAAAGCTGATCACAGCTTTTCTTCCAAGGAGTGTCTTTTAATTTCATGGCTGCAGTCACCATCTACAGTGATTTTGGAGCCCAAGAAAATAAAGTCTCTCACTGTTTCCATTTTTTCCCCATCTATTTGCCATGAAGTGTTGGGATCAGATGCCATGATCTTTGCTTTCTGAATGTTGAGTTTTAAGCCAACTTTTTCACTCTCCTCTTTCACTTTCATCAAGAAGCTCTTCAGTTCCTCTTCACTTTCTGCCTTAAGGGTGATGTCATCTGCATATCTGAGATTATTGATATTTCTCCCGGCAATTTTGATTCCAGCTTGTGCTTCATACAGCCTGGCATTTCACAAGATATAATAAGCAGAGTGACAGTATATGGCCTTGATGTACTCCCCAATTTGGAACTAGTCCCTTGTTCCTTGTCCGGGACTAACTATTGCCTCTTGACCTGCGTATAGATTTCTCAGGAGGCAGGTAAGGTGGTCTGGTATTCCTGTCTCTTTCAGAATTTTCCAGTTTGTTGTGATCTACACAGTCAAAGGCTTTGGCATAGTCAATAAAGCAGAAATAGATGTTTTTCTGGANTTGGTTACAGATTGAGGATGGATGTATGTGTCCTCGAAGGAGGCTTATAACCTTCTGAATCTGTGAAATATATAAATGGTGACACAGAAATATAGATAGTTGACGTGCAAACTAGAGTAAGTTTCTTTTCTACTTTCTTCCTACGGTCAGGTATAGTTAATACTTGAACTCTGATAGGAGTAAGAAAAGAAAACACTCCCCCTTCCCCACATCCGCATCACTCTTTAGCTAGAATGAGAGGAGAGGAGTGAAGTCAAAGTGAAGGATAAGAATCTCTTCCCTTTCTTGGTTAATTGTCACAGTCACACCTTCAGTTCAGTTCAGTTGCTCAGTCGTGTCCAAGTCTTTGTGACCCCATGAATCGCAGCATGCCAGGCCTCNCTTTAATGCCTGCTGGGGCAATAAGTCAGCTCCTGTGGTCACCTGGGCTTTTCACTTTCTCTGTGTTGGATCTGACTCTCCTTTTATATTCCGCTGTCTTCGATTTGGAACACAGAGCTTCTGAGATGAATATCATGAACCTTCTCTGATATTTTATTGCCCAGAGTACTTTTTCCATTATATGAATGCTCACAGCCTGTCATTTATCAAACACTGAGGAAGCAAAAATTAATTATTAAGTGTGACACTAATTATTAGGGTTGTTGCTCCTCTGTGCATGGTATGTCTTAGGCAAGAATACTGGAGTGGGTTGCCATTTCCTCTTCCAAGGATCTTCCTCACTCAAGGATCTGTCTCTTATACACATCTCATCCATTCTTCAGTGCCTGCTGTATTCCATGGCATGGTGGACATAATTCTATGATAGGCCAAACTACATCATGTTCTAATTATGTATTCAAGTGTGCTGGTCCAAGGGTCACACTTTGACTTGAAGGTAGGGAGCGCATGCTAAGTTGCTTCAACTGTGTGACTCTTTGTGACCCTATGGACCATACCTGTCAGGCTCCTCTGTTTCTAGGCAAAACTGGAGTGCGGTGCCATTTTCTTCTCCAGGGGATCTCCCCGGCCCATGTCTCTTGCATCTCCTGCATTGGCAGGCAGGTTCTTTACCACTAGTGCCACCTGGGAAGCCCTGACTCAAAGGTAGAGACCATGTCTTAATTGTGATGACGTGCCGAGTGTCTTCAAGGCAGCTTGGCAGATAGTAGGTGTCAGTAACTGCTATGTGGCAAAATTTAACATTTGTAGAACAAATTATGGCTTTTAGTAACTAATTACATTCACAAAAGTTGAAAATATTACATTAAATATCTTTGTGGATTATAGAAACTAATTTAGCAATAAATATCAAGGGCCATATCCTATGAGCCAATAATTATAACAAAATATTATAACCTATGACTTCCCTGGTGGCTCAGAGGTTAAAGCGTCTGCCTCCAATGTGGGAGACCCGGGTTCGATCCCTGGGTCAGGAAGATCCCCTGGAGAAGGAAATGGTAACCCACTCCAGTATTCTTGCCTGGAGAATCCCATGGACAGAGAAGCCTGGTAGGCTACAGTCCATGGGGTCGCAAAGAGTTGGACACGACTGAGTGACTTCACTTCACTTCACTTCATGAACAAGTAATTACATTTATCTTCAGAAAGGCTTTGAAATTCAAAAATAGCATTTGATTTTAAAAAAAATGTTAAGTACAAGTTGGAAAATGATGTACAAGTTGGAAAACTGAAAACAACTTAAAAATCCAAGAGTAGGAAAATATTTTTTTGGAATATTTAACAACATTGGAAAATGTTCAACGAAGGAAGGGGAGAAAAATCATGACACATGTCTTGCTTTTGTTTTAAACTTAAAAAAAAAAACCTTTAAACTTAGCATCACATTACAAAGATGTCCCAAGTATTAAAAATTCTGCCAAAGCAGTGTTTGTAATGGCTATAGAGTTCCTTTGGATATAAATACAATAAGTTATTAATTGTGTTTTATAAATTTACACAAGCTTCCCTGGGCTCATCAGTAAAGAGTCCATCTGCAATGCAGGAGATGGAGGAGATGCAGGTTTGATCCCTGGGTCAAGAAGATTCCTTGGAGGAGGGCACAGCAACCCACTCCAGTATTCTTGCCTGGAGAATCCCATGCACAGAGGAGCCTGGCGGGCTGCAGTCATGGGGTTGCACAGGGTGGGACACGACTGAAGGGACTGAGCATGTGCACACACACTAAAATCACACATAGATGGGGTAATATGCATATTGTCTGGCACCTTCTTTTTCTCAGCTAACAACATTATCTAGAGAGCTCACCACAGAAGCACATGCAAAACTTCCTCAGTTCATTTTTTGTGCTGGGATATTATTCCATTGCAGAGACATGCGCTGCTTTTTTCAAAATAACTTGTATTGATACTTTCAGCTATTTCTAGCCTTTTGCTATTAAATAGTCCTGTGACAGACACTTTTGACATATATTTCTGTGCATTTACATAATTATATCTATGGGATAAATTCTGATACTGCTGGATCAAAGAAAATGTTCTTCATAAGAACTCCAATAGACATTGGTAAATTGCGCTCCAAATTGTTACACCAATGAACAGCTGTCTTGAACACTGCATAAAGGCACTTCTTCATTTAAAATAGAAATGATGGATGGGATATATTTGCATGGGTGTATTTGAAGCAGAGTTCATGAGCTCCAGCAGTGCCCAGTGCCATGAAAACCAGGTCTCCTTCCTTCCTCCCCTGCTCCCTCCCCACTCTGCCTTCCCTCCTCTTGCCTTTCTTTCTTCCTTCTTTCCTTCTCCTTCTCTCCTCTCCCTCCATCTTTCTTCTTTCTTCCCTCCCTCTTGCCCTTCCTTTCTTCCTTCCCATCATGTTACGGGAGGAGAGAAATGCAGGAAATTAGAGTGAAGGTCATGTTCCTGTTAGAGAATTAGAAGAAAACAGGGAATGGGCTTAGCTGGAGCAGGCTGCTCCATCTGGCAGGACAGATGCTGAAACTGGACCCATACAGAGGAGGTCAGCGTGGTCCCTGTCTGAGGAGGATATACAATTCTGTGAAGTATTCCATATGTTACAGTAACTGTGATGTGACGATGTGCTCACTAACCTCACTGTGGTGTGCTGGGCTAAGTCGCTTCAGTTGTGTCCAACTCTTTGTGACCAAATGGATGGTAGCCTGCCAGGCTCCTCTGTCCATAGGATTCTCCAGGCAAGGATTGCCATTTCCTGCTCCTGCCATCTTCCTCACTCAAGGATCAAACCTGTGTCTCTTACATCTCCTGGACTGGCAGGTGGGTTCTTTATCACTTGCACTACCTGGGAAGCCTAATCTTATTGTGGTAATTGTGTCAAATCATGATGTACAAACCATCACATGGTACATGTTAAAAGATGAACTGAGGCATATTAAAAAAGTTAAGAGTTTATTAAGCAAAAATAGATTTGAATGGAGTGGTGTTAAATCACAAGTGGTGAGGGCCCTCCACTGATGGGAGCTCAGGGAGAGACTCTCTGGAGAAAAGGTGAAAGCAAAGTGAGGAAATGATTGATGATTGGCTTCAGCCTCAAGCCTGATGGGTGGTTTGTGCTCAGCTGTCCTTAAGTTTGAATTTTGTAACCTTGAGGCATATACAAATTTAGATTTTGGCTTGCTGATGTCGGCCGCAATAGCAGGAGAGCCACACTGAACTCATGACCTACCAGTTTAATTAATTTAGTGTACACCTTAACAACATTGCATGTCAAATGTATCTTGAGAACGCAGGAATGAAACTTGGAAGCAGACTGTTATGGGGAATACAGTACATAGAAATGAATCTGCAGTATGGGCAAGCTGGGCGGGACAATTTGGATGTGTCTCATTTTCCTGGGCACAGAAAGGATTCAGGGAGGATCCTTGTTAAGATGCAGATTCTGATTCTGCATATCTAGGGTTGAGGCCTAAGGTTCTGCATTTCTAATGCGCTTGCAGGTGACACTTATGTGACTGGTCTGGGACCACACTTTGAGGAACAGCACTTAGCTGACAAAGCCTCCTGCCAGAAACCCCAGGAGCAGCAGCAGCAATCAGTGGGGAGGGGGTGAGCATTACTGTTAGAGTCAGGAGCGCCCCTGCAAGTGTTACAAGGAGACAGAGACGGCGGCTCAGCCTGTCACCGCTGTCTCATCCACCAGCTCCAGTCGGGCCCACCACAGCGAGGGGGCCAAGCAAATGCTGCATGAAACCTGTGTTTACTTTCCCCACTCCTACAGGAGCCCTTACCTTTAAATCAGATCGGATTCTATTTGCTTCATCTCCAGAAGTCAGCAATAACTTCTGTCACACAGAGTCCTTCAGTATTTCCTTGATTCGAAGAATACCTGGTGTCGCTGACTCTGTGCAGGGTTTAAGCGACAGTCACTTGCCTTTGGTTCAGTCTGCCCACAGCCTGCAGCTGGAGGGACAGAGGCCCTGCCTGTTACTTTCTTTATGAGATGAGATGAACACAGTACAACTACTGCCCGAAGGCCCAGAATTAACATGTGGCCTTACAGCATTGCAACTCCCCCTGGATTTGGGCTACTTGCAAGCTTCTCCGCAACCTCCCCATGTTCCACCAAGATATTTTCTGAAGTGCTACATTCGGCAAAGCTAAGGGTGCTAATCTATGTTTAGGAACCAGGATACTGCTATATTTAAGTCTTCCTGTGTGATTGTTTCCTTGCCATCAATCCTTGTAAATCAAGAGGAGTTTAAATGCTAACTTCAAAAATTCACAAGCTGCAGTTGACAGGAACATTTTTCACCTCCCTGATCCAAGCAGACAATGTGTGATGCTGGAGGGCTAGCTGTTACCTCTCTCAGCTTCTGCGCAAGGATAGGGCGCCCAGATGATACCTGAGAACCCACACACACAGTACAAACAAGAGCTCTGGTTTGAAGCCTTAGGGAAACTAGCTAATGCTTGCTCTCCTTTTCAAAACATAATCAAGAGGACAAGACTCCGAACAAGCACAAGTCTTAAGAACTTTGTCACCTGATGAAGCTGTTCAATGTATCCTCTGTGTTTATTTATACTCAGAAAAGTATTTGCATCTAAGAAATAGGTTCTGTGTGAGTGAACGGTATATTCTTCTAAAGCCTGGCGATTACTTAGGGTGAGCTTTCGAGTAGTAGACACAAATTAAGGATCCATGAGAACAATTTCTAATACGCTTGTATTCACTTTAAATTTTGCTCTAATTAAGGATCATTAAAATATATGATGGTTAGCAATTAGGTTGTTTTTATGCTTGATTCATGATTTCATTTGCATTAAAAAGTTTTGAGTAGAATATCAGAGAGGCATGTTTCTTTCCTTTTTTAAGAAATTAGGATGTATAAACTCTATGTTTATAACAACCACAAAACAATTATCTACCTGGTGTACAAAAGAAAACAGACAACTCTTTGAGAGTTATCTTTACATATAAACACATCAAAAGCCATATAGATCTTTACGCATTTATATGGATGATTTAAAAGAAATATGAAATGGGAGCTTAGAGTCTCAGGCTTGTTTCAGGACCATTGAATGTCAAGATTCTTTTCCACCAAGGATGCTGAAGGAACTGCTCAGGTTTCATGGAGGAACAAGAAGTGCATAACCCTGGTCTGCTCCAAGGACACCTTTGTCATGGGTGTGCTGGCAGGCTGCACCGGTTCCAAAACTATTGCGTCTGTTTCAAACTCACTCTTTCCTACTTGCATTGGGATGCTGAACCCATGTCTCTGCTGACCATATTTTCCCTTTGCCAGCAGCTTTCTACTAGGCTCCGCCAGAAGAGGGTGCCAGAGGCAGACAGGTGAGCGGGAGAACTTCCCTCCCATCCCTGTCAATGTCAGGCTGACTCGCTCCCCACCAGCAGCCAGTGAATTCACTTCTGGTTTCTCTGACCTGTCCAGCTTTCCTGTAAACCCTCAGAGACCCCAGCACAAGAAGCTGGCACTCTCCTTTTCTGCAACCTGGGTACCACACTACGGGGCCCCTCTGCAAGCTCAGAGCTATTAGCCTGAGTGACCCAGCAGTCCCCTCCTGAATGTCTGAGTCTCTGTGTCCAGGGCTCCTCCTCCAGGCTTCTGAGTTTTCATATCCCAGTCTCTTCCTCCTACTCTTCCAGCCTTGGTGGCAACCATTTCCTGCACTTGCTACTCTGAGATATTCCAGTATCCCCTCTGTCTTCTTGGCTCCCCAAAACATGGTTAACAACTCAGTATTACACTCCCTCCACTAGGGGAACTGGTGTGTCTCAACAGGCCCTGCCTATGGACAAGCTGGCGGAGAGGCTGGGCAGGGGTCCTTCCCAAGATGTGTTCTCTGAACACAGAAGACGTCCTTATGTGATCTGTTGTGTGATTTGATACTAAATCAGCTATAGGTCAAGCGACCTGGCCCTTACCAAGGCATCAGAGATGAGCACAAGAAAAAATCGTTCTGTGATCTTCCACCGCCATCCAGTACTGCCCACCCTCTAATAGGAAATGGGAATGATAATAAGTGGTAATTACAGAATTCTACAACTTCCTCAGTGTACACACACTCACAAGCAGGTTTACACACTCATGAACATACACCCACACACCACACCATACACAGTTTTTCACCATTTCTTCAGTGAGAAATTAAAACAATGAGAGGGATTTCCAGAGAGGAATCTGGAGAGCCACAACCAGGACACCAGGTGTGGTTTGTTGTTTTAGTTGCCAAGTCATGTCCAACTCTTTATAACCCCAAGGACTGTAGCCAGCCAGGCTCCTCTGTTAATGTGGTTAGATGAAGAGAAGTCTATGTCGTTCACAGAATAAATGCCAGCAATGTTGGGGTTGCATTTGACATTTATTTCCCTATACAGTGGACTAAAAAGTAAATGCACCTTGATTTGAAATACTTTTAAATGAGTGGGAAAATTCCCAGTAATTCATTTACTTTTAGGAAAAGCATAATGCTAAAGTGCTGCTTCTTCAGATGTCAACCCAGGAGGCAACACTCTAACTGGAACAAACACTCCTGTTTTTGCAGGAGGCAGTCCTGTGCTGCATGAGTCTTGCTCAGGCAAGTTCCCAAGAACCTTTTGTTCATGCTGCTTTAACACAGCAAGATTGCACACATGGAAACACTGTGTGAAAGATATCAGGTATGTTGCTTTGTCTACAACAGTGAGGACTGGAAATAACTCCTGAATCTTGTCTATTTCTCTTGCCTCTCATTTTTTGTCTTCCTATTTGAACCATCCTGGAACAGGCATGTGTGAGCACCATAGGGATCCTGAGACTATTGGCTGAATTACCTTTGCCCCTAGTCAAGGTTGGAAGGGATCAACTTGAGTTTGTGGTGCTTGTTACAGATGTAGAAGCTACAGTTATAGGCTGGGTTGGCCGAACATTCATTTGAAAAATATTCAGTGTCTTCGAGAGAGACAATGGCAGACTATAAGCAGATTCTTCAGAGGAAGGATCCCTGTAGCCCAACCTGCCCGGATCCCACAATACCCGGAAGTTGCCTGGATCAGTCCTCAGGATCCCTGGGTCTGCTCTGCCCACAGGCTGAGGCTTAGAGGACATTCCTGTCATCTGCAGAGTGAGCTCAAAGCTATATTGCATGTCCTCCAGACTAAACATCAACAGGTTACAGAGATGCTACATTGTCTTGATGGCATGAGAACCATTTCAGTTTTCACAGTCTGGAGATGGCACATGCCCACACAGTCCATTCCGGTCAGCATCTAGTATTAGATGGTGGCTGGACACAGGCATCAGTGTGGCAGGTGGTGCTGCTGATGTGGGGTCGGGGAGGAGACCTTGGATGCTGGACACAGACATGACTGCAATTAACCCTTCTCCTGTGTCCCAGGCCCTGGACCTAATTACCTCAGGTAATAACAGGCATTGTTATCCACATTCACAGATGGATGGCTGGCAAAAAGTCAGAGCTTATACCCAGGTCTCCTTCTCAGGGCAATCACAAAGCCCCGTCTGACTTTCTCTCTCCCCACTCAATTTTAGGCTTTAGGAGCCTTTTCTCAGGTGATTACAATTTTACAGGCAAAACTCATAATTCCTCAGGTGACAGTGACCTTGTTATCATGACAGGTTAGTATTTTCCTAAGATTAACCAGCCAGTTCTTTAAAATAAAAAGTAAGTTTAAAGTCTTTGTGGGCATCCATTGAATTGGCCAGTGGTTTAACTGAACTGAACTTAAAACTGTTGCTGTGTCCTCCTCTTCTCCAGTATATCTATTCCTGGACCTTACTGATTTGCATGCACCAGATGTTTGCAAGAACTGTACTCTTCATTCTGGTCTCCAGTGTTCCTTCTAAGTGATAAACATCTGCCACCTTAGCACATTCTTTAATAGTTCTGTTTTTGCATGCATGCTCCTAAAACAGAATTTCCTCATAACTATTCAGCCAACAACTTGGAGTGCAACAATGGGCTTCCATGTGCTTGATCAAATTTAGGTCAAAAGTCATAAGAAACAGATGAGAGTAGGCAACATTATCTTTCCCATTTTATGAAGCAGGAAAGGGAGGCTCAGAAAACTCAGCAAGTCACTCAAAACTACAGACCAGGTAAGTCACAGAGTTGATCTGGAAGTTCCAGCCAAATTTCCAGGGCTGACACAGTTCCCAACACATGTAAACAGAGCTTGAGGGATCCCCAGAACCCCACTGTACACAGCAGAATTTGTGGAAGGAGGAAAATAGTTAACAGGGCTAGTGGTATTTCCTTCCCTCCAACCTTGGTGTAGGAAGGAGCGCTGTGGTCCTCAGGCTGTGAAGCTAGATGCCATGGCTGGACTATCAATATTTACAGACATTCCATCAGAGGTGCTGACAAAAGCAGCTTAAAGAAACGAAACATCACTCTCAAGCACAGTTTGGAAGATACAAACTGCTTGAGATGCCCCATTATGTTGTTACACAACTCCTGTATTTTCTGTATTCATCATTTTTTTTTCTGCACAGATACAGACTGTACTTCCTTCTATTGATGTGCAAAAGCAGCCAAGAAACATCCTGCTGCAGTTGACACTCAAAAGGTGCAAATATGCCAGAGCCTCTGACATTGCTTTTCACTTTTAAGTTTGAAAGAATATGTGTCATACACAAAGTAAAAGTTAAAAATTAAAAACAATGAGATGCCAGAGATAAAAAACAATACAGTGTTTAGAATGTAATAGCAAGATGTTCATCAGTGAATTTGTCTATGAAATTTCTCCCCATCTAGTCTTGAGAAGTCATCTTTGAGGCCCCACTGTCTCCTATGAACACCTCGCATCAAGCCTCACATGAAAGCCCTGCTCCTTACTGCAGCCCTACATGCTATCCAGAGAAAACAGACCTCTGATTGTCTGAAAACTGCCCTCAAAGCCCGTTTTCCTTAAGTCTAATCACAGTCCACCCAAGGGATTATTATAGATGAGTGAGTGCTCTTTAGGAGACTCGGGGACAGCAGAAAGAAGAAATTCATTTGTTTATGTCCCCATATTTCATTCATTCATCCACTCACACATCCTTATGTATTCACTGAATACCTAATCTTTCTGCCAAGGAATCAAAGGATCCTGTTTAAATCATCTCCGTATCTTTTTTCCATGGACAAATGCAATAAGGAAGTCTTACAAATGCAATAATCATATCTGCCTTTCAAAACACACTGTTTCACCCTCACATTTCTCAACATGAGGGGCGTTTTTTTTTTTTTTTTTTTTTTTTGTTGTTGTTGTTGTTGTTTTCATAACGCTCTTTAGGCTGTCTGGCAAAAAANAAACATCTGCCACCTTAGCACATTCTTTAATAGTTCTGTTTTTGCATGCATGCTCCTAAAACAGAATTTCCTCATAACTATTCAGCCAACAACTTGGAGTGCAACAATGGGCTTCCATGTGCTTGATCAAATTTAGGTCAAAAGTCATAAGAAACAGATGAGAGTAGGCAACATTATCTTTCCCATTTTATGAAGCAGGAAAGGGAGGCTCAGAAAACTCAGCAAGTCACTCAAAACTACAGACCAGGTAAGTCACAGAGTTGATCTGGAAGTTCCAGCCAAATTTCCAGGGCTGACACAGTTCCCAACACATGTAAACAGAGCTTGAGGGATCCCCAGAACCCCACTGTACACAGCAGAATTTGTGGAAGGAGGAAAATAGTTAACAGGGCTAGTGGTATTTCCTTCCCTCCAACCTTGGTGTAGGAAGGAGCGCTGTGGTCCTCAGGCTGTGAAGCTAGATGCCATGGCTGGACTGTCAATATTTACAGACATTCCATCAGAGGTGCTGACAAAAGCAGCTTAAAGAAACGAAACATCACTCTCAAGCACAGTTTGGAAGATACNAACAGGGCTAGTGGTATTTCCTTCCCTCCAACCTTGGTGTAGGAAGGAGCGCTGTGGTCCTCAGGCTGTGAAGCTAGATGCCATGGCTGGACTATCAATATTTACAGACATTCCATCAGAGGTGCTGACAAAAGCAGCTTAAAGAAACGAAACATCACTCTCAAGCACAGTTTGGAAGATACAAACTGCTTGAGATGCCCCATTATGTTGTTACACAACTCCTGTATTTTCTGTATTCATCATTTTTTTTTCCTGCACAGATACAGACTGTACTTCCTTCTATTGATGTGCAAAAGCAGCCAAGAAACATCCTGCTGCAGTTGACACTCAAAAGGTGCAAATATGCCAGAGCCTCTGACATTGCTTTTCACTTTTAAGTTTGAAAGAATATGTGTCATACACAAAGTAAAAGTTAAAAATTAAAAACAATGAGATGCCAGAGATAAAAAACAATACAGTGTTTAGAATGTAATAGCAAGATGTTCATCAGTGAATTTGTCTATGAAATTTCTCCCCATCTAGTCTTGAGAAGTCATCTTTGAGGCCCCACTGTCTCCTATGAACACCTCGCATCAAGCCTCACATGAAAGCCCTGCTCCTTACTGCAGCCCTACATGCTATCCAGAGAAAACAGACCTCTGATTGTCTGAAAACTGCCCTCAAAGCCCGTTTTCCTTAAGTCTAATCACAGTCCACCCAAGGGATTATTATAGATGAGTGAGTGCTCTTTAGGAGACTCGGGGACAGCAGAAAGAAGAAATTCATTTGTTTATGTCCCCATATTTCATTCATTCATCCACTCACACATCCTTATGTATTCACTGAATACCTAATCTTTCTGCCAAGGAATCAAAGGATCCTGTTTAAATCATCTCCGTATCTTTTTTCCATGGACAAATGCAATAAGGAAGTCTTACAAATGCAATAATCATATCTGCCTTTCAAAACACACTGTTTCACCCTCCCATTTCTCAACATGAGGGGGTTTTTTTTTTTTTTTTTTTTTTTTTGTTGTTGTTGTTGTTGTTTTCATAACGCTCTTTAGGCTGTCTGGCAAAAAACTTCTAAGTTGATTTACTCACCACCTTCCACTTAGGCAGAAAATTGCGTCATACAAACACATGCACAAATTACAGAGCCCTTGTCTTATACCCAAATAAGCTAGTCTATGAAGAATCTTGGTATGATTTGACGGGTACTGAAACCTCATTGTCTGGAAGCTGTGTTTAAGAGGACTTTTTCCTGGTCTTCTTTCTTGTTTGATGGGGTCTCATAATAAGCATCATGGTGTCCATGCTTCTGATTGTGGGAGATCAGTGTTAGCCTGCATCTTAACTAGAAATGACTCTTTTATGAATTTTTAAAGTAATCCAAGTAGCAATTTCAGAGACTAACTTTGTGTTGCTTTGGTTTCCCAAAAAAATTCAGTTAGGAAAGAATGTATATCAGTGAATTTTAAAATGTTTTCCCCAATTCCATGGAAGTTAAAATATTCACAGAGACCAAGGGTCCTAATATTCCAGAAAGCTACAGGCCAAGCAAACAGCAAAAAGCATTCTAGAGGAATTAAGTAGCACCTAGCATTTTACAGAATGCATAGAGGAACTATGAATTACAAAAACTAGACAATAGTGACTTTACTTAAGTTGAATCTTACCAATCATTAGCAGCTAATATAATTAAGTTTTACAAATTGTTAAAGGGTTCTGATACAAAGAATACGTCATCTCAGTCCAGAATAGAGTGGGACATGCAGAAGACCACCAGCAAAATATATACCATACAAGGAGGAGAAAAAGCTGGACCAGACTGGACAAGTCACGCTGCAGAAGGGTAACTGCCATGTCCTAGGGAAGGAGGTGAAAATTTGTTGTGCTCACTCTATCTTGCCCTCTGTACCCCTGCATTTAGCCATCAGATTTCTTCATTCATACTTTTCACATGCCAAAAAGTAAAGTTGATCACACTCCACAAATACTTGAGAGACCTTTAGACAGTTCTGTGTTAAGAAACACTCCATGCTTTAATATGTCCAGACTTTCCCAGCTATTACAGATACATAATATAATAAGTCTTGTATGGAAAAGGCCTGAACTTGGGCAAACCAACCCAGTAGAATCCCTTCCTGAAGTCTGAAGAGGCTCCACGTTGAGTTACTGTTGGGTGGCCTGCTTTTCTTAGAACATCTAAACTAGTGATTGTACTTCAGCACTTCTTTATTAGGAGTTGATCATAAAAATAGAAAGTCAAACACAATTAATGCATGGCAGTTGGGAAACACACTCATCAGATCAGCCAAGGGCATCCCTGTCATTTATTCCTCAGAGACTTCAAATCAAAATCTGTCTTCAATTTTGCTCTTAATTCTTCTTCAAGGGTCACATATTTTTAATTAAAAAAAAAAGTAAGAAGGAAACATTAAATTCTAATTAAAATCAACAGATTGTAAATTTTCTCTAAGTACTTCTAGTCTTACTTTTAAATAGAGTTAAACCCCCTAGAAGACTATGTGGTCTAGTTCATCATAGACCATCACCAAAAGAAGCCACTTCTATGAACTTCCCATCTGCATTTCCTGCATAAAGATTGTTGAGGATGTGACATCCCTTCATATGCTCTATATGAAGCTAAATACAAAAGCTCTGTCTCCTCTGAGGAACCAGTAAAAGTCACATTCTTGCTAATGAAAACTAGCAACTATATCATGTCTCTGTTTTGACTTGGTCTCCTAGAAGCTCAGGACCACACTTCACACTCTGCCATAGCAACAATAGTCACACTTTGACTACCCCTCACTTCTCTCTGATCTTCATTTTCTATACATATTATCTTATTAGGTTTATTGCATATTTCATTTAATGTAAAAATGAATTAAATAAACTTCTCTCAGGAGTTAAGAGGTAAGCTCTGATCAGCACAACATGCTATTCATACGTGTCAACTGGTAGTATCATTTTCAGATCCCTTTAACAGAGTTAGAGAATAAATTTTAAGTAAAATTTCAGTCTCTCAAAGACAAAGACTGCATCTCATTTCTCTCTTCTGCCTTCTGCTACTGAAGGCAATAAGGACTAACACTGCTTATTGAGGGCGGGGTCCATATTTCTTAGAATTTTATATAAACCGGGACTGGAACTTGGCTCCAAAGTAGGAGTTGCAGGATTGGAAGATAAGTAGAGAAGGTTTTAATTTCCGTGGTGAGAAGCCCTCTGACCTGACAGAGTTGGAGAGATTTGCAGAAATCTGGTGCATGATTACAAGCTGTCCTGAGGCTCCTGGATCAAGGGGCCTAGTGGAGATCCAGAGAGTCTGGCAGCATTGCAGCAGCAGAGGACAATGATGGCCTAGTGGAAAACTGTCCAAGACCAGTGACTTGAACAAGAGACAAGGGAGACAGAGCCCTGTGCCTGGGCAGCAACCTATGCCTCTGTAAGCTGCTTTCTCTCACCTGCCCTGCTCTCCTCAAGTCTCAGCTGGTTCTCTGCTTTTCTCTGTGAAGTACATCATAATTTCCTGGGATTGGAACAGTGCTGTTGAAAGATACATTAGAAAATAACCCTTTCTTCCCTCTTCTTGTGAGATGATGCAAAGGCAAGGTCCGCTGCCTCTCCTGGAATCTCTTTTGTCAGTTTCATTTCTGCCCTGATATTGATGATAATGCACAGTTTGATAAGAGCGAGGGAATACATGAGCCCAGCTTCCTGCCTGTGCTGTCATCCAGGGTGAGTCTGTAACTGAGCAGGGCTCCAAAGCCATGGCAAACCAGAACAGCAAAACAGAGGCTGAGAAGTCTCTGATGTGCTTGAGAAAATCTATTCCTACGTCCAGCATGATTAGTCTGTGGAAAGACCTAGTTGATGAGCTGAAAATATAACTGTGTTTATAGATTAGAAGAATTAATATTAAAATATACTACCCAAGGTAATTTACAGGTTCAATGTGATTCCTATTGCATTCCAATGCCATTTTTCATAGAACTAGAACAAATAATATAAACAATGTGTATGGAAACACAAAAGATCCCAAATAGGCAAAACAATCTTTAGAAAAAAGGACAAAGCTGGAAGTATCATGCTCTCTGATTTCAAACTACACCACAAAGTTGCAGTAATCAAAACAGTATGGTATTAGCATGAAAACAGACACATTGATCAATGAAATAGAATAGAAAACCCAGAACCTATACTTACGTGGTCAATTAATCTACAACAAATATGGCAAGAATACAGAAGGGAGAAAAGACATCCTCTTCAGTAAAAAGTGTTGGGAAAACTCAAATTAAAGTTAAAAGAATTAAATTTAAATTTAATATTAAATTTAATCTTTAAATTTTAAAAGAATCTTTAATCTTAAATTTAAAAGAATCAAACTGAACTGAATTTTCATACCATATACAAAAATAAACTCCAAATGGATTAAAGACTTAAATGTGAGACCTGAAATCATAAAACTTCTAGAAGAAAACATAGGCAGTTTTTCTTTGACATTGATCTTAGCAATTTTTTTTTCTTTTTTTGATTTGTGTCCTCAGGCAAGGGAAACAAAAGCAAAAATAGTCAAATGGGATAACCCCAAACAGCTTTTGCACAGTGAAGGAAACTGCCTACAAAATGAAATGACATCTACTGAATGGAGAAGATATTTGCAAATCACATATATAATAAGGTTGAAAGTGAAAGTGTTAGTTGCTCAGTCATGTCCAACTATTTTTGACCCCATGAACTGAAGGCCACCAGGTTCTTCTGTCCATGGAATTTTACAGGCAAGGATACTTGAATGAGTAGGCATTCCTTTCTCCAGGAGATCTTCCTGACCCAAGGATTGAACCCAGGTCTCCCATAGTACAGGCAGATTCTTTACTATCTGAACCACCAAAGAAGCCCAAAGTGAAAGTGTTAGTCACTCAGTCTTGTCTAACTCTTTGTGACCCCATGGACTGTAGTCTTTTAGTCTCCTATGTTCATGGAATTCTCCAGGCAAGAATATTGGAGTGTGTAGCCATTCTCTTCTCCAAGGGATCTTTTCAGCCCAGGGATCAAACCCAGGTCTCCTGCATTGCAGGCAGATTCCTTATTATCAGAGCCACCAGGGCCTGGTGGTTAATAATATTATTAAGAGTTTAATATCCAAGATATGCAAAGAACTCACACAACTCAATATCAAAAAACAAACAACCTGATTAAGATGGGCAGAGAACCTGAATAGACATTTTTCTAAAGAAGACATNAATGGAGAGAGGAGCGCCGAAACATGTACATTACCATATGTAAAATAGCCAGTAGGAACTTGCTGTATGATGCAGGGAGCTCAACCCCATGCTCTGTGACAGCCTAGAGGGGTGGGATGGGGTGGTGGGTGGGAAGGAGTCTCCAGAGGGTGGGGACATACTGCTGATACATGTTGATGTATGGCAGAAACCAACACAACATTGTAAAGCAATTATCCTCCAGTTAAATATAAATAAACTTTTTAAAAAAGAAAGAATAAGCCATCAAAATTTAAAAAATTATTCCCTTTTGAGAAAGGACGCCATTAGGGTAAGGTATCAGGATGGAAAGTAGTCTTTGTCAAATATGTCTTTTTATGAATTTGATTTGGGACTCATAGAAACACTTTATATAATCAAGAAACAAAAGTTTAAAAAAGCGGTTTCTAAAAATTTAAAACAAGCAAGCCTCTGTGTAACCACACAGAAATTAATGATGTGGCTCAGTACAGTAACTGCATGTAGCTGAGGAAACCACTGAGGGGAAGGAAAGAACAGGGTGAGTTAGAGAGAGCGGTGCTTGGAACTCACACAGGACCAGGCCAGGGACTCTTCATACCCGCCAAGCCAGCCTGATAGTCCACTGGCCCCTGTGTGGAGCACACAGAAGGGTCTTTCCTCAGTCATGGGCAATAANTAATGATGTGGCTCAGTACAGTAACTGCATGTAGCTGAGGAAACCACTGAGGGGAAGGAAAGAACAGGGTGAGTTAGAGAGAGCGGTGCTTGGAACTCACACAGGACCAGGCCAGGGACTCTTCATACCCGCCAAGCCAGCCTGATAGTCCACTGGCCCCTGTGTGGAGCACACAGAAGGGTCTTTCCTCAGTCATGGGCAATAATCAGGGACAGTTTAATTGTTGCTCTGGTCCCACATAACAAAGCTGAATCAAACTGTTTCTAAGCCGCTTAAGTGAATCCTAAAACAAAGGTTAAGACGTTTACTGGAACCCAGGACCCAACGAGGAAAAATTCACAATGCCTGACATTCAGTAAAAGAGTACCAGGCAGACTGAGAAGCAGAAAAACGTGATCTATAGTAAGGAGAGAAATAAACCCATCAAAACCAACCCAGAAATGATGGTAATGTTAAAATTAGTAGACATGGACATTAAAATAGTTATTACAGTTCTACTCTACTTGTTCAAATAGAGGGACTATCGAACATGTTAATCAGATACATGGAACATATTTTTCAAAAAGACCCAAATTAAACTTCTGGAGATGAAAACTACAATGCTTGAGATTAAAAAATATACTGGATAGGATTAATAGCAGTTTAATAGCAGTTTAGTCATTGTAGTAGAAAAGATTAAATTGAAGTCAAAGCCATAGAAACTGTACAAAATGAAACAGATGGGTGGGGATGCCTAAAAAAAAAAAAGAAATTGACCAGAGCATCCGTGAGCTCTAGGACATCAAGAAGCCTGATACGTGTGTCACTGTAGTTCCCACAGGGAGGACAAACATACATGCAGACAGTGGTTTGTTTCCCCGCAGCCTTTGCATGAACTGGCACTGCAGAGGTGATTCAGGGCTATGGTCACCACAAGGGATCCTACCCCTCCAGGTCCAGATGTTTTTCAGGGCATCAGCATCCAGTGGGAGAAAAAGGCTCAGAAGCTCCCTAGACCTTCAGGTGTTCTCCATGGCTTCTCCTTCTCAGGCTGGGGTTCGTGATGTGGATTCCAGCCCTAAAACTTGGTTTCCCTGAACGAGATGGTGGAGGCCACTCCAACACCCGAGCACTAAGACAAGCACCCAACAGGCTCCTCATAGCAAAGTTCGGTCTCAGAATTTCCCAGGTTGTGAGTCTCTAACGCTAGGCTTCATGGGTCCAGAAACCTTACGGACAACTGCTGAGCAGCCTGAAGCTTAACCCCAAACCTGGGTCTCTTTGTGACAATTCTGTGAGCATGAAGGGATTCAGAACTACAAAGGTCTAAAACATGACTCTTCAGTGATCTGCACCCATATCCACAGCTACTACCCAGTTAGGTGTGGGATCTGTGATGCTAAGCGATGCATCCACATATCCGCAAAATGCAACTCCATGAGCACAAAAAAGCAGATATGTGGTTCCCAGGGGCAGGTTAACAGGAGAGACAGACACAAAGGAAGAACACAAGGAAGGTTTTAGAAGTGAGAAAACCATTTTTCAATCTTGATGGTGTTGACATTTATGAAACTATATGTACTTATCAAAACTGATAGAACTGTATAATTGAAAAAGTAGATTTTATTGTATGCAAATAAAAAAGCGATGCATTTGTCAAATCTCATAGAACCATACTCTAAATAGGGTGAGTTTTACCATTAATAGATATAAACAACCTCTTCCTTAATAAAATAAATAGAAAATGAGTAAACAAAAAAGTCTAAAAATCAAGACTTTAAAAGCATACATATATAAATATATTTTTATATGATACTTAGCTTTTATTGAACCCAACTCGTATTCTGGTAGTAAACTTCTCCTAGGGTGAATCCTCCTGAATACGTACTTCTCAAATTTTAATACATACATGAATCTCCAGAGAGCATATTAAAATGCAGATTCTGATCTGCATTTCTCACAAGCTTCCTAGAGATGCCCATGCTGCTGGTCTGCTGGCCACACTTTAAGTAGCAAGGCCAAGGGCACAGTGAGATCACCTGATATATAAAGGCCAAAAGAACCAGTTGCTCAGATTGAACAAGGCCTCCTTGCGTGTCCCACTGCCTCAGCTGTGTGAGTTATAGGATCTGTCCCTGAGCAATAGTGTCACTCACTGCTGAAAGGTGACCCACCGTCCTCCTCTTTGATCCCCAGTGGAAGCCTGGAGCCAGGCATGGAACTGAATGCAGGAGATGATTGTG
The DNA here is from genome assembly GCA_006410615.1 of Neotragus moschatus. NCBI lineage: Eukaryota > Metazoa > Chordata > Mammalia > Artiodactyla > Bovidae > Neotragus > Neotragus moschatus. Next base: position 139,257 of record SJYA01000153.1, read on the forward strand.
AAGAAAGCGTAACAGAAAGCCAGAAACTCCTGTCCTGAAGGCAGAGATTTCAAGAGGTCCACGAAGCCAGAGAGGCCCATTTATTCACCCGCCCAGCCAGCCAGCCACCCACCCATCCCTCCATCTATCCACCCATCCTTCCATCTAACCATCCACTCATCCATCTATCCATCCATCCATCTCTCTATACATGCATATGTACATCTACGTATGAAGAGCAACATCTCTTCAAATATCAATTGAGATTACTCAGCCAGAAAGGAAGCCCACACTTATGCCTTGTGATTCTCCAGATATTGCAATGACTTTGAGTGGTATCACCTAACAATTGCTCAAAGTGAGTGCTTCCCAGGACCCAGCAGGGCATTCCATTTGTGGATGGTCTCCCAGCAGGAGTAAAAAGTGGCCTCTACTGGAAGCTAAGTGTTGGAGGATACTAAATGGCTGGCTTTTACATTCAACAACTTCCTGACATTTCCCCAGTGAACTGACACTTCTTTGTGCATGCAAAAAAAAAAAAAAAAGCTATATAAATGACTTCACTGACAGCTTCTCTGCCCACAGATGCCCACAGGTATAAAACATCACATAGCAGGCTAACACATGACAACACCTTCAGATAGTTGCTTAGAGAGTTTCAGAAGGAAGCAACCACGTGTATATCCAGAGTCTATTTTAAGTCATTAACTTTTATCGAGCACTTACTCTGTGCCATAAAGTACCCTAAGTGCATTTCATATATGGGTAACCCCAACTAACCCTCAGAGCAACCCCACAAGGTGGGAACCATCACATTTTACAGACGAGAATTCTTAGACACAAGGAGGTTGGACAACTTGTCCAAGGACACAAACTAGTAATGAGAAACAGGAACATAAATCCCAGCAGTTGCTGTCCCCAGACTCAGGCCTTCCCTCCTGACTGCTCTGCTAGGGTTACCCTTTGCCTGACACTGCATGTATGAATGCTTACTGAGCCCACTGCATGACGAACGATCATCACTTGCTCCTCCCCACTTCCCTACAGAGCTTCCCTCTCTCACAGTAGGACAGGATGAGGCCTGGTACCCGAAGTCACATACACAGAAAGGTTTCTTTTTACCGAGGTCCTACCTTTCTTACGTGAAGATGGGGAAAGCTGTGGAGGAAGCAAACTTGGTTAAGGAAACCAGGGGTTCAGTTTGAACATCCTGAGTTTGAAATGCTTCCGAGAGAAGATGTCAGAGAGTAAGTTAAAAGCAACATGTTCAGTTCAGTTCAGATGTTAACTGAAAGTCACATGTTACTGAAAGATTAAAGATGAAAATATCTGATGAATAGTGTGTACATGCATGCATCTAAGTTGCTTCAGTCGTGTCTGACTCTTTGCAATGCTATGGACTATAGCCCGCCAGGCTCCTCTGTCCACGAGATTCTCCAGTCAAGAATACTGGAGTGGGTTTCCATGTCCTCCTCCAGGGGATCTTCCCACCCCAGGGATCAAAGGGATCAAACCACATCTCCCACATCTCCTGCATTGGCAGGTGGGTTCTTTACCACTAGTGTGCCACCTGGGAAGCCCCTGATGGATGGTATGTTCTTTACCAGCTGAGCCACAAGGGAAGCCCTGGATGGTATGTTCTTAAAAGCAACATGGAAGAATAGATGGTAGTAGAGACAAAGCAAGGTTTGCCTTGAGCTGTTGATGGTTGAATTGGTTGATGAGTCTGTTGGGATTTATACTATTCTGATGACTTTCATATATGTCTACAACTTCCAAAAATTAAGTTTTAAAAAATTCAGGACATAGAATCACTTATATAGGATACCATAAAAAAAAATTAGTAACTTGGATCTAACCGTAAGGAAATATCAGACAAATAAACTGACTGTACTCTTCAAAAATGTCAGTATCGTGAAAGACAACAAGTAACTGAAGATTTGTTCCACAATAAATAACACCAAAAAAGGCGTGACAATCTGTGATCCTGGTTTGTATCCTGGATCAGAAGAAAAAAAAAAAAGAACTGCTGTAAAAGCCATTATTGGGGCAATTGGTAAAATTTGGATCTGGATCGGTGTATCAAATAATATATCAATGTGAAATTTCTTAAATTTAGCCATTTACTGTGATTATATAAAAGGCTGTCCTTGTTCTTAGGAGCTGTACTTTTAAATATTTAAAAGTGAAGAATTGTGGTGAATGAAACATATTCTCAAATTACCCAGTACTAATAAGAATAATACTTTACATGCATAGATAGATNATTTGGATCTGGATCGGTGTATCAAATAATATATCAATGTGAAATTTCTTAAATTTAGCCATTTACTGTGATTATATAAAAGGCTGTCCTTGTTCTTAGGAGCTGTACTTTTAAATATTTAAAAGTGAAGAATTGTGGTGAATGAAACATATTCTCAAATTACCCTGTACTAATAAGAATAATACTTTACATGCATAGATAGATATAAAGAAATTATGTAATTGTGGCAACATAATTGGTGACTCTAGATCAAGCAGATATAGGGGTTTATTGTGCTATTCTTACAACTTTTCTTAGGCATGACAGTTTTCAAAAAAAAAAAAATGAATACAATCACCTGATGTAATTAGTATCCCTATAATACATTCTTTGTGTTCCCTTCCTTATAGTCTTTGAAATAAAAAGCTATCTTTTTGACCCTTTAGAGATTGGTACCAGATACTTGATTTTTCTTTAAGAACCTCTTTTACGTATCAATTTTACATGCATTAAGTTACAGACTCATCACAGCAGGCCCTGCATGCACTCCCTGGCTGCTGGGGATGTCCCTACGGTTCTGCTTTCAGCTGTCAGCCCCTCTTGGGATTGCCTTGGCTGAATATCACCTCGTCTTAGTCCCTTTCCAGGGTGGCCCACATCCAGTGCTTGGTTAACCTGGGTTGTATGGGCCTAGCCTTCTCACTTCTACCCAGTGGAGCCCTGCAGGGCAGGTCCAGCTTCAGAGCTCTCTGCCAAAGCAGTGGAGATCTCCACCGAGACTGTCTGCTTCTCTTGCCCTCCTTCCTACAGGTGTTGGCTTCCAGGACACCCTACACTTACCTCCTGCACGAAATCCCCACCCCTGAGTCCACTTACCAGGGAATCAGCTATGGCAATAATATGATGACCATTTTGCAGATGAGAACTGAATCTTGGGAAAAAAAGCCACTTGCCTGAGCTCAGAAAGCCATCTACTGGTGAAACTAAGTCAGACTCCAGATCTGCTGGGCTCCAGCTCCCTCCTTCTCTTTATCCTTCAAATCCTATGTCTGTGTTAAGGCTGAGGCCAAGTTCCTATTTCCCCCAGAGACATCCTCAAATTCCCTTTCTCGTCTTGACACTCTCACCATCTGCTCTGTTTAGCATATGGCTGTGGTCCCAGTTGGGGACTTTTCTTAACCATCACCTCTGATTACATAACCACTGTGCTGTTATTTACTTTTTCAGTTTGAAGTCCGGTGCTTTCCCCACATTGTAATCTCCCTGGGGACAAATGTCATTTATTGTTCTCTGAATTCCAATAGTTGCTGTCCATATGTTGGGGATGCAGCCAGTACACTACCATGTAGGGAAAGAACCCACAATTCTTATTTTTTTCTGGCTGTGGAAACAAACATCCTCAGAAGATCCTTAGCTTTGTAGCCTCAATTTCCTCTTGGCCTGTTCTGGAATTGTGTAGGGCTTTATGATGTGGAATATAAAGGGATAAGACATTATTCTGCCAGAGGATCGGTACCATCCCTGGGGGAGTAGCTCAAACTGTATCAGTGAGCCAAGAAGCACTTGGTCAAATTCAGTCAAACATAAAGAAGTGAACAACACACCAGGAATAAAACCACTGGAATGCAGCTTGGTTACTTTTTTTTTTTTTTTTTTTAAGCAAAACTGCTTTTATTTTAATTATTTAAAGCATTTCATAATGTGCTAGGAAATGAGATATTGTGTCCTCTGCAAAAGTGATGAAGTCTCAGATCAAAACTCTAAGACTACAACACCACATTATTAAATTTTAAGGGTGAAATAAGTGAGTTGCTTTTCTTGCCTTTGAAGATTATTGACTGGGAGATTAGCAAGCCTTCTCCATAATCTCCTCCCAGAAAGAATGAGTGGAAGGAAAGACAGAGGGGAAAGTTTCATCCAAATTCCCTCACTTCCAGATCCTAGGAATCTTTGGTGCCATGGTAACTGTGTTACTAGGTGACCACTCAGGTACAAGCAAGACTTGAAAACAACAGGCATCTAAACGTATTAGCAGCTCGAGGTTTGGAAACAATTTTCAGTACTTTTTTTCTCCTTTGTTTCCAAATATCAGCCTGGAGGGATAATGTGTTATACTGTAAGAACAACATGAATGCAAATCAACTGAAAATAATTTTTATCAAACTTCTTAACTATTCAACCAGCACCCATATAGGAAGTAGATTTTAGAGAGAAGTTTCTGAGTTGGAACATCTATAGAAGTGGTATACAAACCATACAGCCCACAGGCCAAAGCTAACCTGCTGTTTGTTTTTGTATATCTTGTGAGTTAAGAATTTGTTTGAACATTTTAAAAGGGTTGAAAATAATCAAAGGAAGAATATACCTAGTGACACCTAAAAATTATATCAAATTCAGACTACAGTTTGAAAACTATTTTACTAAAGTACAGCCATACTGATTAATTCATATTGTCCATAGCTGCTTTTGTGTTATAAGAGCTATAATGGTAACAGAGACAATTGGCCCATGAAACCTAAAATATTCACCATGTAGCCCTTGTTTACAAAGAGAGTTTCCCACCCTTGATCTGGAGATATGAGTTGCAGAGAAGTTAGATTAGGAGGCTGGGTCCCTTCCCTGCCAAGAAGTTTATAACAGGTGCTGTCATAGTTTGTTTAGTCTGCTACAACAAAGTAGCACGTGCTCGCTGGCTTGTAAACCACAGACTTTTTACTCACAGTTCTGGAAGCTGGAAAGTCCTAGAACAAGGGGCCAATGTGGCCCCTTTTGGTGGAGGCCCTCTTCTGGGTCACAGCTAAGGGCCAGGTCACATGGCAGAAGGGGCTGGGATCAATCTGGAGCCTCTTTTATAGTATGTCACTAATACCACACCTGAGGGCCCCACCCTCATGATTTAAGTACTTCCCCAGCCCCCACCTACTGATGCCATCTCCTTTTGGGCTTAGCATTTCAACATCTGAGCTTGAGGGGAAACCTGTTCAGGCCCCAGCTAGCGCCTCCCATGCAGATTCAGGCCTCTTCAGCTGAGCTACGCACACTCCGTTCACTGCTGCTTCTATAGCAGAAAAGCACGGCTGTGGTCTCTGTGGCGACCAAACAAGACAGCATCACGTGACTGATGTGTTCTCACACACTGCACACTCTGAGGGGTCAGGCCATAGGCTACTCACTCCCGCATGTGTTTCATCCTGGTCCTGGCCATTGCACTGTTGAAAATTGTTGGTGCCGAGGATGTGTCTGGAGCTGAGCTGGTCACAGTCCTTGTGTCTGAAAATCAATGCACAGTCGACTCTTACTGACTCCATCAGCACTTCAGCAACTTCAAAGCAACAGTCAAGGACAACCAGAAAACAAGCTATTTCACCTCTGCCACAAGGTAATGCCACATTAATTAGAGATAAATTCAATTATGACATGCCGATTAAAGAATTTATTCCAAATGACAAGATTATTTACAGTTTTAATATGTACAAGGAATTCCAGGACAAAGCCTCTTTCAGGAAGGATTATTTAAACAAATACCATTATTTTAAAGATGGCCTTTTTATACGGGGGGAAACCAACAGTCTTTGCCACTATCTTTCAGTAGCTATGGAATTTGTTTTGATGACTGAGGAATTTTTTCTAATAAGTTTATGTTATGTTAACCTCACATCTGAGCATTAGCTTTTTTGCAGTGGAAGGTAAGATGCTGACCAGGGAGTAATCTGATGCTTTGAACTTCAGCAGGATGGAGCAGAAGGCCAAAGTTGGGTTCAGGAGGTAAAGAGCTGTTAATGAAAGGAACAGGTGAGAACTGATAGGGAGAAATACTCCACCCACTGAAACAACATTGCTTCCATTAAGAAGCTAAGGCTGCCCCTAAATGAGCGGTTGGGTCATCAAAAGTCAGATCTTCATGTGGCCTGAGGAGGGGGGTGGTGGGCAGAGTCCTCTTTGTGTCTTCATCCCTCAGAGCCCCCACAAGGCGCCTCATCGCATCAGGAGAAAACTCTTGAGTCCTAAGATTCATTTAGGAACAATATCCATGCAGTGACTTTGTTAGAGCAGGTACCCATGCTGTGAAACTCCTGCTTTCCCCTCATAACACACATGACTGTCTGCTTTTTGGACCAAACAAGGAAGTGAGGGCCAACTCCCATTTTGTGGGAGCAAAATTAGTACAGCTTTCCCCCTCTATTTTTAAATTTAAAAGGCCAAATGCAAATTCTATTAATGTTTACCCCCACCTTCTTTGTATACTCCTCTGGGGGCACACAGCCCCACTTTGAACTTTGTGTTTTTACAGCCACCATCAAGATGAATATAATCTTGCTTCACTTTGTCAGAATCTCTGGTCTTTCCTCAGGCTCCATCCCTGGATGTGGAGTCCCTGGTGAGACCTTTGTAAAGGGCACATTACAATTAGCTAAGTAGACTGCATGTCCCGCCTAGTACTTCATAGGGGTACTAGGGCCTGATGGCTGCCTTCGCTCTCAGGAGGCCACCCTTCAACTCCTAGAGAAACCCATCTCAGTCTCTGTTACCAGAGATGGCCTCACAGCAGCATCCTCTCCCAATGGCTGCTTCTTCCCAGAAAAGGCTCTTGTGAGGGGGTGATGGGGGAGGCAGAGCGGTTCACTTCATATTCATGTTGGTTGCTTTTTATAACCATCTTTTCTAGAACCTAAGAAGTTACGAAAACAACAAGCACACCATGCCAAGTAACATGCAAGCTCAAAACCCAGTGCTTCCAAGGTAGAAAGGAAGGCTATGTTTCCTGTCTCACCTGGAGCAAGCTGGCAATTCTTAGGGTTTATGCAAGGAAAGGTCACAGCAATTTCCCCAGAGCTGCAGCTTATTTTAATCTGGTTACTGCTCGCTTCAATAAGACCCTCAGCATCACGGGGAAAGATGCTAAGCCTTGAGCCCAAGAGTAGAGGTTGGGGCAAAAAGAATTTCAAGCAACAGTCTTGGCAAAACTTGGTGCTCAGAGCAACTCTTTTCACAGTGGTTCCTATTCACCAGCCTTTCTCCTTCCACTTTCCAACATGAATAGCAGTTGCTTTACATCTAGGAAAAGGACAACATGTTCAGCAACCACAATAAAGAACAACTGGGCCAAGTCACAGGCTTCCTCTAATAGGTGGTCACTGAGTCTTGGAGTACATTCTAGACCACTGCTTCTCAAACTCATATGTGATTCAAATCAGCTAGGGATCCTGTTAAAATGCAGATTCTGACTTAGTATGTGTGGGTAGGGCCTCAGATTTTTCTAGGCCCTACCTACATGTTTCTAATATGCTCTCAGGTGATACTAGTACTGCTGGACATAGGACCACATTTTGAGTAGCAAATGTGACAAGCTAGCTACTAATTCGTGGGGTCCAGTGATATCTGACAAAGCAGGACTCTTTGTTTAAAAAGCAAGAGAAAAGCTGGTTCAGGATAGGGACCTGTCCTGGTGTTTTTTACTAGATATTATTTCATGTCATCTTCTCTTGGGAACTGGGCTAGCTACTCTCAAGAAGAGTAAAACCTCCACAAAGACCCAAAGGCCCCCTGATTCCAGCCCTCCAGAAGTCATGTCTGGCCTCCCTTTCCCAGACCCCAGCAGAGGTGGCAGTGGTGGGGGAGGGCAGTGTTAAGGAGATGGTGTTGTTCAGAGGACTCTCTCCAGGGAGGAGGCCCCAGAGGAGGCTTCAAGACCCTGCCATATGTCCCACTGTCTCAGCAGACTTTATTCATAAAACATAAATTCAAAAATAAGATTATTAGGAATTTATTAAAATCCTTCCTGAGCCTGGACCCTTGTGTTGGTTGCATGCCCATAAAGTTCTGGTTCCAAAGGTCTGCTGTCTTGATGTTTTTTAAAAAAAAACAATGAATCCTCAATCTCTAGGTTGATTTTTTAAGTTATTTTTCTTTGTTAATTTCAACAGCATTTTCATGCACTTGCACACAGCATGTACATGTGAGATGCCCACACCATGTCGGAGGCACTGATGGCAGCACGGATCGGGAACTCTATACTCTCACCTCTGCCAGGGCTCTGGGAGCCACGGCCTGTGGGCTTAGCCTCTACTGAGTCTGTCTCTTTCTGATCTACCTTTGATGGATCCTCACCTTTGATTCATCTTCAGCTTTTTCTAAAAACAGTGGATCCTGACAAGAAGCATGGCTTAGACATCACTCTTCTTCTTTCAGGGTTTCTAAGATGGAAGAATGTCCAACAGAGTTTATCCCTATGGTGATTTTTTCAAAGAGGATATGTGCACAATGAGGGTAGATTTTAGAGAAAACTCCAACCACTCTATTCTTCCTGTGGGAAGTTCTGAAGGTACTTGGTCCAGTGTACTCTGAGAAAAGTCCTGAGGGGTGTGCTACGTGGCTGAGACCCAGGGGGTCTTCGAGATTGCAGCCAGGGAGCGGCAGCAGATCAGCTGGCATCCATGCCCTGCCTCTTCCACCCACTCCCTGCCTGGGCTGTGTGCTCCGGAGGAGAGATTGAAGAAAGTGAAAATGTCAGTCATTCAGTCGTGTCTGACTCTATGTGACCCCATGGACTGTAGCCTGCCAGGCTCCTGTATCCATGGGATTTCCTAGGCAAGAATACTGGAGTGGGTTGCCATTCCTCCTCCAGGGGATCTTCCCGACACGGGGATAGAACCTGCATCTTCTACACTGCAAGAAGATTCTTTACCACTGGGCCACCTGGGAAGCCCCACATTCAGCAGAACAAAGAGCCAANAGAGTCTGCATCTAATTTCTCTTAAAATATTTAAAAATATTTGTTAAGGGCCTCTTTTGTACCAAGGTCTGTGTTAGACAGGGCTTCTGTCCCTGTGCTTCTCAGGGTCCCCCCCCCCCACCCTGCCCCTGCCTTGCTAGCTTCTGCAGATCCCCAAGGAACTCAATTTGAAAATTACTGAGCTAGTCTAACTGAGGTCCAGAGAGGACAAAGGACACCAAAGGACAGCCTGCCTGGTCTGCTAATTTGAAACCTGGGATAAGTGCACCTCATAGTGTTACTGTTGGACAACTAAACAGGTCACAGGATGATGACCAGGAGGAAAAATCAGGGAGCTGTGTTATGAGTGAGGCTTCTCACATACAGATGTAGAAGAAGCTAGAAAAAGGCTATAAACTGTGCATACACGCCTAACAAAATATTTGTGAATGCTGGCACGCATGAAAACTTCATCTTCATTCCTGTGATTTCTTTTGAAGGGACTGCTTTTGGTCACACAATTAAAAAATTTTAAATAAAAATTCACCATCAAATTTCAAAGAAAAAAGATCTCACCACTTTTCACCCAGGACCTATAAAAAATATCCCTTGGCATCCCTGAGGGACTGAGCCCTCAGGAATACGAAAACCTGGGGCCCCTCAAGCCCCTGCACACAAAGGCCTGGCACAGTGAATCCAGGCGGCCCTCAGGGCTGAAGGCGCGTCCATCCAGGGCAGGTTCCACCTGGGAAAGCGAAACCTGCAGACAACAGACTGCATCCTCTGATATCCTATTTCTGTCAGGTGACAATTATCATCGGTGCTGAAAGGGATCTCGGCTGGGTTTTTCGGGTTAAAAAAGGAAGAAAATAAGAAATAGGGTTTTATCTTTGAAGCACAGCAATCCCATTTATCAAGACCAACAATGCTAAAGAAATTTTAGCTCTGTTTTTCAGACCAAATCTCTTCCAGTAATTGCCTGACCTTCAGAATGATGATACTTCCAGCTTGAATGAATGTAGTGTTTCTACAGGACCGGTGAGGTAGAAAGATTCCTCTCCCAGAAAACCTGTAAAACCTATTATTGCATCCTCCTAGACCACCACTCAGAGAAGGCAATGGCATCCCATTCCAGTACTCTTGCCTGGAAAATCCCATGGACGGAGGAGCCTGGTGGGCTGCAGTCCATGGGGTCGCTAGGAGTCAGACACGACTGAGCGACTTCACTTTTACTTTTCACTTTCATGCATTGGAGAAGGAAATGGCAACCCACTCCAGTGTTCTTGCTTGGAGAATCCCACGGACGGGGGAGCCTGGTGGGCTGCTGTCTCTGGGGTCGCACAGAGTCGGACACGACTGACGGACTTAGCAGCAGCAGCAGCAGCAGACCACCACTGGATCACAGTGGACCACTGAATTTAACGGTTTCATCCTTAGACACCCAGGGTCACTGAACAAGGATAAACAATTCTTCTTTGCATTTCCTGGCCCATGGGTCAGACATTCAACCTCTGTTGGCCTGTTTCATCTGTTAAATGAGGTTAGACTAAAATATCTAAGCTTTCTACTTGTTGGATATTCCAGTAGATTCGGTAGGTATCAGTATATGTTGAAATCTGAAGAGACTTACTCACCTAGAGTGGTGCAGCCCAGCACGTGCTCCAAACACCTGGCTAGAGCTTCAGTATCACTGTCCTGTCAGAACAAGAGAGATTTATTTCTCTGGGTGGTAAATGTGGAAAAATGTTCTCACTACATGCAAGCAAGAGAAAACACACGAAAATCTAGTTGCAAACTTATTGTATGATTGCATTTTTTGAAAAGAAAACTCTATATGTGTGGCCACATCTTCTCCCTCATGGCAATCTATATACTAGTGTCTATTGTCTGTCTCTCTGATAGGAAGAGCACACACTGAAAATGTTAACAGCAGTGTGACTATAAGGTGCGGTTAAGGGGATATATTTATTTTCTCCTTTGTGTGCTTCTGTCTTTTGTAAATTTTTATAATAAATATTATTTAAACTATAAAAATGGTAAATACTTTAGAATGAAGAGAAAAAGGTTTCATTCAATCTATACTAAATACCACAGAAATCAAGTGAACATTTTTTTCTAGACAGCATCTCTACCATTCTTCTTTGGAAATCCATGGTCTTCAAGGAGTCATAAGTCTAAGAACTGTACCTCTTATTTAACTCTCAATAAGAGTCAAGCACCCCCATGAGGATTTTGAGGGGGAGAATCCCAGAGCTGTACTTGATAACAAATACCATCTTTAGTGCAAAATAAACATCTAAGGCTGGAAATATCCAAAGCAGCATCATAATGATCAGAGGAATGTAAGATCTTAATTATTTTCAGGTTTGTTGTATTGAGAGAAATTAATAATTTATGGCTCACCTACTCTATTTCAAAACAAGCTACACATTTCATAGTGTAGTAATTGTGGATTTTAGAAAAATGCACTGTAGTATAATTTTCCAAGCAAGAGTACTGGAATGTGTTGCCATTTCCTTCTCCAGGGAATCTTTCCAACCCTGGGATCAAACCCAGGTCTTCTGCATTGCGGGCAGATGCTTTACCATCTAAGCCACCAGGGAAGCCCTGTAGTATAATAGATTACCTTAAAACATTATGTAAATATGTTGGGTTTCATTTTATAACATGTGGTGGGGGTTGGGCAGCCACTTTTTATGCATGTGGTAAAACCCTGCATTGCTTCATTTTCTCAAATGAAAGGAGAGTGATGAAGAAGGTATCCCTGGTGAGTGTTGGTCAGCAAGGCCAAAGCACTAGTTGAACACCCCAGTGTGCAGCCCAGGAACAGGGAGGCAGCTATCAGGCACAGAAACAGAAGTAAGAAAAACAGGCCCCTCCCTTCTTCTATACTTTTGTGGTCTCCAGACTTAACAGGGGCAGTCTTGAGACAGGAACTTGGCAGAGACACCCTCTACAGGAAGCAAAGCAAAGCACACATCTGCACATGCAAGTAATGGTGCCAACCAAACAAGCTGGATCCAAGCCTGGCTGCTCCACTGACTGTGCTGGTCGAGGCCAAATAGCTTGATTTCCCAGGTTGTAGTTTCTGCATCTGTGATTATTGTTGTTTTTTAGGTGCTAAGTTGTGTCTGAGTCTTTGTGACCCCACTGACTGCAGTATGCCAAGCTTCTCTCTCCTTCACCACCTCCCAGAATTTGCTCAAACTCATGTCTGTTGAGTCAGCGATATTACCTAACCATGATCCTCTGCCTCTCCTTTCTCCTTTGCCCTCAAACTTTCCCAGCATGAGGGTCTTCTCTAATGAGTCAGCTCTTTGCATCAGGTGGCCAAAAGTATTGGAGCTTCAGCTTTAGCATCAGTCCTTCCAATGAATGAATATTCAGGGTTGATTTCCTTTAGGATTGACTAGTTTGATCTCCTTGCTGTCCCAGGGACTCTCAAGAGTCTTCTCCAACACCACAGTTCAAAAGCATCAATTCTTCAGCACTCGGCCTTCTTTATGAACCAACTCTCACATCCATAAATGACTACTGGAAAAACTATAGCTTTGACTCTAGAGATCTCTGTTGGCAAAGTGATGTCTCTGCTTTTTAATATGCTGTCTACATTTGTCATAGCTTTCCTTCCAAGGAGCAAGCATCTTTGAATTTCATGGCTGCTGTCAACATCCACAGTGATTTTGGGGCCCAAGAAAATAAAATCTGTCATTGTTCCCACTTTTCCCCCTTCTATTTGCCATGAGGTGATGGGACTGGACGCCGTGATCTTAGTTTTTTGAATGTTGAGTTTTAAGCCAGGCTTTTCACTCTCCTCTCTCACCCTTATCAAGAAGCTCTTCAGTTCCTCTTCAATTTCTGCCATTAGAGTGGCATGTACTGATATTTCTCTGGGCAATCTTGATTCCATCTTGTGATATCAGAGGGTAAATCAGATGATGGTTAAGGAGCCTTCCAGCTCTCAAACCCTATTTTCCTGTGCGTCTGAACCATATGCCCAGAAAAGCGTGGTAGATTGCTTTCAAAGTGGCTGCAACCACCCTCCCATCCCCATGCTTCTATGCCATTCCTCACATCAAGAAGGGGCGATCTTCCGTCACCCCTGTGGCTGGGCCCGTAGCTTGCTTTTGGGCCACAGAAAGATGCAGAAGTAATGCTGTGACTTCTGCAACTAGGCTTCATGAGGCAGGTAGCTTCTGTTTTGTACTCTTGGCAGCCACCAATCACATAAAGAAGTCCAGGCTGTCTTTCTGGAGAGATCCCCTGGGGAGAGCCCTTGGAACATAAAAAACCACAGGAGGAAAACAGAGACCTCCCAGTCAACAGCCAGCACCAATGTTGGCTGTGGGAGTAAGGCCACTGTGGACCCTCAAGACAACTTCTTAGCTACATGCAGCTTCAGGAGGGACTCAGCCTCAAGTGGAGCAGAAGAGCTGTCACATGCAGCCCTGGAAACACAGAGTCATTAGAAACAAGAAATCATATTTTAAGCCACTAAGTTTCAGGGCATTTTGTTGTACAGTGAAAGATAACTGAAGTAGGACTTTGAGGTCACTGACCAAACTCTGTGTTTTCTACATTTATATCCTAGCACCACCACAGAACCTGGCACATGACAAACACTAAGTCTCATCTGTTTGGGTCACCTCAACTTCTGTGATGTGCAAGGAAGGAAAATAGAAGAATGGCCTGAGCTCTGGGTTCTCCCCTATTCAAAGTATTTCATTCCTGGGGACATGGAGAAATGGAGGTTTTCAAAAGCATGCTGCTTCTTAATCCTGTGACCTGGTCAAATTAACCATTCCAAGCCTCAGTTTCCTTAATTAAAGTGATGAGAATTACAGTTTCCATCTCAGCGCTCTTATGAGATACATGAAGTAATACAAAGTCTTTACTATAGTATATGGCTCACTAGAAATACACAGTCAGAAAGAGAGTTCAGTAGAAGAGGACAGGATGGACACAGGACAGAGACACTCACTGTGCCGGCCACACAGCGTGAAAAGTCTTGGAAGCACTTGAGTTGAACCAATGCAACAGAAACAGCAAGAAACAGAGACAGGACTGCAGGAAGCACCCAAATGACTGGACACATCAATCACATCTTCCCAACACAGAAGTTAGGAGCACTGCTCACGGGGGTGGGGAGGGCAGAAAGAAATAACTCTAATACTATAGATGGATGAATGAATACTAACTTTAATTAAGGTATTAATATCTGCCATTGTTGTACCAGCTTAATTAATTAAACTCTAATTAAATCAATTAATTTAAACTCTACCAGGTTTGCTATTTTTCTCCCCATTTAACAGTTGAAAAAACTGAGGCACAAACCTGGTTCCATAATAGCACCAAGTTCATGCAGCTCGTTAGATGTGTAACAGGCGGTATTTCCAGGGCCTGACCTCCTAGCCATTCCATTATATGTGCACAGAGTAGAAACTGGGATTCTTAACCCAGAGTAGCTCATGACGTTGTTGGAGAAACTAGGGTACTGACTCGAGAAGACCTAGAACAATTCCTTGGGAAATATATATATTTATAAATAAAATAGGGTGTAGCCTGGAAATGAGATGCAGCTAAAAGAGGGAGAGGTGGGAGGGGTGGGCTCTTCATTAGCAGCCTCTGACTCCTGATGGAAAGAGCAGTTTAAGCAGAACAATAATGCTCATCTAAATATGGCCTCAACTCGAGGGGCGTGATGTCTCATAGGGGAGTAAGCAAACCCAGCCCTGATCCCTGTGGGCACTCGAGACTTTTACTGACTTCCCTTCCTGCCCCTGGAGACTGCAATGCCAGAGGTCATGGGCAATGACCAAGCTGAACCTTCACTCTCAACAAGGGACACATCATTTTCTATCTCTAGGCTGCAGAACAGAGTATGGCAGTTTAAGGTGCCAATACCTATTGAACACTTTGTAAAATTTTAAAATATTTTCAGACTTACAGAAAACTTGGAAAATAGTGTGAAAACTCCCACTTACCTTTTTCCCTGATGTCACTGCTATACCATATTTATGTTATCACTCCATCTATCCACATACATCAAAGTTTCTCAACCAGGCATTACTCACATTTGAGCTGGACAATTCTGGCTAGTGCGCGGAGAGATGTTTAGTTTTAGCAACATCCCTCCCCTTGACCACCAGATGCCAGTAAGACACTCCCATCAGCCCTTCCTTTGATTCCGAAATTGGAAAACCAAAAATGTCCCTGAATACTGCCAAATGCCTACAAGGGGCAAATCTCCCCTGGTTGAGACAAACCAACCTATGTCCATGTCAATCTCCACATACATATTTTCTCTACTGGTCAAATCTGGAAAAGCCTAAAGGTCAACATAAACAATACTAATGGTTATAAATGGGTTCCCTGGTGGCACATATGGTAAAGAATCTGCCTGCAATGCAGGAGACCTGGGTTGAATTCCTGGGTTAGAAAGAGCCCCAGGTGAAAGGAATGGCAACCCACTCCACTACTCTTGCCTGGAGAATCCTATGGGCAAAGAAGCCCGGCAGGCTACAGTCCATGGCATTGCAAAGAGTTGGACACAACTGAGTGACTAACACTTACACCTTTTAACATTTGAATGAAATTTTGTCTATTTTGACAAAGAGACAATTTATAACAAATATCAGGTTCTACATTTTTCACATAGTAGTTTAGGAAAGGCGTTAAACGGCTTGTTTTACTGTAGTATGATTTAATGTGGCAATCAGCTTGTTCCTAGTGTTCTGGAAATTATCATTTAATGAACACAAATGATCTCAATAGAAATACATTCACCCCATGAGAAAAAGGGGGAAATGGAAATGAACTCCATGTTTCTTGGGTCTGTACTGTGTTTGCACTCAGCAAGAACTGCAGTCATGAAAAAGACCTTTTGGGAATATATCCTGGCTGGTGCAATGCAGGAATTATGCAGCTGATTGGAAATTCTACATCTTCTCCTTGCTTCACAGTTTAAATTGATCTCTGCCTGAGCTCAGTGGCCTGTGGAGCACTTGTGTCTCCCTAGGAGCCACATCATGGTGTCACCAGCCAAGTGCTAAGAATCTCATTTTCAAATGCTGTTGAAAAAAACCTAATTGCTCCTTGCTGACCAATGGTTCCTTAGATATTTTTCCAGTCTCCTTCCCTACTAACCATCAACCTCTCTAATAAGATCATGCCTTGGAGGCTTGAGGAACATCTTTTAAGATTCAGCTCTGAAAAACTGTCCCACAGATCAGTCAAACACTCAGATTTGTTTCAGAAACAGATGCAGTAATTTGGTTAATAAATTAGAAATTTCTTCTAAGCAGAAGCAAAAGTTAGTTGTGTCCAACTCTTATGACTTCATGGACTCTAGCCCACCAGGCTCCTCTGTCCATGGAATTCTCCAGACAAGAATACTGGAGTGGGTAGCCATTCCCTTCTCCAGGGGATCTTCCCAACCAAGGGATCAAACCCGGGTCTCCTGCAGGTAGATTTTTTACCAGCTGAGCCTCTAGGAAGATACCCTCTAAGTGGAAAGGGTAGTTATTATAATATAGTCTCTAATAATCCATATTTATTTTTAATCTGGAAAAAGAAAAATAAACACCCCCAATTCCATAATGTAAACATACACATCCACAAAAATATATATATGGTCTTTTCTAGGTAGATTTATTAGCTATTTGAGATTATAATATATATGTATGGTATACATAGAATACACAGACACACATACACCTTTGTTTGGATTTTCATCCTATGTTATTAAAAATTCTTCAGAAACAATTTTAATAGCTACACACTACTGCTCTAAAGCCATATGAATTTATTTCTCTATGCCCAGTTATTGTACATCTAGATTGCTTTCATTTTTTTCAATAAATAATATTGTCTCATGTTTGCTGTTATTGCTTTAGGTTATTGTTCAGAAATGAAATTATTGAGTCAAAGAGTGTGAACATTAGGAAATCCCCTCTTTCTCTGCTCTGGCCCTTTTCTTCACATTCCAGCCATTCCAAGCAGTTTATTTTCTCTATAATCAGTTTTAATGTCTTCATACTTTTTTCGACTTCCTTCCTATTAAAATGTCCTTTCCTTCAAGAAAAGATATGATAGATTCATTAATACAAAGATGATTGATAAGGCTTATAAATTATCTC
>SJYA01000153.1:161728-210778 GCA_006410615.1 Neotragus moschatus
CAGAGGAGGAAATCAGGTGATATTGTCACAGAGCTGGAAAAATCAGTTTCTCATTTAATTATCAGCCAGTTCTGTCTGACTAAATAATCCAGAGTATCTCCTGACTTTAGAGCTTTCACTTGAGTTGTGGTAATTTAGTTCACACACATGAACGTATACACTCACACAAAGCCATTTCATTATTCAGCTTTAGTCAATTCAGGTGATGTGAATTAAACGCCAATTATGTTCTGATGTGTACGAAGTTGAGGGAGACAGATATGGCCTCAAGCCACCATTTCAGATAGATAATCCATTCCACACCCCAGGGGTATTCCTGCCAGTACCCTAGTGACTCACTGCTGTTTCAGCAGTACATTCCCCCATCAAATCCTTTGATCAATGTTCTCCATGCTGGTTGGACTACACAAGCCAAGTTGAGAAACACATTAAAATCAAACCAATAAAAACCCAACAACTACCAGAGCTCAAGTCTGCTTCTTGCCTGGACCCTGCATGGCCTCCTTACTTTACTCTCTGCCTCCTCCGTGGTGTTGCTTTAATCCATTTCCTTCACAATAGCCACAACTTTATCACTATGTACAGAATAAAATCCCATCACAGCCGGCCACACCCTGTATAACTTAGCTCCTGCTCATGTCTCCAGTATCATCTCTTTCCACTTCTCTGACTCACAGTGCTCCAGCCATGTAAGATCTTTCCCGCTTTGAGGCCTTCTCACTGGCTGACAGTGCTCTTGCCTCACATATGATATAATCGTCCTTCTCATCCCTCAGATCTCAACTGTAGGTCACCTGCTCGGAGATCCCATTTGAACTGAATTTGTTTCTGCCTCCAACCCAGTCGACATATCACAGTGCCTGTTTCTTTTGAGACACTTACCCAAGGATACAATTAAAGCTTTGTTAGTATTTGCTCCATGAGGGCAGGGACCATGACTGTTGAGTCATTATTAGCTCAGAGCTGGCAACCAATAAATGCTTTGTGAATATGCTGATGAAAGAAAAGCAAACATCAAGGCAACATAGTCAAATAAAATATTCCTGTTTCTATCTCACCAGCAGATTTTACCTAAATTCATAGCTTCTCAACCCTGTCAAAACTTTGGACACATTTCTCCCACTGAATTCTTTCGGAGGTGTTTATTTGCAAAGCTTCATTCCAGGCCAGCGGACTGTGTATCTTCTGCTTCCATCTGCCTTTTCTTCTTGGCTCCCAGCTGTTCTATGATAAGGCTATTTTTCTGTCTGCCTCTGAGGTAACCCCAGAGACAGACATGACCTCACAGGCTCCCCACAAACTAGAACTTCCTTTGGTGAAATCCCTGTCATGATCCTTCTTGGAAAATTTCTGTTGCAGCTTCCCAAATGGCCCCAGATGAAGAACATCACCTTTCAGATGATGGCTCCTCTGTAGGTTGAAGCCATTGCTACAAGCTTTTGTGCCCTGTGGTCACCATGGGGTGTACACCCTCAGGCACTGGGGGGACACACAGCTTTCAAGAGGTGAAAGCCACATGTGGGAGATGTGAACAGCAGGCCGCTTTCTCAGCGCAACTGAGGCTTGTGCTTGCTGGTCTCCCAGGCTTTCCTGGCTTCGTGGCTCATCCTCTCTGGAGCAGATCCTCCCAGTTTCACATTCTAGCAGAACCCATGTTATTTTTTTTCTCCAGATTCTGTGATCCTATAGATTCCTATAGACCCAGGAACTTGACCCCTTATTATCTGAATCACAGATTTATGCACCTTGGCCGCAACTATATATGTATGTACACATATAATGAGAGGATTCTGCTTCCTAGGAAACATAAAAACCTCATAAAGCAATCCAGGAAGGTTTCCTCTGAGCAATATTTTGNCTGTGATCCTATAGATTCCTATAGACCCAGGAACTTGACCCCTTATTATCTGAATCACAGATTTATGCACCTTGGCCGCAACTATATATGTATGTACACATATAATGAGAGGATTCTGCTTCCTAGGAAACATAAAAACCTCATAAAGCAATCCAGGAAGGTTTCCTCTGAGCAATATTTTGTTGGAATCTGATACCTGGATAGGCACAATAGACCAAATTCTTAAAAATATTCTCATCTGGATGATCTTAACAGAATACGATAGTAAAAATATAGTTATAAGTCTTATACTAAACTACAGCTACACAGCATCTTACATTTTTATCTTTAGTTCTGAGAGGCAACCCCAAATACTGTAGTTTCTATAGAGCCACATCTGCAAAGCTTAAACTGCTAACAAGTTCCCCCTCCCCGCCTTTCCTGCCCAGCTCCTGACAGCTCCTCTGTCACTGCACTGGGGACAGCTGGACATGACTGTCAGGGCGTCCACGTTTCACGTGCTCCCTCCACATCATCAAAGCCTCCTAACTGCACTGCTGCTTGTCAGTGTCGGGTTTGTGGCAAGTCAGCATCTGCGGTTGCTTTAGGGTTTCACAGACACGCATGGGAATTCATTACAGAAGTACTCTTCAGATATTCTGGGTTATAGTTGGAAATGTAAAGAGTGGAGAGAAGAAAAAAGAAAACAGGACTGACAGAGTGGTGCCATGAAGCCCACCAGGACCATGGGCAGCGGGGTTTAAGGAGCTGGTTAGGAGGGTGCTTCCCTACTGCCTTGTTCCGTTTCAGCAGCTGGAGGGGGGCTGCCCCCATCACTCCCCTCCCTCCCAACAGCTCACAAGCTTTGTCTCTTCACACGTCACAGCCCAAGAGTCCATGGGAGAAAGTCCTCCAGTTGGAGGAGGTTTCCTGGAGCAGAAAGAGAAAGAATGTTCATGTTCCAAAAGGGACCTCGAGGCACACACTCTGTTACTGCAGCTTCCTGTTTCTGACTCCAGTTCTAGCTCTCTTCCTATATAAACCCCACAGAGGAAGTGGGAACTTGGCCCTGTGTTTTGAACATAATTTTAAATCATCAGATGCTCCATTTTCACACATCCAAAGCTGGGTCCCCAGCATTTCCTCATCATCTCCTTTGCCAGCTTCTCCAGTAAGTTCTGTGCTCACGCAGAATGTCTAGTGGATACAGGGTGCTTGCTTGTTTGAATTCCAGCTCTCCAATACACTGAGTGACCTAGGAAATTGGTTATTCTTTCTACTCTAAGTTTCCTCATTTGGCA
Source organism: Neotragus moschatus (assembly GCA_006410615.1). Lineage (NCBI taxonomy): Eukaryota > Metazoa > Chordata > Mammalia > Artiodactyla > Bovidae > Neotragus > Neotragus moschatus. Next base: position 164,867 of record SJYA01000153.1, read on the forward strand.
GATGGGATGAAAGATATTACTCCTAGACAGTGCTGGTGAGCACAACATGGGACAAAGCACAGAAAGGACTTAGTGCGGGGCCAGGTGAGCTGAGGTGGCTGTTTACTCTTCACTAAGACTTGTTGCTTTCTCTGATATGACGTGGACCCATGAGCTCCCAGATCAGCAGGTTAATGGAAGGAGAGCACCTCCAACAACATCCCAGATGTGCCACACCCACTTCCTCCCAGACTGAACACCCAGATTCTTTCCAAATGTAAACACCTATTGAGAAAAGAAAATTAAATTTCTCTGTGTGATTCAATCACAAAATAGTGGGATGGACCTTTTGATTGCAAGGGCTGTTTAGGAGGNAAAAAAGAAATAAAAGGCCAAATGGTTGTCTGAGGAAGCCTTATAAATAGTTGAGAAAAGAAGACAAGCAAAAGGCAAAGGAGAAAGGAAAAGATATACCTAACTGAATGCAGAGTTCCAAAGAAAAGCAAGGAGAGATAAGAATGCCTTAAGTGAACCAGATAAAGAAATTTTATGCTTAGCTAGGAATTTTCATCTACTTATGACATTATTTTCATCATTATTTTCATATTTCCACCATTATTTATGAAATAAAATGCCACAAATAATAATTGTGATTATCTTCCTCTTACCGCTGAAAGATGTCACACAAGGGACAGACCTTTGCCTTGATGAGCTAGAAAAACTGAAGCACAGTCATCCTGGTAAATCACCTGAAGGGAGCGAGGACTATTGAATGCCAGGGGCCCTCTCTCAGTCTCAGTCCCACTGTTACTCAGTCCAACTCTATCTCAGATATGCTCAAGGTGGACTGTGGCTCAGGATCACCTGGAGGCATTTGTAAAACAGATTCTTGGCCCCAAAGCCCACTGACTCAGATTTAGCTGCTCTCAGGTGGGGTCTGAACTCTACACAAAGAGGCTGCAACATATTATGAGAACTACTGCTCTATCTTTTGGACCTTCAAGGAGAAAATGTCATACAACTGTTTAAAGATAAATTCCCCAATACTTTGTCTATTATTGCACCAGCACTTTAAACTTCTAGAATGATCATGAATGTATTAAAGAATTTTGTAAAGAGCCAATAAGGTAAGAACTTTGCTTAATGGCAAAACCAAATTTCCTTTAAAGAAACTTAGTTATGAGGGAGGAATTTCTCAGCCTGTGAGCTCACCAGCACCCTATATTATTCTAGCCATCCAATATATATGCTTTGAGGAAATGTAGGGAGCAAGCTTAGCACAGTGGTTCTCAAAAGCATGTCCCAGAAGAGAAATAACAGCAGCATCGCCCAGGATCTTATTAAAAACACAGATTCTCGGATCTCCCAGACCTACTGGGCCAGAAACTGCAGTGAGGGTTCAGCAATTCACACTTTATCCTGACGCACATTTAAATTTAAGAACCACTAATTTAGCACAATGTAGACAGTACGCTCCCACAGGGCAGGAGTTGTGCTCATCTTTTTCTTCATGGCATCTCAAATCCATGTTTCAAAGCAGACACTCAAACTTCTTGTTGAAGAAGGGAATGTCTACATCTCCAAGAGATGAGAACTTTCAAACTATCACACAGCATCTCCTGCAAAGAATTTTCTGATGTTTATTTTAGGGATGGTCAGAAAGGAGGAGGAAGATCAGCAAAAGATAAGGAATTTCTTTCCCACGAAAGACCTACTCTCTCCCAGTTGCTCACATCTTCTGACCTTATTTCTCAGATGGAGTTATAACTCCAAACAGTAAAGTACGTCTTCTTCATACTACCATCTCCAGCTATATTCCATAGGCCTGCAAGTTTGAGGAGTCAGTTTAATACTGCCTAGCCTGTGATGGCACTCACATTAGACAGTGGCTTCTGTCAGGTGCCCCAGACTCTACTCCAGCTGCAAGAACACTGACTCTCTCTGCATGTTTAACAATACTGTCAGAATTGATTAATGTTTGAGGACCAAATGACTTGTGATTTGGGAAATCCAACATTTAATGCATTTTTAATTGCACTTTTCTGCTTCTTCTCTAAGGAAGTCAACAATATCCACAAGACACTTTTTAAGATGTTTTTGCCATATCCTGTATATAGGGGGTATGTGTGGTGGGGGAGAATCTCTTCTTAAAGAGAGGATTATCTGTATTTTAGCTACAGTGAGGCAAGTTGGGGTCTTGGTAGCAGGCAGCTGCCCAGAGATACCGTTCTTTATTTTTCCTTTCTTTCCTAATTTTCTGAAGGAGGCAATGGCTTTATTACACTGAGCAGAAAATACTGAGTTAAGTTATAATAAACACAAGCCATGATTTACTATAGATCATGATGTGACCTCTCCAAAGACCATGTTCAGTGCCAGTGCTCAGAATGACATCATAATTACACTGACAAGGCAGATCTCAGAATTTCTTATTTCCCTAAAACAGCATGTGTGGATATGAAAAAGATTGCCCTAATTCATTTTTAAATAAAAAACATTTTAAATAAAGACATTATCCCATATGTAGGGAAAACCTGAAGTTAATATTCTACAGCATTCTCAAACAACAGGGAAAAAGACAATGCTTTTAGAAGGCATTTAGATACAGACACTGTCTATGCTGAGCTGGCTAGGTTTCTCCAAGGAACTCCATCTCATGTAAAGTGGGCACAAACTAGGGTAAAAAAGGACAGAAATGGAGCCCAAGTTAACTGGTAATATCTGCTACTTCTGAGAAAGACTGCAGAATAGGGATGAAGAGGATCAGCCACATAGACTGAAGTTCAACTCTGTAGTTTATTGGCTGTATCACCTTGGGCGCCCACTTCACGCCTGTGGCCATGGTTTCCTGATCTGTAAGCGGGTGTGGTGTGAATGTTATTGGTGCTCCACCCAAAGCTCCTTAACAAACACACTCCACCTGCGTGTGTTGGCCAGCTCATCCTCCAGATGCTGAGTAATGGTCTGCTAGGTCTGCCACGACAGAATGCTTAAACAACAGAAATGTATTTTCTCATAGTTCTGGAGGCTAGAAGTCCAAGATCAAGGTGCTGGCAACTTTGGTTTCTCCTTGGCTTGCAAGTGTGCCAGGGTCTCTTGTGTCCAAGTCTCCTCTTCTTATAAGGACACTAGTCAGAGTGGACTTGGGCCTTGCCCTAACAGTCTCATCTTAACTGCTTCTTTAAAGGCCCAGTCTCCAAATACATTCACATTTTGAGGTCCTGGGGGTTAGGGCTTCAACATCTAAATTTTAGGGGAACACAGTTCAGTCCATAGCTACTTCTAACAGGGCACAGAGGCCTCCTTCTTTAGACATCAGCTTTTGGATTAAAGAATTACCTTATCAAAGAGGTTATGTTTCACCTCCACCCAGGACAGTTCTGGCCAATGGCTGACTAACTCAAGATGGAACCAACTCTGAGGTGTCACTCATGTTTGAGCTACTGTGGAGTCAGGCAGGGCTAGTCTGTAGCTGGACCACATTTTTGCTCAGCAACCTCCACTGCCCTGCCCTGACATAACCTTCACCCTACTCTATCCAAGAAGACACACACTACAGAATATCCATCTCAGCCTCTGCTTCTAAGCAACCCAACCAAAGATTAGGGGTATTAAAATAATATTAAGAATCTCTTAAATCAGATACAATGTAAAATTTTATAAAAGCTAATAATGTAAACACTCCTTAAAGGAAAAGAAAACAACCAGATGCCAGCAAGATTATATTCTTTTATATTATACATTTAATCCTTAGATTTTCTAGGAAACAATAGAGCCCTTATCTATGGATACTGCAAAAGGAAGTCCTTTTTCAGCTATCAATTATATTTCAGACAGCTATATCTTTTATCTCTTGAGGTCTAGTCTATTTGTCCTGCTTAAGATCTTCTTAAAATGTTCTATATAGCATAATGTCCTGTACCTAGTAGGTACTAATAAATGACCATTATTATTACCGTTTGTTGCTGTTTAGTTGCCAAGCTGTGTCCTACTCTTTGTGATCCCATGGACTACAGCATGTAAGGCTCCTCTGTTCTCCACTATCTCCCAGAGTTGCTCACATTCATGTCCATTTACTCAGTGATATTATCTAACCATCTCATCCTATGCCTCTGTTGCTCCTTCTGCCTTCAGTCTCTCCCAGCATCAGGGTCTTTCCAGATGAGTCGGCTCTTCATATCACGTGGCCAAAGTATTAGAGCTTCAGCTCCAGCACCACTCTTCCAGTGAATATTCAGGGTTGATTTCCTTTAGAATTGACTGGTTTGATGTCCCTGCAGACCAAGAGACTCTCAAGAGTCTTCTCCAGCATCACAGTTTGAAAGCATTAATTCTTCAGTACTAAGCTTTCTTTATGGTCCAGCTCTCACATCCATACAGGACTACTGGAAAAACAATAGCTTTAACAATATGGATCTTTGTCAGCAAAGTGATATCTCTGCTTTTTAACATGCTGTCTAGGCTTGTCACAGCTTTCCTTCCAAGGAACAAGCACCTTTGAATTTCATGGCTGTAGCCACCATCCGCAGTGATTTTGGAGCCAAGAAAAGGAAATCTGTCACTGCTTCCACTTTTTCCCCTTCTATTTGCCATGAAGTGATGGAACTGGATGCCATAATCTTAGTTTTTTTAATGTTGAGTTTCAAGCCAGCTTTTTCACTCTCTTCTTTCACCCTCATCAAGAGGCTTAAAGGTTCTCCTCACTGTCTGCCACAAGATTGGCACCATCTGCATATCTGAGGTTGTTGATGTTTCTCCCAGCAATCTTATAAAAGCAGCATTTATATAAAAAGGGCCAACTGCAGAGCTAGACTACTCCTTCGGCAGAGGCAGCTTGACTTCATCAAGTAACCAAGGATCGTTCCTAAACCCCAGGCTTCTGTCTTCTTGGGAGCTAGTAAAGGTACCAGTCCCTCACCTCTGGACACATCTTCCCTACACTACTAGAAGGAAAGAACTGACCCTGAAATTTTACTCTTTTGGAAAAGGCATTTTGTCAATTTCTAAACCTCAATTTAAATTGGATTTTATTTTTCCTTTCCAATTTTTAAAAGCCATCTCCACCCCCACAGAGAACTGGTTTATCCTGGTTGTGAGGTGAGTCATCAGCTGGGCCTAAAATACAGTTTCCATCAGCAGCTACTAAGACTGGTCATTGGAGACTGTAAGTTACAGGCGAGAAAGGTGTACGCTAAGACCAGTGATCACTGCTTCCCTGTGGCAAGTCATCCCTTTTATGGGGACCAGGGGCCCCAGCTGGAGGTCCTGGGGAGGCCATATGCCCCNCTGGGCCTAAAATACAGTTTCCATCAGCAGCTACTAAGACTGGTCATTGGAGACTGTAAGTTACAGGCGAGAAAGGTGTACGCTAAGACCAGTGATCACTGCTTCCCTGTGGCAAGTCATCCCTTTTATGGGGACCAGGGGCCCCAGCTGGAGGGCCTGGGGAGGCCATATGCCCCCACTGCCAATAAAGTTGAGTACAGAATCTTTAGCTTGGCATCAAGGCCTTTTATAATCCGGTTGCAACTCAGTTTCCTAGACCTGCCTCCTCTTGCTGACGGATGTGGTAGCTCTCAGTTAAAGGTGGCACCAAAAGGGATTCTGATTGGGCAGCCCTGGGTGAGCTCTAGGCAGCTTACTTCTCTGGTGCTTTCCAGATGGTTCTCAAATATACCTTTAGATCAGGACCTTGGCTTTTGTGACCTGGACTCTACATTTTCCCCTGAACTTCCTCATGCTTTCCATCTTCTACACTTTTATGAACTCTCCTTCTAGAACTGCCTTGTCGAATATGGTAGCCATTAGACATGTGTGCTTTTTAAATTAAAACTAAAAGGAAATAAATGACAAATTCAGTCTCCTAGTCACACTGGCCACATCTCAAGTGCTTGAAAGTCTCCTGTGACAAGAATGCAGAACATTCTATCCTCACAAGGCATCTGCTCGATGGCCCACAGTCCCCAGTTGGAATTTGGCCAGATTTCTTGAAAACCTAGGATGTGTGTCCCTTCCCCTCTTGGGCCCTCTGTCCCTCTGCTGACTGGAGACAGCTCCACCAGCACGCTCGGTGAAAAGGAGAGTGAAACCACAGGCCCTGTAGTGCCTCCAGCCCTCACCCGTCCTGGCCTCAGCAGAGACAGGCAGTGACTCCATCCCACTCTAGCCTCGGCCTCCTTCACCTGCCCCTGAGACCATAACAAAGGATCCATCAGACCGAGACTTCTCATCTGTGCAAACTTTCCTTATACAGTTTCTGCAAGCAGGACTTTCATAGATGTCCAGCCCCCACCCTTCAACCCTAGAGAAAAGCAGCTCAAGGGCCCCCAGCTCCCAACTGCAGGCACTGACACAGCAGGGATAAGTCCACTTTACTAATCATATCGCTAACTCTGCTGGGCTGTGCTTAGTCGCTCAGTTGTGTCCGACTCTGCAACTCCACGGACTATAGCATGCCAGGATCCTCTATCCAGGCAAGACTACTACTGAAGTGGGCTGCCATGCCCTCCTCCAGGGGATCTTCCCAATCCAGGGATCGAACCCAGATCTCCCACACTGCAGGCAGATTCTTTACTGTTTGAGCCACCTGGGAAGCCCAAGAATACTAAAGTGAGTAGCCTATCCTTTCTCCAGAGGAACTTTCCAACCCAGGAATCAAATCAGGGTCACCTGCATTGCAGGCAGATTCTTTACCAGCTGAGCTACCCTGTAAGTCCCACTAACTCTAAGCAGAACTAAATCTCAAATACAATAATACATTTATATTCTTGGGAGTAGGAGTGCAGCAGTTGCTTGGTTGTATAGCTTTTTGATGCTTCCTTCTCTCACACAATAAGCTAAAAGTTAGCACCAGTACTGTGACCTTTTCTAAAATAAACCCTCAAACTAAGACTAAAATTAGCTATGTTAATTAGCTTAGCCTGCACCATCACACATGAGGCTGTGAAAAGAAATAATTTTCTTAGACAAAATGCATATTCATGACCCTTTCTGTATGGAAAGCTAAATTAAGTACAGTACAATGCCATATATATATAGATATAACAGCAGCTTCTGCTGTAAGTTTTTCTTAGAGAGACTTATATCTTGCATCTATAAGATCAAGTGCACCAAAGGGGCTCCCTGCTATACACACACACACACAGAGAGAGAGAGAGAGAGAGAGAGAGAGAGAACAGAAAGAAGCTCCATGACCCATTTGGAAGTAGGTCTCCCTTAGGCTCTCAAGTCTCAATGCCTTGATTCTATGTGTCAGGATTGATTCTCCCTTAGGCAAAATCATAACAGTCCTCTGAAACATTTTTTCTGGTTTGAAGAGAAAAAGGCAAAATAAGTAGGTAAAGTCTATCTTTTCTCCAGAAATGAATATAGGCCAAGAAATCTATTCTCTCAAAGGGAAATACAGGTATATTGAACAGACCCTGAAAAAGCTGGTATGTATGACTGGATGCTGTGTTTGTGGCAGAAGACATCAAGTTCTGTGACTTCAGCCCACTAGCTTATGCTCCCTGGGTTTTAGAAGTCTCATCTGCAACATGCAGATAGTAATAACTTGGCAACATAAAAACAGGAGCCCAAACTGGATGATTGCAGACTGTCTCCTGCACTAAGGGTTGCAAAAGTACAATATGGAGTAATGAACCAGACAGGTGTATATATGGATCGTGGGGGGATCTTGATGAAATACTCTTTTGATCAGTGGGTCTGTGCATGGGCTGAGTCTGTACTGCTGACACGCTCCTCAAACCACACTTTGAAGAGGCCNATTATCAAACATGCAACTATTTTAGACCACTTACTCAAATATATTTTTTTCACTAAATAAAGCAATGCCATTATCGTATATTAAATCCACATCATTTCAACTTACAAAAGGCCTTCAATATATTGCCTCACATAATAGTCACTATATGAAATGTGTTCCCATTCATTCACTAAGAAAAGATTTACTAAGCACATCTTACACGTGTAGGGAAACACACCAGTGTATTGTCAAAGGCTATGATAAATGATAGAGATGAACATCCAGATGGAAGAGACTGTAGGGCAAGGAACATGGGAAGGGACGTGGAGTTTCCATGTCCTTTCTGGGTACCCCACTCTCCCAGCACTTCTGTGTGTTCACCAACTTAAAGCTCTCTGAACCACATACTTCTGAGATTTTTGGCAGGGAAGGGATTAACTCTATATTTCCAGCCTCCTTTCCCTCTCTGGACAATGAGAGGTGGAGTGGAAAGTTCTAAGCTTCGAACCATGGCTTGGTCTTTTCAGTGGCCCATGCAGGACTCCACCAAGATTCGCCCCACCAGAACAAAAGACATTTCCATCTGCCAGGAAATTCCAGGGGATTTAGGAGTTTGGTGTCAGGAACCAGTGTCAGAGAGAAAATATTGGAACAAAAGATGTTCCTAGTGTTCTTGTCACTTAGGAAATTGCAAAGGTTTTAGGAGCTCTGTGTCAGAAATTGGGGGCAGGACAATCAATCCATATGTTCTATTCTTTGTGTTTATCTTATACAAAGTTGAGAGGATGCATCCAATTGTGTGACTCTAAGTAGGATGAAATTTTCTTAGAGAAACAAAAAGGGAAAGTATATTTTATATCTTATAAATCATTGTGGTCTCTCCTATATAAACATTTTAAACATAAGCAAAATTCACAGTTAAAATGGTGGGATATTGCCAAAATATTTAACTAGAAAAGACAATGTATGCAATGTTTTACAATGCAAATAGCATAAGCACTATATTGCTTCACTCAATAAATGAAAATGATTATTTTAAACAAAGGGGAAGGATAAAATAATCGGTGTTAAAGTGAAAAAATATTTTGTATTTCTGATTTAGAATCTGAATAGGGTCCTACTGGAAAGCCCCAAAGAAACTTATAGGATCTAATAAATCTTGACAATGGATGAGGTACATATATAGAAATGCAAATTTGGACCCAGCAGTGCCTTTTCTGTGCATTCAACTAGAAAACTAGAATTGTATTTATTCCATCAGTACATTAAGTACCTTTGTCAAACACACCTAATTTTTCACAAGCCATTTAACTAAAAATAATATTATATCTTCCTGAAGGTAAAACAACATAGAAATGTATTCATTTAAGAATATAGCTAGATAAATTAAAACAGGGATTGCTATACATGTAATTTATCAACAGTGACATAGAAAAATTCATCAAAAGACAAGCTGTAAAAATCCATGCCACCAGGGAAAGAGCATGGTTTACCATCACCATAACTCCCTGTGTCTGAAGGTTTTATCTCCATGACGATGAGAGCCAGAAATCAACCTGCTCTAAAGCACTGACTGCATTATGCTGATGCTACAGCTCTCTAAGGACTATTTTTCTGAAAAGTTGAAGAGTAACACAAAATAATTAATCAGATGATTTGCATCATATTTGGGATTCTTCAGTGATGAAAAACTGTTTGCATAGAGAATGCAGGAGCCCAGATTTTGGGTGACTGATTTAGAAACTCCCAGGCTCTTTGGAGGAAATATGTAGTGAGTGAATGTGTTGCAAAATTAACCCTGCAGGAGGCCCCTCAAACAGTTTCAATATCTTGCATCCACTTAGTACATAAAATGATGTCAATTAAAGCATAAAGTGCATCATCTCAGTAAGGCTGCAGATTCTTACGACTATTACAATAACACTGGCAGCATTACTTTGGCTTATTAATGATCTAACACCCATGAAATTCAAATAGAGCTTTTACCTTATTCATGACATAGAGCACCTTATTCATGAAAAGGGCTCCTGCTGCTTAACTATCTTTTTTCTAACTTATTAAAATTTTATTTAACAGGGCAGCACAACTGGAGGAATTATTCAAGAGATCCAGGAATGTTTAAGGCTGGCTCTTTCAGTTGTCTCCTTTCATGCCCAGAGGAACAGTTCTCAGAGTGGTCAAGGGACTCTGGGAGTACCTGAGACACTTTCAAGGGATTCCAGGACTGACTTCATAGCAATACCAAGATGTTATTTTCCTTTTTCACTCTAATTCCACTCAGGTGTACATAGTGGAGTCTTTTAGACACTATGTGACATGTAACATCACAATAGTCTAAATGAAAAACAGATATGAGAATCCAGCAAAGGTTCATATAGTCAAACCTATGGTTTTCCCAGTAGTCATGTATGGATGTGAGAATTGCACCATAAACAAGGCTGAGCACCAAATTGAGGCACTGATGCTTTTGAACTGTGGTGCTACAGAAGACTCTTGAGAGTCCCTTGGACTGCAAGGAGATCAAACCAGTCAATCCCAAAAGTAATCAATCCTGAATATTCATTGGAAGGACTGATGCTGAAGCGTAAATTCCTATACTTTGGCCACCTGATGCGAAGAGCCGACTCAAAAGACCTTGATGCTGGGAAAGACTGAAGGCAGGAAGAGAAGGGGATGACAAGGTATGAGATGGTTGGATGGCATCACCAACTCAGTGGACATGATGAGTTTGAGCAAGCTCCAGGAGATGGTGAAGGATAGGGAAGCCATGCTGCAGTCCATAGGGTTGCAAAGAGTCAGACACGACTGAGCAATTGAACTGAACTGAGGGTTTATTAAATAGCCGATTGTGCCTACTCTTGTTCATCATCACTGAGAACAAACTCCCAAAACAGGTGATGGGAAGAAAGTGGGCTTCTGCATCAGGAAAAACTAATATCAAATTCTGGTTTTCTTATTACTGGCTGTATGATTTCATGTGAATAATTTAACTTCTCTGAACATTAGTCACCTCATCTAAAAGAGAAGTGATATTATCAAACTATTTCCCTCAAGAAATTTGGTAATTACAAAATGAAAAATGTTGTATATTTACAGGGAGACATCACCTCTGCAAGAAAGATGTCACCTCATTCAAGTGATCAGGGTGACATATATCACATACTCTCAGTTCTGTTCAGCCACTCAGTCGTGTCTGACTCTGTGACCCCATGGACTACAGCATGACATGCTTCCCTGTCCTTGACCATCTGCCAAACTTGCTCAAACTCATGTCCATCAGGTTGGTGATGCCGTCCAACCATCTCATCCTCTGTTGTCCCCTTCTCCTCCTGCCTTCAACCTTTCCCAGCATCCGGGTTTTTCCCAATGAATCAGTTCTTCACATCAGGCAGCCAAAGTATTGGAGTTTCAGCTTCAACATCAGTCCTTCCAATGAATATTCAGGACTGATTTCCTTTAGGATTGACTGGTTTGACCCCCTTGCAGTCCAAGGGACTCTCAAGAGTCTTCTCCAACACCACAGTTCAAAAGCATCAATTCTTTGGCACTCAGCTTTCTTTATAGTTCAACTCTCACATCCATACATGACTACTGGAAAAAAACATAATTTTGACTGATGGACCTTTGCCAGCAAAGTAATATCTCTGCTTTTTAATATACTGTTTAGGTTGGTCATAGCTTTTCCTCCAAGGAGCAAGCATCTTTTAATTTCATGGCTGCTGTCATCATCTGCAGTGAAAAATTTTGGAGCTCCCCCCAAATAAAATCTGGCACTGTTTCCATTGTTTCCCCATGTATTTGCCATGAAGTAATGGGACCAGATGCCATGGATCTACATTTTCTGAATGTTGAGTTTTAAGCCAACTTTTTCACTCTCCTTTCACTTTCATCAAGAGGCTCTTTAGTTCTTTGTTTTCTGCCATAAGGGTGGTATCATTTGTGTATCTGCATTATTGATATTATTGATATCAATATTATCATATTGACATATTATTTCACTGATATATTATTGACATAATATACATGTTATAATATATTATATATCACTATATAACATTGATATATTATTGATATTTCTCCCAGCACTCTCCCATATTCTACCCGACTTGATATAGTGAGGGCATATCACTTCTGTGCCAGTCTTGAATAGAATGAGTAACCTCTACCTAACTCAGAGGTATCAGACAAATCCATAGTAAGAGACATGCTACAAAGTAAGTGAACATTACTTACAAAAGCACCAAGATCAGAAAAGAGGATGATGAACTCGGGGCTGTCACAGATAGGGGGAGATGAAGGAGACACAATAAACAAGTGTGGATGCTGGACTGGACCTTGAAATGGCAAAGAGACTTTGGGGAGAGGGTTGATAAACTAGAATAAGATTTGTATTTAGTTAACAGTGTTGTTACTTTTTTGGGCTTTGATTACTGTACTTTGGTTAAGATGTTAACATCTTAAGAATCTAAGTGAAATGTATATAGAAACTCACTGTACTATTTTTTGCAAGTTTTCTGTATGTCTAAAATTATTTGAAAATAAAAGTTTTAAAAGTAAATCAATCAAATGGAGGCAATCATGTCTTCCATTCAGCACTATATGAGGTTTAGAGGTAAAATGTTTTCTGCCATACCTTGCTTATAAATGCAGGCTTCTGTTTTCATTCTTTTTGTTGTATATGCTTTATTTTTTTCCCCATGACAATTCATCTTTATTTTTTTAGCCTTTTTTGCAAAGCTGGTTGGGTGGTACTGAATTCATTTAGCTTTTGCTTCTCTGTAAAGCTTTTGATTTGTCCATCAAATGTGAATGAGAGCCTCACTGGGTAATCTTGGTTGTAGGTTCTTCCCTTTCATCACTTTAAATATATTGTGCCATGCCATTCTGGCCTGCAGAGTTTCTGCTACGAAATCAGCTGATAAGCTTATGGGAGTTCCCTTTTATGTTGTTTCTTTTCCCTTGTTGCTTTTAATATTTTTCTTCATCTTTAATTTTTGTCAATTTGATTACCACATCTTGATGTATTCCTCCTTGGGTTTATCTGCCTGGGACTCTCTTTTGCTTCTTGGACCTGGGTAACTGTTTCCTTTCCCATGTTGGTGAAGTTTTCAGCAATTATCTCTTCAAATATTTTCTCAGGTCCTTTCTGTCTGTTCTCCTTCTAGGAATGCTCTAATGTGAATGTTGGTGCATTTAATGTTGTCCCAGAGGTCCCTTAGACTATCTTCTTTTCTTGTCCTCCTTTTTTTTTTTTCTGTTCTACAGCAGTGATTTCCACCATTCTGTCTTCTAAGTCACTTATCCATTCTTCTGCCTCGGTTATTCTTCTATTGATTCCTTCTAGTGTATTCCTCATTTCAGTTATGATATTGTTAATCTGTTTGTTCTCTAGTGCTAGGTTTTTGTTAAAAAATTTCTTGTATCTTCTAAATCTGTGCCTCCATTCTTTTCCTAAGATGTTTGATCATCTTCACTATCATTATTCTGAATTCTTTCTTTTCTTTTTTCAGCAGGTTGCCTAGTCTCACTTCATTTAGTTGTCTTTCTGGGGTTTTATCTAGTTCATTTGTCTGGGACCTATTCCTCTGGAATCTCATTTTGTCTAACTTTCCGTGACTATGGTTTCTGTTCCACTGGCTGCAGGATCATAGGTCTTCTTGCTTCTACTATCTGCCCTCTAATGGAGGAGGCTGTCTAAGAGGCTTGTGCAGGCTTCCTAATGGGAGTGGCTGGTTCCTGCCTAGAGGTGGGTAAAGCTGAGTCTTGTGCCTCTGGTAGGTAGCACTGGAGCCTACAGGCTGTAGGGTAGAGCTAATGGCAGCTTCTGGGAGGGCTCTTGCCAATGAGTACTCCCAGATCTGCTGCTGCCAGTGTCTTTGTCCCTGCAGTAAGCCACAGCTGCACCCCCCACCTTGGCAGGAGACCCTCCAATACCAGTAGGTAGGTCTCACTCAGGCTCTTATGTGGTCACTACTTTTTACCCTGAGTCCTGACACACACAAGACCTTGTATGCATCCTCAAAGAGTTGAGTTTCTGCTTCCCCCAGCCCTGTGTAATTCCTGGGCTCAAACTCCACTGGTCTTTAAACCTAGATTTTCTAGGGCTCCTCCTCCTATTGCTGGGAAGCCCTATGTGGGGCTCAGAACATTCACTCCTGTGGCAGAACTTTTGTGGTATAGTTGTTTTCCAGTTTGTGGGTCACCCATCTGAGTATGGGATTTGTTTTTATCATGATTGTGACCCTTCTACGACCTGGTGGCTTCTTCTTTGCCTTTGAATGTAGCGTATCTTTGGGGGTAGATTCTAGAAATTTTTTGTCAATGGTTTTTCAGTGATTTGTTGTGCTTTTCGTATTTATGTAACAAGGGATGAGCTCATATCCTTCTACTTTGCCATCTTGAGCTAATCCCCTTTATTTTTTAAATTTATTTTATATTGGAGTATAGTTAATGTACAGTATTGCATTTATTTTATATTGGAGTATAGTTGATGTCCAGGTGTACAGCAAAATGATTTAGTTACACACACATAATACATATACATTTATATATGTCAATTCTTTTTTAGATTATTTTCTTATATAGATTATTACAAACTGTTGAGTAGAGTTCCCTGTGCTATTAAGACCTACTAGTCCTTCTTGATTATCTATTTTATATGTAGTAGTGTGTATATGTTGGAGAAGGAAATGGCAACCCACTCCAGTGTTCTTGCGTGGAGAATCCCAGGGATGGGGGAGCCTGGTGGGCTGCCATCTATGGGGTCGCACAGGATCAGACACGACTGAAACGACTTAGCAGCAGCAGCAGTGTGTATATGTGAATCCCAACCTCCTAATTTATCTCCCCCAATTCCTTTCCTCTCTGGTAAGATTGTTTTCTAAGCCCACGAGTCTGTTTCTATTTTGTGAATAAACTCATTTGTATAAATTTTTTTAGATTCCACATATGTATGCTTTATAAATATCATGATATTTGCCTTTTTCTTTCTGACTTACTTTACTATAATAGTATAATAATCTCTCAGTTCAGTTGCTCAGTCTTGTCCGACTTTTTGCGACCCCATGAATTGCAGCATGCCAGGCCTCCCTGTCCATCACCAGCTTCCAGAGTTCACTCAAGATTCACGTCCATCGAGTCAGTGATGCCATTCAGCCATCTCATCCTCTGTCGTCCCCTTTTCCTCCTGCCCCCAATCCCTCCCAGCATCAGAGTCTTTTCCAATGAGTCAACTCCTCGCATGAGGTGGCCAAAGTACTGGAGTTTCAGCTTCAGCATCACTCCTTCCAAAGAAATCCCAGGCTGATCTCCTTCAGCATGGACTGGTTGGATCTCCTTGCAGTCCAAGGGACTCTCAAGAGTCTTCTCCAACACCACAGTTCAAAAGCATCAATTCTTCAGCGCTAGGTTTATCTATGTTGCTACAAATGGCATCATTCCATTCTTTTTCATGGCTGAGTAAAGTTCCATTGTATATATATATATACACAACATCTTCTTTATCTATTCATCTGTTGATGAGTATTCATGTTGCTTCCACGTCTTGGCTACTGTAAACAGTACTGCAATAAACACTGGGGTGCACATATATGTTCAAAGTATAGTTTTCACAGATATATGCCCAGGAGTAGGATTGCTATATCATATGGTAACTCTGTCTTTAGTTTTCTAAGGAACCTCCATGCTAGTCTTCATAGAGGCTGCACCCATTTACATTCCCTCCAACAGGGTAGGAGGGTTCCTTTTTCTCTACAGTGCTTACTGCTTGTAGATTTTTCAATGGTGGCCATTCTGACTTGAATGAGTGATACTTCACTGTAGTTATGATCTGCATTTCTCTAATAATTAGTGATGTTGAGCATCTTTTCATGTGATTTTTTGGCCATTTGGATGTCTTCTTTGGAGAAGTGTCTGTTTAGATCTTCTGCCCTTTTTCTGATTGGGTTCAGCAGCCCATTTGGAAAGTCTGGACTCAGAACACACGTGAGCAAGCGCACCTTGACTTGAGGAGCAAGGTGGCCTCCTCAGCCTCCTGTGCATGAGGTAGCCTGACATAGACTATTAAGATTTGCTCCCTTCTGAGCATGGATAAGCCTCAGTCTCCAGTCTCTCAGATGAAAGGTCACAGTCGACCTGCCTTCCCTTCTCTTTGAGTTGCCATTCTAAACCTTCCACTCTCTGATATGATAAACAACATTGCAGATGTAGCCAGTTCTAGGGCAGGCCCTAGGTGAAGGCAACCCTGGCCCTCTAACCACAGCTCCTGCTTTACTCTCCCACATAAAAAGAGAATTGAGAATTATATTATTACTAGGACAATCTAGAATTTTAAAGAAAATATAAAAATTTCAGAAAGTTTCTGAAGATATTTTTGAATTTATATCTGAATTTAAAATTTCTGAAGATCTATTCTGAAAACTTCTGAAGATATTCTGAAGATAGTTGTTTATGACATACAGTTGTCAAAAAACACTGTTGTGAATAAGCTACTATGTCACTTCTAGGACATATATGCCCTTCTTTAAAATAAATATGACTTGCTTATCTCACCAGATTTGTGGTAAGAATCAAATGATTGAATCAAATGATTTAACTAGCACATAAAGAGCTTCCCTGGTGGTTCAGTCAGTAAAAAATCCTACTGAAATGCAGAAGACTGAAATGCAAAAGACCTGGGTTAAATCCCTAGGTTGCGAAGATCCCCTGGAGAAGGAAATGGCAACCCACTCCAGTATTTTTGCCTGGGATATCCCATGGACAGAGGAGCCTGGCAAGCTACAGTCCATGCGATTGAGTTGGACATGACTTAGCAACAAAATCACCACCACGACCACCATGAACCATATCAGGAATATTCTGATTCCACTGCAGCCCTAGGAGAGGCAAAATCATACATTCATTTGAAATAAGCATAGACTTTCCCCTAACTTAGCAATCTATGCTTCGGAAAAGTGGCCTGCTGAAATTCCTTTATATCTTAACTAAAGAAAATAACAGAATTCAGGGCAACTTGTCTAAAACCAGGAGGTCACTCATACATACAGCCTCTGAGGTAGAGTACAGAACAAATCCCTGTGATTCAGAAAAGCTCCCTCATTTCATTATAAACCAGAGCAGAAAGTTCCATTAAAATAATTGCATGCATTACTTGAATATTTCCATTGCAAAAGTCATAGTTATGCCTACCAAGTTCCTTATTTTAATCTACTGAGTTTGGCCTAAATCCCAAATGAGACTACAGTGGAAAAATGAATGTATATTCCTGCCCTTATTATGCTCCTTAGCACAAAATGTTTTTACATTTATAATGTTTTTAGAGAAAATAGCTGGATATTTTAGCAGCTAGTTTACAGGCTGAGGATGGCTGGCAAAGGAGCATGTTTTAAAGCAGTACCTTTGTCCCAGGTTCTGCTTCTGGGTATAACAATGGCACCCTTGACTCAAATCAGAACATGTATATCTGCAGAGACTTGGCTTTGGTTCTGGGGGCTGGTTCTGGTTCTTGTCTGTGGTCTTGACAAAGAAGGCAATTTTTCTTAGTGCTAAAATGATTGGCCCAGATGAGCATAATTAAGACCATAATTGGACAGGGGGAACTAATGAGCCTAAGTGATTTTACATTTCCCATATGCAAAAACTAGAGAAAAAAAAAGTAATATATTCCAAATCATACTTAATTTATAGAGTGAAGGTGCTTATAAAACTGTAATCAGAAGGTCTCCTGGGTGGTTAAAAACTGATGAGATATAGTTGGTTATCTCATTACCAACTGTAAAGCTTTAATGTGGAAGTTGAGAAAATACTGCAACTTGCTTTGACACTGTATTTTTTCAGTAAGAGATTATTGTATGTTTTCTGTTTTGTGTACTATGTTAAGTTCTTTGTATATCATCTAATTTATTCCTTATGAATAATAAGGAATAATAAGTAATACCCAGAAGTCTGGGTATTACTATTATCCATTATATGGATGAGAAAACCGAGGCTAGGGAATATAAATTTTTTCCCAAGTTCACACAGCTGGTAAATGGAAGAAGTGGAAAAAAGATAAATTCTAGCTCCAAACCTCTTTCAACTCATGGCTTCCAGTCTAATGGAGTTTTGTGAAATGTCTGCGGTTATTCCAGAAGTTTCAGTCATTCTTACTTTTAACATACTAGAGATGAGGTTACTTGAAGTTGGAGAAAAATATTGAATTACAGGCTGTTTATCCCAATCTGCTTTTTTTCATCAAGCAGATGGGTGACTCTGATCAACAACTGTGGCATCTACAGAGGATGCCTCCCAGCTCTCCTCCCACAAACTTCCTGCTGAGCTGCAGGGCATGCAGGGAGCTGCCCGTTTTCAACTGCAGCATCCTGCAGACCTGCTGAGCATTGGAGTTAGCAGCGATGGTGGGACAGGGTACTCTGGGAAGCAGACACTGAGACTGAGAAGTACAAGAGATGTACTGAAGGAAATCAAAGATTTCCCATAGAGGAATCTTTTGTTGGGCAGGAATGCTGTGCCCCACCATAGTCCACAGACCATGCTTTAAACAGTGAGGGACCAGCTTACTGGCTCTCAGCTGAGGGGCTGTGACATACTCCTGTATGTGAATGCCTCTCAGGGATATCATCACATGTCAATCAAGGAATACTGTCAATACAGTGGGAAACATATACACTCTCACAAGGATACCTACTAGGTAGAATCTGGAGCAGAGATCAACAAAATGTAAATCTGATTTATCAAGTAAAAAGCAGGAGGTGCGGTATCGAATGATATCAGGATGGTGTCAAAGAATGCCAGTGTTCCCAGGAGCATAAATGTGGGCCTATGAACATGCCTGCACACCCTGGGTGCTGGCTCCTCAGAAAAGACACAAAGCTACATTTTAGCCATTTGAAATTTTCCCCAGATCTGCTTTTTCCTAACCAGTAGTCATCTTCTAGCCCTCTCAAATACATCACTAAAATCTCTCATTCAGGGGACCATAAACCCACAAAAGTTAGTTTTGTTCAAAATGTCTAATTCTACAAATAAAGGGAGGCCTCTACAACTAGAGGCCACATGTTCATAAGCAATTGCTTGTGAGAACTGTCAAATTATACCTTAAAATGGGGTTGGGGAGGTGGAAGTATAGAGAAAGAGGGGGGGTTAAATTAATTCTAAGCTACTTTAAGCCAGGAAAACAGGCCATGTGGAGGTAAGCTGAAGAGAGGAGTGGGTTTGCTCATTATTCCTAGATTCAAAAGAAAAAATTAATCTGAGATATAAGAGAGTAAAGTCACTTTGATCTCTACAACCCCAAATGTCCTGGTGCAAAATGTGTTGAAAGATAACAGGCATTTTATACTCATCTACAACTCTGTACTTAGCCAGCTAATCTTTAATAGTCAGAAGAAATGCCCATTAATAATTTAAAGGAGTCATGCCAGAAAAAGAAACCCAAATAAGTCCAGAATCAGCAGGGAAGGATGGTCAAGGTCAGCTGTAAAGTGGAGCATGTAGGATCACACTACACCTTCATGATTCATATGAAACGCATTCTGACATGTGGAGGCCAAAGCACAGATTGGCAAGAGGCATTTATGAAGACTCCATCCTGCAGCCTCAGAGACGATTCTAGCTGAGAAGCTGTAAATGCTGACAATATCACAAACATTCTGGAGGCAAACAGAAAAATGGATTTTTTAAGAGTAAGTCAAGTTCATATCAGTGATCACACACAGACATACTACTCTGAAACCAAACAATCATTTTGGATATTTTTTATAGGTTTCTTATTTTTCTATTTTGAATTTTTTAGAAGCAAGAGAAAAAGAGAAATCAGTGGAAAATGCTGTTAGTCATGAGTGACAGAAGGAATTACTACTGCAGTTCCTTGACAGAAAGGTTTTGTTATTGCTGGGGTTTTTTTTTTCCAAAAATATGTTATTTCACTTGAAAAAAGTGCAAGTTTGACAAGTAAAGCTAGAGCTCATACTGAGGAGGCTCTCACTGCCACACAACAGGACAGAGAGTCCCTTTACAAAGCTCAAAGAGGACGAATTTAAATGTCTATTACACATATCTAAAGTCTGGCCTAAACACCAAAGCGGAAGACTCCAATCACTTCAACAAAAGATTAGTGAGCCAAAGATGCTCATGAGACTGGAAGTAAGCACTGTCCAATATTGCTAGGTTCATTTTCTATGGCCTCTTAGCTTCCTTTCGTCATCACGATGATGCTCTCCAGGTGGTGGGCACAGGAGCCCTGAGCACAACTGTGAAACTGCATACAAGAAAAACATTTCATTTATAAAAGGAAAACCATACCATAGTATAATCCTCCCTGGTGGCTTAGACGGTAAAGTGCCTGCCTGCAATGCGGGAGACCGGGGTTTGACTCCTGGGTCGGGATGATCCCCTGGAGAAGGAAATGGCAATCCACTCCAGCACTCTTGCCTGGAAAATCCCATGGACGGAGCTGCCTGATAGGCTACAGTCCGTGGGGTTGCAAAGAGTCGGACACGACTGAGTGACTTCATTTTCACTTTCACATACCATAGTATGTCCAAAACGCTATTTGAAGTACACATTATACAAGGTTTTAGTCTATAATATTTTGTTTCTATTCTACCTTAAAGCTATGATGGATGCTTAATTTTCTGCTTAATTGATTCATTCCAAACCTGAACCATGCTACAGGAAATGAGGTCACTTAAAGATGTTCTCTGAGTGGGAATTCCCTGGCAGTCCAATGATTTGTGCTTCCACTTCAGGGTGTATGGGTTCAATCTCAGGTCAGTACTACAATCTTGCTTGCCATGCTGTATGGCCAAGAAAAAATCTCTTTGCTATACCAGCAGAGCCCTTAGTTTAATAACTACTGGGCTTCTCTGGTGGCTTAGTTAGTAAAGAACCTGCCTGTAATGCAGGAGACCCAGGTACAACGCGTGGGTCAGGAAGATTCCCCCAGAGAAGGAAATGGCTACCCATTCCAGTATTCTTGCCTGGGAAATTCCACCAAGGAGCCTGATGGGCTATAGTCCACCAGATCACAAAGAGTTGGACACAATTGAGTGACTAACACACAATTTATGCTTAGCTAAGGGGTTCAGTTTAGTTCAGTTTCTCAGTTGTGGCTGACTCTTTGAGACCCCATGGACTGCAGCATGCCAGGCTTCCCTGTGCATCACCAACTCCCAGAGCTTGCTCAAACTCATGTCCATTGAGTCAGTGATGCCATCCAACCATCTCCTCCTCTGTCGGGCCCTTCTCCTCCCACCTTCAATCTTTCCCAGCATCAGGGTCTTTTCCAAAGGAGTAAGTTTTTTGCATCAGGTGGCCAAAGTATTGGAGNTAAACTACAAGTTAGTTTATCTATTCACCTATTGATTGACACTTGCTTCTACTTTTTGGTACTATAAATACAACTGCTAAGAACATCTGTGTTCATCCTTATAGACATGCTTGCATTTCTCTTGGCAACCAACTAGAAGTGCAGTTGCAATAAGTAAACATTTTCATTTTAAAAAGAAAAACAATTTAAAAGTGCCATTGTTAATCACCTTATTTCCACTTAGACATTTAAAGGGAAGAAATGGCACCATAAATCATAGGTCAACCTGCAACCAAGAAAAGGGCATGTGGGCTCCCTATGGGCAAGCAAAGTATGAAATTCTTGGGGTCCAAGCTTTCTCTGAGCATAGGGAAGGAGCTCAGAACTGGCTCAAGGCGTGGCTTGAAATTAAGGGAATGAAGTGGCAGCTGGCCAGGCTCTAGGCCGGCAGCGACGCTGGGCAGCTGGGCAGCCTCTGCATCGTAGAGCCGTGCTCTGGGGGGGTCTGGGGTCCCTGAGTTTCAGGATACTCCAGCTTTGCAAGAAATGCTACTCTGAAACTCAGCTGTTGGTTGCTAAAAATAAGGCTGAGTGTAATAAAGTTTCTGGCAAGAATTAATGTGCAAGAAATTATCAGTATTACACACAAGGAGTTAAATGAGGATAATTTCTTCAGTGTTCCAGTCATGCTTTTTCATTTGATTATAATGGTTACTCCTGACTTCAGCTAGATTAAATCTACTGTAGTCAACTAAACACATATCAGAGGTAAATAATGCATCACCCTGTCCTGTTTCTCTGCAACAAACTCTTCAGTTCCAGAAGGAATTTCCTAATTCAACATCAAAGACTGATTAAACATTTGGTAAAGGAGCTTAAAAAATAATTGTGTGATTTTATTTTACATATACAAACCAGATAAAAAATAAATAAAAACTTCTTCTGGGTGCTTAAAGTTTGTAGTCAAATTTAAAAGGCAGAGAATGGGAGAAATAACGAACCACTTCAGAGTTCATGAAAAAATTAAAATCTCTTGTCTCAAAACTTCACAATTAAGCTATGAGGTCACTCATCATCCTGCAGTTACTAACCAATCATCAAGCCAAGGGCTACATGTTCATAGTCCTTCATAGTCTCCCTTTTCAATTTAATATTTAGAAATTAGAAAATACAAATTTACAGAAAAAAAAATAAGGGAAATTTTATAAGTATTTTCCAAGGCATTTAGCCAAACTAAAACTACTATGTATTTTTGGCTCTCACAGCTTATAATGGGGATTTAAATAGTGTTTCCTTAGAGCATGGATAAGGTGGGCAAAGGAGTGAACTGGCCTATTTTCAGTTTGGTTGATTCTGCCATAGCAGAATCTCCTGACAGAGGACAAACCATGAGGTACGGAGGCCACCAGCCCAAAGAGTCCTGGCAGTGCTGTGGTGTGAGCTAGCTTAGAAGTAACTAACGTGCACTGGAAGCAGGAACTCTGGAGTCCTTGAGAAAATTAATTACTGTCTTTGGTTTCTCATTTGTGAAATGAATAATAGGTACCTTTCCTATCTGAAATCCGGAGGCTGGGCCCAGGCCTCTCACTCCTAGACCACCTGTTCAACACCCCGTCCTGGGGTTCCCTCTTTCTAGATGGTGATGGCCCTTCAGCAACACACAGGCTGTCAGAACTGGTGCTACTTGGTGGCTGTCTGGTCCTTAGTTTTTATAGTCTTGGAAAGAAAGGCCCAGGGGATAGTTCTATGCTTCCAAATTTTACCTTTGGCAAATAACAAACAATGTACTAAAGAAACACCTGCAAAGAACCTAGATGCAAATCCATCTGATACACATATCTGTCTGCCAACAACTCCCATTACCAGGTGGCTTCTAAAACAACCTTTCGAAAGTTGGCAGATAGTACCTGAAGACTTTCAGGTCCTGGTCTCCTCACAGCTAAAGGAGGCAGTACCAGTTCTAACAACTCCAACAGGAAGACATCAGACGCACACTTGGGCTGAAATGATCGGCCAATCCAAGTGCCACTACCTCCATTTTTTTTTTAAAAGAAAATTCGGCTCCTGCCAAAGAGAGTTTTGGCCACAAGGATGTACCTGGAGACCTTCGACCACTAGATGTGTGAGGCTCCCATGCCCCCCACCCCCATCCTATGACCTCCACCTCAAGCACACTAAGGCCTAAGTCTCCTGAAGCACCTCCTGATGTCCCGGCTGCCTCTGCCTGCCTTACAGACTGGTGCTCACCCAGGAACCTCTCTGCACTTGGACTGAAACTTGAATCANTTCGACCACTAGATGTGTGAGGCTCCCATGCCCCCCACCCCCATCCTATGACCTCCACCTCAAGCACACTAAGGCCTAAGTCTCCTGAAGCACCTCCTGATGTCCCGGCTGCCTCTGCCTGCCTTACAGACTGGTGCTCACCCAGGAACCTCTCTGCACTTGGACTGAAACTTGACTCATAGTCTGACATTCTCTCAACCTTTCTGGGCTCCTTCCCCAACTCTTCTGATAACATTTTGTACTTTTAGCCCCATCTTGGCACCTGCCTCTCAGAGGTCCAAACAACGTACCATTCATTCACTTGAGGAATGTTAACTGAGTGCCTATGATGGTCCTGGGCTTCCTAGATGGCACTAGCGGTAAAACTTGCCTGCCAATGCAGGACACATAAGAGACTTGGGTTCAATCCCTGGGTCAGGAAGATCCCCTGGAGGAGAGCAAGACAACCCACTCCAGTATTCTTTCCTGCAGAATTCCATGGACAGAGGAGCCTGGTGGGCTATATAGTCCATGGGGTTGCCAAGAGTTGGACATGACTGGAGTGACTATGCACGCACACACACTGGTTCTGGCACTTGTCCATAGCCCTGGGGAAAAGGGTACAGGACTGAAGGCCACACATTTCGAGCCCTCCCTCTCGAGGTCATGAACTGCTTCCTCTGTTTGGCTTTCATAATGTGCTGAGAGCACATAACAGCCTCAGCTCATTCATTTTATTAATGGATTGCTTCATGGTTAAGGAAACTGATACCAGGGGCTTCCCCCACTGGGCCAGCCTTTTTACTCTAAAACTCATGTTTTTTTTACCATTAGGCTATGATAACCCAGTTTGGCTGACAGCTCTGAGCACTTTCTTTTCTGGCTCATGAGGGCCAGGCAAACCAGTTACGGAGGGAAACTGTATTTCAGAGCATTCATAGTCCTACACAGGTTAGTGGTGATGCTGTTTAACTCATACAGAAGGGGAAGTCCCTTGCCCAGTGTGAATTTCTAGCTCATCTTCACCATGTCAAGAAGACAGAGAGGATAGACAAAGCCTCAGCTTCCTGCTCTGTATCACCTCAGCTCAGCTCTGGTAAACTGATAGAAGGTGGCTGCATACACCCAAAGCTCTTCCCAGAGGCCGCCAGGCCCACTGGACAGTCAGCCACACCAGCCCACCTGTCATCCAAGAGCAGCCTTCTTAAAACTGATGTAAATTCATACCATGATCTCCAAGGTCAGCTATGGTGTCCTCCACATTTGACCCAAGTGTGCAGAGATCCAGAGAAGGAATGGGCTGAGACTCAGGCAGGTTGTCTGAAGCTGGGTCATCAAATTCCTTTCAAAAAGTAATGAACAATTCATAAGAAGCTGATCAGAGGAAACAGCATTACCACAAATGAAACAATATTCTTGTTTAGAAAATGATTTGGAAACAAAAGCCTACCTAGTCCTCTCCCTTAAACATGATAACATTTTCAAATCTTAGGAAGGCAGCTTGGAATGAGAGAAACAGCTTTGAATTAACTTGGCAGGTGACCTTGGGCAAAGCATGTAACCTCCCTTGGCCTGAGTGTCAGGGTCATGGTGAGGGTGAGGCAGGTGGGACGCCCAGGGTGCACATGAAAGGAGGTACTGACTTGCACCACCAGCTGCTGAGAATGAGGATCTCCTTCNTTCATGCATTGAAGAGGGAAATGGCAACCCATTCCAGTGTTCTGCCTGGAGAATCCCAGGGATGGGGGAGCCTGGTGGGCTGCTGTCTATGGGGTCTCACAGAGTCGGACACGACTGAGGCAACTTAGCAGCAGCAGCAGCAGGCTTTATAATACAAAATATTACCATATCTGTACTTCTCAATTTCCAGTCTCTGGGGGTAAAATCCCTTAGAAGCAGGGGACTCTGAGCATTCCAGGAAAAAAAAACCCTCCCAACCCCTACATCTCTGAGGCCAGCTTCCCTGAGAACAGGGGCTGGGATAGAGCAGTGCCAGCACACCCACGTTGTCTGCTGAGGGGTCAATTGATAGAGACTCCTAAGGTCAGAGAAGGCTGGGCCCCCATTTGCTCTAGCTTTGGGTTTTCAGAACTCGAGAGTACTCACAACCACTAAGTCATCAAGAAGGGTGACTCCTCAGTCAGAGAGCAGCAGAAAACAATGTTCCCAGGTTCTGCTTTGTCTGCAAGTGAGCTCCGGTAGGCGCTCCTACACGCCCCAGATTTAGGGCCCTCTGCTGACTAAGCTACAGTAGTAGAAAGAGTGTCTGCAGGCCTAGGGATCAGCCCCACAACTTCAGGGGGCCTGGCCGTTCCTGCTAAAGGAAAGACTCTCCCTCGGATGCAGGAATCAACAATGAACAAATAACCAGAATTTGAAACAGTAAACTTCTCCCAGAAAATGACTCCTTCCCAAGTTGCTTTTACCAAAAGAGCTGCAAGGCTGGTGTTGATGTCCATTATCCAAATACAACCCTGAAGAAAAACTACATTAAGTATCAAAGCCCACATCAAGGTCAATGAAGATATTTTTAACCATTAGGGAATGGTATTTGCTATTCAGGTGCTTGGGATGCAGAGGACATGAATTTGGGATGCATTTCACGTAAGTCTGCAACTTTATTATTGGATATCTAGGGTAATTTGCCAAAGAGTTATTAAACACAATGTATGATGATAAGGATGAGAGACAGAAGATAAAGAAAGAACAAAAAATAAGACAAAAAGAACAATGGACTAGAGAGGTAAAGCATGGCTGAAATTCAAAATTAGAAAGACACGTATCTGTTCTGCAAAGCCATACCTTTAACTCAGCTATTCATTCAGTCCTGATGAAGTCACCCTTAAACAGCAGGCACTTGTTCTGAAATAGTGTTGTCTCTAATTTTTGGCCTACAGTTAGCACTCTAAACAAACGTCAGTACATCCTGGAACTGGGCAAAGTTGGTCTGGATGTTTTTTTCCCCTACCTTGTCTCTTTCCCTACCCAATTGGCCCTATGAATCTGAAGAATCCAAGGCAGGAAAAGGTCTTTTGTAAAATTTAAAACAGAAGCGCACTCACATGGAGCACATCCACGGTCTGTCGCTGGAAGTTCCGAGATCTCAGTTCCTGCATTCGTTTGTTGTTTTCTTCATATTTTTCTTCCACAAACTTTCTGCATAAAGTGAACATAGGCAAAGACTTGCAGTTTGCTAAGACGACATCTGTTTCATAAGTAAATGTAATCCCTGTTTCAACAGGCAGACCAGGGTGCTGGGCAGCCAGCCTGCGGTCTCTCTCTCAATGGATGAGCGTGGCACAGCCTCAGTGGGTTCTCCTTTAAAGCATGCAGGATGCCAGCTCCTTGTTCCCCCAGGACTCAGCGTAGGAGGGCAGTGCCATCCCTGTGTGCTCTGGCCTGTGCTGACAGGGGTATGTCTCAGATGCCCGATTGAGAGCCCAACACATACCAAAAACTAGGTGACAAAGTCACAGACATGGAAAACAGACCCACATTTCAAAGAATTTATGGAAAAGAATATGAGAGCCACTGTGAAGAGGAATTTTTCTTGGACATTTCCAGTTTCCTCTGCAACAGGAATTGAATTTACTAGACCTGCTGTTAAACTGGAGGAAAGATTTGAGTTTTTGTGATTACTTGTGCCCTAATTTATACTTAGATTTCTTGAAAAAAATCACTGAACATCCCTGTTGTCAGATTTTCTTGTCTTTAAAGTGGGTGGGTACATTATAACCCTCATGAAAATGAAGTCATTTGCTAGCTAACATCCATCCTTTCTTGAATCCTAGAAATAATAATCAAAACAATTCCATTGTAATTCATTCATAAAATCAAGAACAAACTTTGTTTAACAAACTATTGCCTTTAATAACAAAAATATTAAATATCACGAGGAAGATCAATGATGTTTTTGCATATTAAAGAAGTTTTAACCTGAGAAATAATTCGTAATGTGCAAGTTATTAAATTGCTTTTTTAATCTGTTACTGTCAGACATTTAATTTTCATTTCACTCTCAACCAATGACACAAACCATGGTACCCTGGAAATATCCGCATTCCTAAGGTGTTAGATCTGGGGCTATGGGTTGATGCAACTGTTCAAACAATATTCATGAATACATTTTCTCAACCAAAAATCCACACTTAGTGATATACTGGATTTGACATATCTTCCAGCTGAACACTGAATAATATCACATTGGTACCTTGAAAGGGCATTGTTGGAACATTTACACCATAGAATCAGCAAACAAATTATTAATAGTAGCTACTCCTCTGGCCCCCACAGGCCCAGAAGCTTCATCAGCACACTACTGCCCATGAAGCACTGTGACAGAAATCTTTTCCCATATTTATTATACAGATGTATAGAACAGACTTTTGGATTCTGTGGGAGAGGGAGAGGGTGGGATGATTTGGGAGAATGGCATTGAAACATGTATACTATCATGTAAGAAAAGAATCGCCAGCCTAGGTTCAATACAGGATATAGGATGCTTTGGGCTGGTGCACTGGGATGACCCAGAGAGATGATATGGGGAGGGTGGTAGGACGGGGGTTCAGGATTGGGAACTCATGTACACCCATGGCAGATTCATGTCAATGTATGGCAAAATCAATACAGTATTGTAAAGTAAAAAATAAATAAATAAAATAATTAAAAAAAAAAACATTTGATAACAGGAAGTGGTCTCTCAGGTTCTTACATGCTTCATCATGATAGACTCTTTAAGTACAAGGACACCTTGAATCATTTTTCCGATACAATGTTGTTGCTATTGTTCTGTTGGTAAGTCATGTCCAACTCTTTCCAGATTGAAGTATGCNAATAAATAAATAAAATAATTAAAAAAAAAAACATTTGATAACAGGAAGTGGTCTCTCAGGTTCTTACATGCTTCATCATGATAGACTCTTTAAGTACAAGGACACCTTGAATCATTTTTCCGATACAATGTTGTTGCTATTGTTCTGTTGGTAAGTCATGTCCAACTCTTTCCAGATTGAAGTATGCCAGGCTCCTTTGTCCTTCACTGTCTCCCAGAATTTGCTCAAATTCACATCTGCTGAGTCAGTGATGTGATCTAACCATCTCATCCTCTGCTGCCATCTTCTCTTTCTGCCTTCAATCTTTCCCAGCATCAGAGTTAGCTTTTTGCATCAGGTGGCCAAAGTATTGGAGCTTCAGCTTTAGCATAAGTCTTTCTAATGAATATTCAGGGTTGATTTCCTTTAGGATTGACTAGTTTGGTCTCCTTGCAGTCAAAGGGACTCTCAAGAGTCTTCTCCAGCACCACAACGCAAAAGCCTCAGTTCTTCAGTGCTCAGCCTTCATTATGGTCCAACTCTCACATCCATATATGATTACTAGAAAAACCATTGCTTTGACTATATGGACCTTTGGCAACAAACTGATGTCTCTGTTTTTTAATATTCTAAGTTTGTTATAGCTTTCCTTCCAAGGAACCAACTTCTTTGAATTTTCTGGCTGCAGTCACCATCTGCAGTGATTTTGAAACCCAAGAAAACAAAATCTGTCACTGCTTCCACTTTTCCCCATCTATTTGCCATGAAGTGATTGGACCAGATGCCATGATATCGTTTCTTTAATGCTGAGTTTTAAGTCAGCTTTTTCACTCTCCTCTTTTCCCCTCATTAAGAGGTCAGACATTAACAAGGTCATAAAATGGACAGATTTTATTTTCAGGCCTTTTTGTCTCTCTAGTTCTTGGTTGGGGCTTCTAAGTTACAAAAAAAAAAAAAAAGGCAGAGGAAGAAAGAACAAATGTCAGTCAATTGGGTCACTTGCCAGCTGAAAAATCAGTCTTTGAGAAATTGGGAGTCTGGGATTCTTTGGAAGCACCCTTTCATGTGAAACTCTGAACACCAATGATCTCATACAAGCAGCACTGCCCCCAGACTGTGAAGGGCTTCACTTCGCAGAACAGAGCTGCTTCCAGTCTTCTCTCTCAGTTCAGTCGCTCAGTCATGTCCGACTTTTTGCGATCCCATGGACTGCAGCACATCAGGCTTCCCTGTCCATCACCAACTCCNATCTCATACAAGCAGCACTGCCCCCAGACTGTGAAGGGCTTCACTTCGCAGAACAGAGCTGCTTCCAGTCTTCTCTCTCAGTTCAGTCGCTCAGTCATGTCCGACTTTTTGCGATCCCATGGACTGCAGCACATCAGGCTTCCCTGTCCATCACCAACTCCTGGAGCCTCCTCAAACTCATGTCCATTGAGTTGGTGATACCATCCAACCATCTCATCCTTTGTCATCTCCTTCTCCTCCTGCCTTCAATCTTTCCCAGCATCAGGGTCTTTTCCAAGGAGTTAAGTTCTTCGCATCAGGTGGCCAAAGCATTGGAGCTTCAGCACCAATCTTCAGTCTTGTCTCTACAGACAACAGTTTTCCTGCAGGCACATTCTTCTCCCTACAGAGCAGCCAGGACTCCAGGCAGAGGGGGTTTAGCAAACACCTGGGGAGTATGGACAGAATAGTGAGGCCACATTATCACCCCTCACAGGGCTATGTAAAGAAGGTACCAGCAAAAAGGAGGCTTTGTCTAGAGGTTGTCTCTGTATTTTCATTCCTAATAACCTCCCTGATAGTCAATCGTTCTTTTCACATAAGACTGAAAGCTTGATATTAATAGTGTCTGACATCTAATCACCATATTTTGAGTGAATGAGGAAAAGAAAAAAATGATAAATATGTAAGAATGTACATTTTAATTTTCTCTTGTGGTTTCTGCTTTCTTTAGCACATTCTTTTAGAGCCCTGAGAGGCAGCCTTGACTAAGGGAAGGTCACTTACTTCAGCTTTCTGGCCTCCTCATCAGCTGCCTGGACCTTCCTCACCCGCATCCTCTCTCTTGGGGTCATCTTCTGCACCTCAGACAGTGCCTGCAGGGTCTGCAAGTGAATCTTTTTTTGCCTATAAGAATAAAGATTCCCACATGCAACCCATCCCAAACATGCTCAGAAAAATTAAACAAGTATTTTACAGAAGTATCATTACACTACTGAGAAGGGAAAAAGATCTCAAGACTTGCCAAGCAAAAACTAATAAACTCTGGGTAGGCAATTAGCCAAGCACTACTGTGGTTAACTGGCAATATTTTTTAAATTAGATTTCTGTTTAAAAGCAAATTTTGCACTTTGCAAATTTCTGCTCATTTCACCATGACTGATTTTCATAATGTAAGATACATTAGGATCTTGACTATTAAGGAGTAAGTAACGATGGGGCTAGGACACAAATTTAGAATTAGACAGGGCTGGAATCCCATCTCTCCCATTCTTTAGCTCTGCATCCTTGAGCAAGTTACTGAACCTTTCTGAACCTCAGTTTTCTCATCTGTAAAGTGAAGTGAAGTTGCTCAGTCGTGTCTGACTCCTTGCGACCTCGTGAACTGTGGCCCGCCAGGCTCCTCCATTCATGGGATTTTCCAGGCAAGAGTACTGGAGTGGGTTGCCATTTCCTTCTCCAGAGGATCTTCCCAACCCAGGGATCAAACCTGGATCTCCTGCATTGTAGGCAGACGCTTTACATCTGAGACACCAATGGGCTATCATGAGTATTACATGAGATAATGTATATAGAGTGCCTGACACATAAAAGTATCCCCAAATGGTGCTATTATAATGTGCATGCTCAGCTGCATTCAACTCTTTGCAACCCCACGGACTGTAGCCTGCCAGGCTCCTCTGTCCATGGGAATGTCCAGGCAAAAACACTGGAGTGGGTTGCTATTTCCTCCTCCAGGAGTTCTTCCCAACCCAGGGCTCGTACCTGTGTTTCCTGCAGCTTCTGCATTGCCAGGCAGATTCTTTACCACTGAGCCACCTGGGAAGCCCCAGTACTATAATAGCTAAATGTTATCGAATATGCCCTGTCTTCTAGGCTTCACACAGTAGATATGTTTTTATATTTTATTTATTAATTGGAAGAAAACTGCTTTACAATGTTGTGTTGGTTTCTGCCATACAGCAATGCAAATCAGTCATAAACATATATATATATATATATATCTCCTCCCTCATAAGCCTCCCTCCCCTCCCCCCATCCCACCCTCTAGGTAATCACAGAGTGATAGACTGGGCATCATATGTTATATAGTGGCAGCTTCCCACTAGCTCTTTATTTTACACATGATAGTGTTGTATATAAATCACTGCGACCTTCTCAATTCGTCCCACTCTCTCTTTCCCTTGCTGTGTCCACAACTCCATTCTCTCTGTTTGTGTCTCNCCCCCCATCCCACCCTCTAGGTAATCACAGATAGACTGGGCATCATATGTTATATAGTGGCAGCTTCCCACTAGCTCTTTATTTTACACATGATAGTGTTGTATATAAATCACTGCGACCTTCTCAATTCGTCCCACTCTCTCTTTCCCTTGCTGTGTCCACAACTCCATTCTCTCTGTTTGTGTCTCCTCTCCTTCCCTGCAAATATGTTCATCAGTACAATTTTTCCAGATTCCATATATATGTGTTAATCTACAATATTTGTTTTTCTCTTTCTGACTTACTTCACTCTATATAACAAGTTCTAGGTTCATCCACCTCACTAGAACGGACTCAAATTCCTTCTTTTTATGGCTGAGTAATATATATATGTACCACATCTTTATCCATTCATCTGTCAGTAGACATCTAACTTGCTTCCATGTCTTGACTATTGTAAATAGTGCTCCAATGAACATTGTGGTACATGTATCTTTTTGAATTGTGGTTTTCTCAGGGTATATGCTCAGTAGTGGGATTGCTGCATCATATGGTAGATTTATTCCTGTTTTTTTTTTTCCCCCCATTATTTTAAAGAACCTTCACACTGTTCTCCATAATGGCTGTAGCAGTTTACATTCCTTCCAACAGTGTAAGAGGGTTCCCTTTTCTCTACAAACTCCCCAGCATTTGTTGTTGGTAGATTTTTTTATGATGGCCATTCTGGTTGGTGTGAGGTAATACTTCATTGTGACTTTGACTTGCATTTCTCTAATAATGAGCGATGTTGAGCATCTTTTCATGTGTTTATTGGCCATCTTTTTTTTTTTTTTTTTACTTATTTTGCTTTACAATACTGTATTGGTTTTGCCATACATCACCATGAATCTGCCACGGGTGTACACATGTTCCCAATCCTGAACCCCCTTCTCTCTTCCCTCCCCATACCATCTCTCTGCACCAGCCCCAAGATTCCTTTAAAAAACTGGAAATAGAACTGCCTTATGACCCAGCAATCCCACTGCTGGGCATACACACCAAGGAAAACCAGAATTGAAAGAGACAAGTGTACCCCAATCCTGTGTTGGATCCAATCCTGTGTTGGATTAACAGTGTAATTAATAAGTTATTTATTGTTAGGTTATTTTTATTAATTGTTAATAGTCAGGATATTATCAGATACTGACCTACACTTATGCGGGGAGAAATTGTTTCTTGTTACTCATATTAACATTATTGCTTCTATTTAATAATAGATTAGTCCAGTATTAGATCTAGGAGTTGGTTGTTTGTTATTGGGATTAATGTTACTTTGTGTTGTTGAGCTTTAACGCTTTCTTAATTGATGGCTGCTTTTAGGCCTACTATGGTGTTGTTAGGTCTTACTCTCTAGTTAAGGTTGTATCCGTTTCTAAAAGGCTGTACCTTTTTAGACTAACTTTTAAAGATACAGTGATATTTATTTGAATTTTTGGTATCTTTAAAGCTGAACTAAAATTCATTTCCTGGACAACCAGCTATCACCAGGCTCGTTAGGCGTGTCACCTCTACTTACAAATCTTCTCACTACCTTGCCACGTAGATGAGTTGGTTCTGATAAACTGTTCATAAGTAGCTCGTCTGGTTTCGGGTTACTTAGCTAAAATTCGTTTTGTTAAGTTTTTACTGGTTAACTCATTATGCAAAAGGTATAAGGGGTAAGCTTTGCTTTTTTGTACTTTTATTTTTTCTTTCATCGTTCCCTTGCGGTACTTTCTCTATAGCGCCATGTTTAGAATTTCTATCTCCTATACTTTAAATTAAGGTAAATGTTTTGTTTTATTTGATCTTGATAGTTTAGTTGAGGTGGGGTTATGGGCTAGGTCTAGTTCAAGGCATTCATAGTGTATGAAATCTCTTAGGTGTAAACTAAGTGCTTTATTTAAGCTATGCCTTGGTTTGTCCAAGCACACTTTCCAGTATGCTTACCTTGTTACGACTTATCTCCTCTTGCATGGTTGACGCGTGTGAATAGGTTCTAGTGCGTCGTGGTTGCTTGAGGAGGGTGACGGGCGGTGTGTGCGTGCTTCATGGCCTAATTCAACTAAGCACTCTATTCTTAGTTTACTACTAAATCCTCCTTTAGTCATTAGTTTCATAATGACTTTCGTATAAAATTTTCTTAGAGTAGAAAATGTAGCCCATTTCTTCCCGTTCCATAGGTTACACCTTGACCTAACGTTTTCATGTATTAATAATTGAGCTTACTTTTGTTCCTTTTTAGGGTTTGCTGAAGATGGCGGTATATAGACTGTATTAGCAAGGACCGGTGAGGTTTATCGGGGTTTATCGATTATAGAACAGGCTCCTCTAGAAGGGTATAAAGCACCGCCAAGTCCTTTGAGTTTCGGGCTGTTGCCGGTAGTACTCTGGCGAATAATCTTGTTTTAGTAATTATTTATGTTTAGGGCTGAGCATAGTGGGGTATCTAATCCCAGTTTGGGTCTTAGCTATAGTGTGTCAGCTATCGTAGAGTTACTTTCGTCGTTTATTTTTATTATAATTATGGCTTTTTACAGTTTAATTAGAATTTAACTCTATTTGGTGTTATGCTTAAACACGTTTTACGCCGTATTCTTGTTAGCTTGGGTTAATCGTATGACCGCGGTGGCTGGCACGAGATTTACCAACCCTAGTCAATATAACTTAGTCAAACTTTCGTTTATGGCTTAATTTTTGTCACTGCTGTCTCCCGTGGGGGTGTGGTTGAGCAAGGCGTCATGAGCTACAGGTGTGTGCGCTTGATGCCCACTCCTCTTGGCCCATGTTGGCCTTGAGGGTATTTTCACCGGGGTGTGGATGCTTGCATGTGTAAGTTTATTGGGGGCCAACAGGAAGGCTGGGACCAAACCTATGTGTTTATGGAGTTCGGGTACTCATCTAGGCATTTTCAGTGCCTTGCTTTAGTTTTAAGCTACATTAACTGTGGGATGTGGAAGAACCAGGGCACTTATATATCTATCTTGGTTGGAGTGCTAATTTGAGTATTGTGAATGTAATAAATTGAATTAAGTATCTAGGGAAATATATGTTAAAAATGGTAGTAAATATTTAAGGGGGGAAGATGAAAAGACGGGGGGGATTGCGGCACTGTTTATAATAGCCAGGACATGGAAGCAACCTAGATGTCCATCAGCAGACAAATGGATAAGAAAGCTGTGGTACATATTGGCTATCTTTATGTCTTCTTTGGAAAAAATATGTTTAGGTCTTCTACTCATTTTTTTTATTGTGTTGTTTTTCTGATTTTGAGCTATATGAACTACTTATATATTTTGGAATTTCTTTGTCAGCTGTTTCATTTGCAATTACTTTCTCCCTTTCTGAGGGTTGTCTTTTCATCTTGTTTATTGTTTCCTTTGCTATGCAAAAGCTGTTAAGTTTAATTGGTTCCATTTGCTTATTTTTATTTTCATTACTCAAGGAGGTGAGTGAGAGATCTTGGTGCAATTTATGTCAAAGAGTGTTTCGACAGTATGGTTTCTTCTAAGAGCCTATATTTCTTCTAAGAGCCTATGTTTTCTAATATACTATGCTTCTTTTAAGAGCCTATGTTTTCTTCTAAGAGCTTTATAGTTTCTGGGCTTACATTTAAGTCTTTAACCCATTTTGAGTTTATTTTTGTGTATGGTATTAGGAAGTATTCTAATTTATGTGTAGCTGTCCAGTTTTCCCAACACCATTTTGTGAAGAGGCTGTCTTTTCTCCATTGTATATTCTTGCCTTCTTTGTCAAGGATAATGTGTCCGTACGTGTGAGGGTTTATCTCTGCAATTTCTACCTTGTTCCATTGTTTTTTATTTCTGTTTTTGTGCCAGTGCCACACTGTACTGATGACTGTGGCTTTGCAGTACAGTCTGAAGTCAGGAAGGTTGACTCCTCCAGCTCCATTTTTCTTTCTCAAGAATTGCTTTGGCTATTTGGAATCTTTTCTGTTCCCATACAAACTATAACGTTTTTTCTTCTAGATCTGTGGAAAATGGCCTTGCAATTTGGTAGAAATTGTATTGAATCTGTAGATGGCTTTGGGTACTCTAGTTGTTTTCATAATATTGATTCTTCCAATCCAAGAACATCGTATCCCTCTCCATTGCGTCATCACTGATTTTGCTCATCAGTGTCACAGTTTTCTGCAAACAGGTCTTTTATCTCTATAGGTAGGCTTATTCCTAGGCATTTTATTTGAATGCAAGGGATTTCTTTGTATTAATTTTGTACCCCGTAACTTTACTAAATTCACTGACTAGCTCTAGTAATTTTCTGGTGGCATCTTTAGGATTTTCTATGTATAGCATCATGTCATGTGCAAACAGTGAGTTTTATTTCTTCTTTTCCAGTCTGGATTCCTTTTATGTCTTTTTCTTCTCTGATTGCTGTAGCTAGGACTTCCAAAACTATATTGAATAACAGTGAGGAGCATGGGCATCCATATCTTTTTCCTGATCTAGAGGAAATGCTTTCAATTTTTCACCATTGAGAGTAACGTTTGGTGTGGGTTTGATGTATACGGCCCTTATTATACTGAGGTAAGTTCCTTCTATGCCAATTTTCTGGAGTTTTTTTTTTTTCTTTATCATTAAGGTGTTTTGAATTTTGTCTAAAGCTTTCTATGCATCTATTGAGATGATCATATGGCTTTTATCTTTCAATTTGTTAATATGGTGTATCACATTGATTGATTTGTGTGTATTGAATCCTTGCATCTCTGAGATAAAACCCACTTGATCATGGTGTATGAATACTTTTAAAGTGTTGTTGGATTCTGTTTGCTAGAACTTGGTTGAGGATTTTGCATCTGTGTTCATCAGAGACTTTGGCCAGTGATTTCCTTTTTAGTGTGACATCTATATCTGATTTTGGTATCAGGGTGATGGTGGCCTTGTAGAATGAGTTTGAGAGTTTTCCTTCCTCTGCAATTTTTTGAAAGAGTTTGAGCAGGATATATGTTAGCTCTTCTCTAAACATTTGATAAAAGTTGCCTTCAAGCTATCTGGCCCAGGAATTTTGTTTGTTAGAAGATTTTTAAGTCAGAGTTTCGATTTCAGTTATGATTGGTCTGTTCATATTTTCTATTTCTTCCTGGTTCAGTCTTGGAAGGTTATACTTCTCTCAGAATTTGTCCATTTCTTTCAGGATGTCCATTTTACTGGCATATAGTTGCTCATAGTAGGCTCTTAGGATCCTTTGTGTTTCTGTTTTTTCTGTTGTAAACTCCTTTTCATTTCTCATTTTATTGATTTGAGTCTTCTCCCTTTTTTACTGGTGAGTCTGGCTAATGGTTTGTCAATTTTGTTTACCTTTGGAATGAACCAGCTTTTAGTTTTATTGATCTTTGCTATTATTTTCTTCATTTCTTTTTCATTTATTTCTGCTCTTGTTGTTGTTCACTCAGTCATGTCTGACTCTTTGTGACCCCGTGGACTGCAGCATTCCAGGATTCCCTGTCCTTCACTGTCTCCCAGAGTTTGCTCAAACTCATGTCCATTGAGTCCAAGATGCCCCCTTCTCCTCCTGCCCTCTATCTCTCCCTGCCCTTAATATGTCTGCTCTGATCTTTATGATTTCTTTGCTTCTACTAAATTTGGGAGGTTTTTGTTCTTCTTTTTCTTGTTGCTTTAGGTGTAAGGCCAGGTTGTTATCCGATGTTTTTCTTGCTTCCTGATATAGGCTTGCATTGCTACAAACCTCCCTCTTAGCACTGCTTTTATTGCATCCCATAAGTTTTGAGTTGTTTTGTTCTTATTGTCATTTGTCTCTAGGTATTTTTTAAATTTCCTCTTTGATTTCTTCAGTGACTTCATGGTTACTTACAAGTGTACTTTTTAGCCTCCATGTGTTTGCGTTTTTTAACGTTTCCCCTCCCCCCGTAATTGATATGTAATCTTATAGCATTGTGGCTAGAAAAAATGCCTGATATAGTATTAGTTTTCTTAAATTTACCAAGGCTTGATTTGTGACCCAAGAAATAATTTACCCCAGAGAATGTTCCAGATAAAAAAAACATATTCTACTGCTTTTGGATGGAATGTCCTATAAGATATCAGTTAGGTCCACTGTGTTATTTAAGGCTTTTGTTTCCTTATTAACTTTGTTTTGATCATCTGTCCATTGGTGTTAGTGGACTGTTAAAGTCCCCCACTATTATTGTGTTACTTATTATTTCCTCTTTTATAATTCCTACCATTTCCCTTGTGTATTGATGTGCTCCTATGTTGGGTGCATATATAATTGTTATAATTTTTTTGGATTGATCTCTTTATCCCTTTACTATTATGTAGTGTCCTTTGTCTCTTTCTTTTGATTTCCATTTACACGGAATACCTTTTTCCAGCCCCTCACTTTCAGTGTCCCTAGGTTTGAAATTGGTCTCTTGTAGACAGCATATATAGGGGTCTTGTTTTTGTATCCATTCGGCCAGTCTGTGTCATTTGGTTGGAGCATTTAATCCATTTACCAATGTAAATGAATTAATTGTTGATATATATTATCCTATTACCATTTACTTTATTGTTTTGAGGGTTTCTCACCCCTCACCCCCCCGGCAGGTCTTTTCTTTCTCTTGACAAGAGAAGACAAGAGAATTTTCTTTAGCACTTGTTGTAAAGCTGGTTTGGTGGTGCTGAATTCTCTTAACTTTTGCTCATCTGTAAAGCTTTTGATTTCTCCATCAAATCTAAATGAGACTCTTGCTTTATAGAGAAATATTGGTTGTGGGTTTTTTCCATTCATCACTTGAAGTATATCCTGCCACTCCCTTCTGGCCTGTAGAGTTTCTGCTTAGGATCAGCTGTTACCCTTAAGGGGATTCCCTTGTATGTCATTTGTTGCTTTTCTCTTGCTGTTTTTAATATTTCTTTGTGTTTAATTTTTGTTAGTTTGATTAATATGGGTCTTGGCATGTTTCTCCTCGGACTTATCCTACATGGGACTCTCTGAGCTTCTTGTACTTGGGTGGCTATTTCCTTTCCCATGTTAGGGAAATTTTCAACCATGGTCTCCTCAAATTTTTTCTCATACCCTTTCTTTAATCTTCCTTTTCTTCTGCTGCTGCTGCTGCTAAGTTGCTTCAGTCGTGTCTGACTCTATGCGACCCCCCTGAATTCGAATGTTGGTACACTTAATGTTTTCCCAGAGGTCTCTGAGATTGTCCTCATTTCTTTTCATTCTTTTTTCTTTATTCTACTCTGCTTCAGTTATTTCCACCATTCTTTCAGTTCACTTAGCCACTCTTCTGCCTCAGTTATTCTGCTATTGGTTCCCTCTAGCATATTTTTTATTTTAGTCATTATGGTGTTCATCATTGATTGTCAGGCCACTGCCCACACTTTCCTGGGAGCCTGTGCAGTCTGGCATTGCCAAGGAACCCACAAACTGGGGCCAGTTTCCCTGGAAGAATGCGTGACCTGCCTCAGGCTGTAGCAAATGCCGGCAGGCCTCTGCCACTACAGGCACTCCCCACACACCCTAGCTGTGTCTGCTGTACCTCTCCTATTCCCCAGCCTGACAGCAAGGGAGCCCTGAGCTTTCTTTCTCCTTAGTTTCTCATCGGTCCCCATGTCTTCTCAGTCCATGCCTCCATTTTAGTTCTGGGATTTGAGATCACCTTTACTGCCATTGCTTTGAGTCCTTTTCTGGGCAGATGGCCTATTTCCTCTTCATTTGTTTGGCCTTTTTCATTTTTAGCATCCTCCCTTACCTGCCACATATTTCTCTTTTAATTTTGCTTAATTCACCGTGTTTGGAGTCTTCTTTCCTCGGGCTGCAAGACTGTCGTTCCTCTTACTTCTGCCTCCACTGGGTGGGGGCAGACCAGTGCCTTGTGAAGGTCTCCTGTTGGCGGGGGGCTGATGCCTGTGTTCTGGTAGGTGGAGCTGGATCCTGTCTCTCTGAGGGGCAAGCCCATGTCCAGTGCCATGTTTTGGGGAGTCTGTGAGCTCAGTATGCCTTTGGGCAGCCTGTCTGTGAATGAGTAGTGTTGTGCTCTTGTTTTGCTAGTTGTTTGGTGTGATCGTCTGGCACTGGAGCTTGCTGGTCTTCGTGTGGGGTCAGGTCTTAGCATTGAGAAGGCCTCCTTTGGGAGAGCTCTTATTGATTAATATTCCATGCTGTCAGGGGTTTGCTACTGTCCAATGTTCCGGACTCAGTCTTCCACCTTGGAAATTCAGGCTCAAACCCTGGCTGGAGCACAAAGACTCCACAAGCCACATAACACAGAAGAGAAAAAGAAAGAAATAGAATAAATATCAAGCAAACATACAAACAAACAAAAAGAATGGATGGACAAAACCCCGTGACAAATGGTAAAAACAGCACTAAACATACAGGAACACATGATGAAACTCACACAAAGAAAAAAGAAGAAAGAATAAAAAGAGGAACCAACAAAGAAGACGCAATCAAACCGATAAATAAACATACAGATGAAAACAAACACTAAAATCTACAGTAGCAAAAATGCAAAACCAAAAACATGGGGGAAAATACAAAATATTGAAAAGCTACTGTAGAAAAGGGGAAAAATACAATAAAATAATTTTTTAAAGCATTAAAAAAGGAAAAAGTGAGTAAAAACAAAAAAATTAAAGAACAAATAAAAAAAAGAACAACAACAGAATGAAATAAAAAAATAAAAAAGGAAGAGAGAGTGGTAGTAAGAAGAATATTATCCTATGGCCTCACCTGTCCTTGCCACATAGTGAGCTCCAGCCAATCTGTCTATTCAGAAAGTCCTCTAATATTTCTAGGAAGGTCTCTGGACCTGCTGGCACTGTGGAGTCAGCTCAGACTCGGATCTGGTCTTACTCCAGCTTGTACTTGCTTCCAAAGTCCACTGCTGCTGCTACTGCTAAGTCACTTCAGTCCACAATTGCCCCCAAAGTCTACAATTGCCACCAAAGTCCACAGCCTCAATCTAATTGTGGGGATTTAACCTGCTGCACCTGCAGCTACAGAAGTGAATTCCCTTCCTCTTCTTTGGTCACACAGCTCCTCATGTTCAGCATTGGTTTTGGCCCCACCTCTATTTGTAGGCCACATTCCATTGTTTGTTCCCAGCCCAGACAGTGGAAGTTGCTCAGTCATGTCCAACTCTTTGTGGCCCCATAGACTGTACTGGCAACCCATTCCAGTGTTCTTGCCTGGAGAATCCCACGGACAGAGGAGCCTAGAGGGCTGCCATCTATGGGGTCGCACAGAGTCGGACACTATGAGGCAACTCAGCAGCAGCAGCAGCAGCAGACTGGACAGTTCATGGAATTCTCAAGGCCAGAATACTGGAGTGGGTAGCCCGTTCCCTTCTCCAGCGGATTTTCCCAACCCAGGGGTCAAATCCATGTCTCTTGCATTGCAGGCAGATTCTTTACCAGCTGAGCGACCAGGGAAGCAAATGCAGCAGCTGCACAGGGCTCACTTGCTGAGTTGGGCTGGGGAGCAGGAGAGGTACAACAGACACAGCTGGGATGTGTGAGGAGTGTCTGTGGTCGAGAGGCCTGCAGGGATTTGCTACAGCCTGAGGCAAGTAATATGCTCTCCCAGGGGAATGGACCCCAGCCTGTGGGTCCCTTGGCAGTGCCAGACTGCACAGGCTCCCAGTAAGGTATGGACAGTAACCTGCCTGCTCACAGCTTGGCAGCAGTTGCAGCAGCCTTCACACTCACTCCTGGGGTCACAGACTGCAGCAGTGGCCCATCCTGCCTCTGGCACTTATAAAGGTGGTGTCCTGCCATCTGCAAGCATTTGGAGTTAGAAAGTCTCTTGTCTTTCTGGCTGGCCCAGGCTTTCCCCTGGACTCCCTCAACTGTGTTGTGGTAGCCCCTCAGTCTGTCTTCATGGCAGTTAAATCTGTCCTCTTCTTGGGGTCTGACTCCAAAGACAGCCTCAGCACCCAGCCCTGGCCATGGCAGGCAGGCAAACAAGCATCTCAGCTGGGAAGTGCTGGTTGGCGCTGATCCCTGTGCTGAATTCTCTCTGCTTTGCCTTCTGCTCACCTGCTGCTGTGCTCCCCTCTGAGGTTCTGAAGCTGCCCCAATTTCCCTCCATGAGGGGGTTTCCAAGTGTGTGGAAACTTTTCCTCCTGTATAGATCCCTCCCTGAAGCACAGGTGCTGTCCTGATCCCTCTGGCTCTTTTTTTTTTTTCTGGTTTCTTTTGCCCTATCTTGTTACATGGAGATTAGCTTAGAGGTCTTCTGCCAGTGTTCAGTAGATGTTTTGTAGGAGCTGTTCCACATACAGATGTATTTTTTATGTATTTATGGAGAGGAATATGATCTCCACGTCTCACTCCTCTGCCATCTTGAAAGTCTCTCCTCCCCAGTAGGTATTTTCATGGCATAGTGATTAAATGCATGGTTAAGAACATTCACTGGGTTCAAATCCTAGCTCTTAAAGTCAAAGTGAAAGTCACTCAGTTGTGTCTGATTCTTTGCAATCTCATGGAATATACAGTCCATGGAATTCTCCAGGCTAGAATACTGAGTGGGTAGCTTTTCCCTTCTCCAGAGGATCTTCCCAACCCAGGGATAGAACCCAGGTCTCCCACATTGCAGGTGGATTCTTTACCATCTGAGCGACCAGGTAAACCCAAGAATACTCGATTGGGTAGCCTATCCCTTCTCCAGCGGATCTTCCCAACCCAGGAATTGAACTAGGGTTTCCTGCATTAGGCTACATGCTATATGCCTTTAGACAAGTTACTTAAGTTCTCTATGCTTATTTAAATTCTGACCAACCTAGATAGCATATTCAAAAGCAGAGACGTTACTTTGCCAACTAAGGTCTGTCTAGGCAAGGTTATGGTTTTTCCTAAGGTCATGTATGGATGTGAGAGTTGGACTGTGAAGAAGGCTTAGCGCCAAAGAATTGATGCTTTACAACTGTGGTGTTGGAGAAGACTCTTGAGAGTCCCTTGGACTGCAAGAAGATCCAACCAGTCCATTCTGAAGGAGATCAGCCCTGGGATTTCTTTGGAAGGAATGATGCTACAGCTGAAGCTCCAGTATTTTAGACACCTCATGCGAAGAGTTGACTCATTGGAAAAGACCCTGATGCTGGGAGAGATTGGGGGCAGGAGGAGAAGGGGACGACAGAGGATGAGATGGCTGGATGGCATCACTGACTCGACGGATGTGAGTCTGAGTGAACTTCGGGAGTTGGTGATGGACAGGGAGGCCTGGCGTGCTGCGATTCATGGGGTCGCAAAGAGTCGGACACGACTGAGCGACTGAACTAACTGACTGACCTATTCTGTAGGGTCACTTTGAGGTTAAATGAGCCAATTCAGGCAAAGAGCTTATAACAGAGCAAAGCATGTAGTCATTACCTCTGAAAATGTTAGCCAATATTATTCAAGAGCCTCTTTCTTCAGTTAAAGTAATGTGTGTATATTAAATGTACTGAAAGGTCTGCAGCCACATTCTTAATGGCATTTGGCTTGATTATAGCCCAATAGTGGAATGCCTTTTGCACTCAACTCCCTCCTGAAGAAACACTAGGAGGAAATTTTAATGATTGCTAGGTAGTTCTCATTCTTCTGGAATATAATTTGGACCAGAACCTCCAGGGGCCATGCAGTTTTCAGGAATACATACGCCCTTAGTCTTTGTAAGACCAAAAAGAACCCTCAAAACAGAGTCATATATCTTGAAAATAACAGTGACAATTTGAAATCAATATCTCATAATGTGAAAGACCACCCAAAGAATTGGATTTGAGCACACTAAAATTGTAAGCACAGTCAGGCAAACTGTTTCACAATTACAGCGCAAATTGATAGCTAAATTAAGTCCATTATTCCAGGTATCTACTATTCTCACGTATCCTGTTAATAAAATAAAATGAGAAGTTCCAAGCATTCTTGAAAAATTAGGTAGTAATCCAAGAAAACTAGGTTACAGGAGCATGTCTAAAGATATACCTCTTAAAGATATATTTTAACTGGAAACCATGCTGTAGAAAATGACTGAATACCTTTGATGGACCAGTTCCCTCAGTCTGAATGTGGATATGGAAGATAAAACAGCACAGTTGAGAAACCACTGGACTGGGAGATAGAGAAGCATAGTAGTTTGGCCTTGAAGATCAAGCTGACAATGGCTAATGTTCTTACTTCACAGCCTTGCACAGCTCTGGGAGGGACTGTCACTCTCACTGGGTCCTCACAAAATTAAATATAGTTCCAGTAGCAAAATTATAGATTTGGTCTTATCAGTGGTGCCCTTTGGAGTTGTGCAGTAACAGCCTGAACAGCTGCACATGGCTATTCTGACATAAACTAGTATTCTGGGCTCTTGTAAATTATGGCATAGGAACTCTGAATCAGGCAGGAGAGAGAAATATGAAACACACATTCTGTAGTTCTTATGTACATCTCAAGAAAGTAAATTCTGGCTTATTTTCAATCGTCCCAAGACTCCACAATGTCATCTTTCAATAGATACTCTGCCAGTTCCTGTTAGACAAATAATATATGATACCCATTTATGCTTAATCTGAATGTTCATAAGCACAAATGTCACTAAATGCTTGAAAGATAAATTTCTTTATATACTTACAGTGCAACTGCAGAGCTACCCTGCAGATCTGTAAGCTTTGCAGCTTTGTAGAGGTTTAAACTTTTATGGTTTCAATTTGCTACCACCTGGGGCAAAGGGATTTGAAACATCAAGTTACTGAAGCTCCTTAATTTCTTGGCAAGACTTAAGTGAATTCTAGGATACTCCATGCAGTCAGCTTACCACTAATAGATTTTTTAAGATAAATGCATTTAACATTTATACTCAGTGGGCTTTTTTTAAATAAAGCAATTACTTACACAGCATTAATTATATAAGCTGCCTCCTCCTGACTATTCACATTCTTGTCTTCCAGGGCCATTTCTGAATATCGACACATCAGGTCCTGAAAAAAGAACAGCCATAACATGCCTTAAAGAATCCTCTTAGGGATGAAGAGGCATAAAATGCCCAGGGGCCTTTTCTGATGTGTAGTACTATTGACTGTGTCTGAGGCTTGAAATCAAACCCACCAGTAACATTTTTCCTTCTGCAAAGGGTTTAAAACATTACAGAGCAGCTCCTATGGGGTCAGGCCCCTGCCCACCTCTCTAACCTC
Organism: Neotragus moschatus; assembly: GCA_006410615.1. NCBI lineage: Eukaryota > Metazoa > Chordata > Mammalia > Artiodactyla > Bovidae > Neotragus > Neotragus moschatus. Next base: position 209,548 of record SJYA01000153.1, read on the forward strand.
ATATTGCTTAGCCTGCTCTCTCACTTCCAGTCACAAAGACACAGATAGGCCTTTTCTCAGCTCCAAGAACACACAGCTTTCTCTCACCCCAGGGCTGTTAGTGGACAACGTCTTCACTCCCAGTGAAACCAAGCAGAAACCTGTGGGGTTCCTGGGCAAGAAAGTCTTTCTGTGTCACTTGTTTCTGGTTTACAGGGAATAGTCTCAGCCTCCATGACCTTCCCTGATTCCAAAGGGCAGGTTCAAAGAGCTGTTGATCAGGGAAGGGAGGGGATGCAGGGACAAGAGAGGACTAGGCAAAAAACAGCAGCGCAGCCTTGGGGCAGAGTCCTGGTTCCCCTGGAGGGATGCGTATAACAGAATCTCTGAGCTCTTCCGCAGAACTAACACCCTGAATAAATGGAAGATGTTAACTACTTGAGGACGCATTCCTCATTCCACAGAGAAGGTCACAGTTTGATAATCTCAGAGACCACAGAGGCTCCTCAGGAGATCTCTTGAGACCAGACTAAAGGAGAGAAGGCCCTGCACACACCCTGACCCTTATCAGTAACCCCACACTTGAGCCATTGCGATAAAGTGAAAGCGAAGTTGCTCAGTCTGACTCTTTGTGGCCCCATGGACTGTAGCCTACCAGGCTCCTCTAACCATGGGATTTTCCAGGCAAGAATACTGGAGCGGGTTGCTGTTTCCTGGTGTCAGCAAATTGGTTTTTCTGACAAGTAGACCTAAGGTCAGCTTGAAAAGAAAATGAGGTGGAATGGTGTAAGTTTAGGACTGGGTTTGATATTGTATTCTCCAAGGCTTTTTGTCATTAATTTAAAAAATTATTGTACTAAAATATTATTTATCTTAGTTACTGAGTTCTTGTGCCCCTTAAATTTGCACCTGAGAGGTGAGTGCCCTCTTATTCTCGTCCTGGCCCTGGTGATGCTGAAACTAAGGAAGGCAACATTTGGGGTGAGGGTTGCAGCTCATAGACTTTCTTAGGATTGGTAGATGGTGAGGTGACAGGTAGGGTGATGTTTTAGAAATCTTAATCATCAACCAATCTGAGGTCTATGTACTGGTGGTCATCATATAGTCACCACCTGGGTAGGGTTCTTAGTTTCTGCAGAACAATTCAAAGATATGCAACACATCATTATATATATCCCTTGGGGGAAGACCTAGGACTCACGGAACTATTGTTTAGGCTATCTTACTTTTCTTGCTTGACTGCTTTTCTTTG
>SJYA01000154.1:6990-29256 GCA_006410615.1 Neotragus moschatus
TCAAGACCCGATGCAGGCACATCCCAGGTAGACCCTCTTACCTCCCCTCCCTGCCACACCTTGACTAGCTGTGTTACAAGGGGCCACACCTCCCCTCCCCCCAGAGGCTTCATCTGGGTGCTTGGAGTGAATTCTTAAAGTCCTATCCACGCTGATGCTTTGACTGAATGTCACCTAGATGCAGACGGTGAATTGCTATTTTATTCGTTTGGATTTTTTGGCAGAGTTACACAGCTTGTGGGGTCTTAGTTCCCCAACCAGGGATTGAACCTGGGCCTACGGCAGTGAAAGCACAGAGTTCTTATTACTGGACCACTAGGGAACTCCCAGTGAACTGCTACTTTAATAAACTAATTCTGTTAGAGTGAGGTTAAGTCAGAAACAGAAAAACAAATATATATTAACATGTATATACGGAATCTAGAAAAATGGCATGGATGAACCTTTTGCAGGGCAGAAAGAGAGATGCAGACGTAGAGAATGGACTTGTGGACACAGCAGGGAAGGAGTGGGGGTGAACTGGGGGCGTGGCATTGACATACACACAGCAGTGTGTGTAAACTAGCCAATGGGAAGCTGTTGTGGAGCACAGGGAGCTCAGCTCCGTGCTCTGTGATGACCTAGACGGGTGGGATGAAGAGGGGGAGGGAGCTCACGAGGGAGGGGATGCGTGTATACATGCATCTGAGTCATGTTGCTGTACAGCACGGACCAACACAACACAGTAAGCAGTTATCCTCCAATTTAAAAAATTAAGCAAGCTCTGTTAACAAGTGCTTCCAGAGGAAAGAAGCACGGGTGGCCCGACGGTGCTCTCAGAGCACCCTCTGCACAGCATCTCTGGGAGCCCCCTGGGCTGGCGCGGGTCTGCAATTCCAACAAACTCCTTCTCGGGCGGTGCAGGTCCCAGTTGCCCACTGAGGGTCCGACACCATGGCAGCCTCTCTCCCGCCATCCTTTCTTCTCAAATCCACTGCTTCTCGCCTGGGACAGTTCTGCTCTCAGGGAGAGTTCTGTGGTGCTCACAACTGGGCGATGCCACTGGGACAGAGAACAAGGCTGCCACCAACCATCCTCCTGGGGACAGGACAGCCCCCAGCGCGAAGGATTATCTGGTCCCAAATAACAAGAACGCCCCCAAAACCTTATGTACTAACTCAGTGGTACCTAATTCTGTCTACATATGGAAGCCATCTGGATTTCTTCTGCAAATGTCAGCTCCTGGGCTCCCTTCTGGACAATGATGTCAGCATCTCAGGGTGAGGCCTTGGCTCTGCACTTGGATGTGCCTCGTGATTCCAAAGTGGGTCCTCAGCTGAGAGCCAGCAGCCTGCACCAGCGCTGCCCGGAATGGTGGGAGTAGTGGGCTGGGGAAGAGAGCTGGGACGTGGGGACGTTATCTAGATTCCTAACTCCCGGCACACATTTTTTTCTAACTCCGGCTGCCAGTGTGTAGGGAGGGGATGGGGGGAGGAGGGGGGAGCCTGAAGACAAAGTGCTTTTTGCGGTCTGTTCAGTGTAATGTCCTCCCTTTGCACATGGCGGTGGGGGGAGGCAGGTGGTTTCCCACTCCAGCCCAGAAGCCCCATTCAGCATTCCCATTTGTCACTGCTGGCTTCAGACTCCTCCAGGAACCCTGCAGGGAAGTCTCCATCTCATCTTTACGGAAACCGTAGAGGCAGATAGTTAACAATCATCACCACCATGCCACTTAAAGGTGAAGGAACTAAGGGCTCGAAGAATTAGGTGAACTGATTAGAAATGAGCCAGAGCTGAGACTGGAACCTAGAATTTTTAAAGTCAAATTAAACATAGTCTTCACTTTATTCCATTGTTTTCCAGAGTTCATTTGTTCATTCATTTATTCAAAAGGTACTGAAAATTTGCTATGTGCCAAGTATGGTTTTAGTAACTGGATAAACAAGCCTTGGACTTCCCTGGTGGCTCAGTGGTAAAAAACAACAACAAAAAACCACCAACCTGCCAATATAGAAGACGCAGGTTCGATCCCTGGGTCAGGAAGATCACCTGGAGAAGAAACAGCAACTCATTCCTATACTCTTGCCTTTAGAATCCTATGGGCAGAGAAGCCAGGCGGGATAGTCTATGGGGTTGCAAAAGAATTGGACATGACTCTGGGACTAAAAAATAATAAACAAGTCCTATCCATAAGTAGGGCTTCCCTGGTGGCTCAGACAGTAAAGAATCCGCCTGCAATGCAGGAGACCTGGGTTCGATCCCTGGGTTGGGAAGATCCCCTGGAGAAGGGAAAGGCTACCCATTCCAGTATTCTGGCCTGGAGAATTCCATGGACTGTATGGAGTCACAAGAGTCAGACGCCTACGGTGAACAGGCATTGGAATACAGCACGATAGATTACCAGTCCCACCAGGCGGGTGACAGTGAACAAGTCACCAGACCTCACGGGTCCCCAGCTGATCCTCAACTGTCACAACTGTAAAGTGGGTCCTATGATTCTGCCCTCCCAGGATTATCGTGGCTGTGAAATGACATCATGGAAGTCACAGGTTCAAATAAGCCTCTGTTCATTCATTCACTGCTCCGTTAAGAGCTGGAGAAGGGAATGGAGGAAGGTGAGGACCAGGTGAAACTGAGCCCATGAAAAAGTGAAAGCTGCTTTTGTTTCTCTCCTTAGGAAGAAGGCAGACACTTTTATTAAACAGGCTTTAAAATTTTTTCTTGTCATCTCTTGAAAACGTGTGTGTGTGTGTGTGTGTGTAACTACTTGCTGTTCTTGCAACTTGCTGATCACTGTTACACTTTGTGAGAGAAAAGCAGCTTTAGATCATGGTTTTTAAAAGGAAAGTTTCCATGATGAGAAAAGAAAAAGCCAGGTTCCTTGGCACGATGGTTGTTAGGCAATGCGACCAAAGAGCTTTTGCGTTGCATTCTTCACCAGATATTCTGACTTCTTTCCACATCATGATGTCAAGAACAAACTACAACAGTGACTTTAGTGTTTTTATTTCTCTCGAGAAACCTCTCTTCTCCAGCCAAATCCTGTGTTGTTCAAACAGCTTAGCTGTCAACACCAATGACTGAGCTAATTGGAGGTATGACTCCTTTTCCTGATCTTGTGGCCTGAACTCCAGCTACAGTTACAGGTAGTAGCCAAAGCACTGTTTTATGAAAATACAAAAATACAAGCTTATTATTACTCCAGGTTGAAACCAGTTCGAGGCCTTGAAGATCAGGCTTTCAAAGAGGTAAGATTTAAGGATGTCCCTGGAGTTGGACACGACTGAAGTGACTTAGCAGCAGCAGCAGCTGGAGGCATAGTAAGTAAGAATCTGCCTGCCAGTGCAGGGGACATGGGTTTGATTTCTGGTATAGGAAGACTCCACATGCCATGCAGCAACCAAGCCCATGTGCCACAACTACCGGGCCTGTGCTCCAGAGTTTGGAATCTGCAACTACTGAACCTGTGCACCACATTTACTAAAGCTTGTGGGCCCCAGCTGACTAACAGGGAGCTGAACTAAGCGAAACCTGGACTTGGCACCCGCCTTGCATTTTCGTAGGCATCCATGCAGCACCTAGTTTATTTCTGAGTGTTTCTTCAGTGCCTCAGCGGTGCTGGATGCTGGGGACATAGCGAATAAACACAGTCCTCACCCACCAGGAACCTATAAGCCAGCAGGTGCATCAGCCATGTGAAAAAAGCCATTAACTCTGGCTTTGTAGCAAATACTCAAAAGACCTGGGTGGGGCATCAGGAGAATGAAGGGAGGTGGGGAGCATTTTCACAGAAACATTGTGATATGGAGATTAATTCTAAAGTACTTCAACCAGGGCTCTTCATGCTTCTTCCTCCCACCCCCACCCCCCCCAAGGATGCACGATTATAAAAGGACAGAAAACCTCAGTGGGAAAGCTGAACCTTGACTTGAGGAAGTGGGCAGGGCCATGCTGATGGACAGAGCATGAAATGGTGGCTGCCTGGCCAAGGGAGCTCACATACCAATCCTGAACAGGGCCATTTCCAACATCCAGCCCTTTTTTTGAATTTACTTTTTATTCACGTCTAGTTGATTTACAATGTTGTGTTCATTTCTGCTGTATGGCAAAGTGACTCAATTATATTTATATATATTTATATATATATATATATACACACACACACATACACACACATACATACATATGGACTTCTCAGGTGGCACATATGGTAGAGAACCTGCCTGCCAATGCAGGACATGCAAAGAGACATAGGTTCAATCTCTGGATCAGTAAGATCCCCTGGAGGAAAGAATGGCAGCCCACTCTACTATTCTTGCCTGGAAAACTCCCTATATAGAGGAGCCTGGTGGACTACAGTCCAAAGGGTCACATAAGAGTTGGACACAACTGAAGCAACTTAGTATGTATATGTATGTATATATATGTGTATATACATATATATGTAGATGATATATATATCTCCCTGGAGAAGGGAATGGCTACCCACTCCAGTATTCTGGCCTGGAGAATTCCATGGACTGTATAGTCCATGGGGTTGCAAAGAGTCAGACATGACTGAGTGACTTTCACTTCACTTCACACACACACATATATATATATATGTACAATCTTTTAAAATCTACTTCTCCATTATGATTTATTATAGGATAGTTTTTTATTGCAGTATAATTGATTTACAATGTTCCTCTAACCTCTGCTATATAGCACAGTAACTCAGTTATACACATATATACTTTTTTTTTAACAAATATTATTTTCCATTGAGTTTATCACAGGATATTGAGCATAGTTTCCTGTGCTGTACGGTAGGAATTTGTTGTTTAGCCATCCTATATACTAATCCCAAGCTCCCAGTCCATCCCTCACCAACCACAATGTCATAGTGATACAGACCTTCCTTAAAAAAACAAGAAAAATCTCAAGTAAACAACCTAACCTATCACCTAAAAGAATTCCAAAAAGAAGAACAAAGCCTAAAGTCAGAAGAAGGAAGGAAATAATAAAAATCAGTGAGTAAATAAATAAAATAGAGATTAAAAAACAATGGAAAAGAATCAACAAAACCAAGAGTTGGTTCTTTGAAAGGGTAAACAAAATTGACAAATCTCTGGCCAGGCTCACCAAGAAGTGAACCGAAGTACGCAAAATAAAAAATGAAAAGAGAATAATCTCACCTGATACCACGGAAATACAAAAACTATAAGAAAATACTATGACCAATTGTATGCCAACAAATTTGACAACCTAGAAGAAATGGACAACTTTCTGGAAACCTACAGCCTACCCTTTTTGAATGCAGTCTCCTCTGCCTTGAGAGCTTGGCTGTAGCCATGGCTTGGAGTGAGGTCATTTCCTTGGGCAATTTAAGCAAACACAACCTCAGGAAAGCCCAGGGTAGTGGCTGGGCCACCAGCGGTGCCTCCTCAGGAAACTCTCTGTGGGCTCCTGAGCCTCCCCGGGGGCTCTCCCTGGCAGGGACAATGGTGTGGGCCCAAAGCGAGGAGACAGGAGAGGCGGCGGTGGGCCCAGGGAACACGTGGGGAGACGTTGGGGGCGCTTAGGAGAGGCGGTGAGGGACCCAAATACCACACCCACGCCAGCATCTGCAGGACAGACGCGGGGCAGGTTGTGTGGAGAACCAACGTTCTTCCCCTGGAGTTCACCAGGAGGGAAAGCCCGCGCAGATTCGCAGAGTCGGAGTGCGGCCCCCCAGCGGCGGCGGGAAAGGCTGCGTAGACCCCGCCACGAGTGCGCTGACTGGCGGGAATGGGGGCCGGGTGGGCGCGGCGCCTGCTGCGCAAAACACGCGGAGGCCGGAGGCGGCCTTGTGGTAAGAGAGGGGACGGAAACAAGGTTAGGAAGGGCCAGGGGCCGGGCGCGACGGGGGCGAAACGGAGATGGGAGTCTGGTTGGGGTCTGATCCCGGTTCTGGCCTAGAGGAGACCGGGTTGGGGCTGGATTCGGGACGGGACTGCGGGGCCGGTTCGCGGTTTATGGAGACGCGGGCTGCAATACAGGCCAACAGGGGTCGGAGGGGCTTGCCTGGGGGTCTCGGGAATGAGGCCTCAGGTGTCCAGCACCTCTGGTTTCCGGGGACGGATACACCACATCTGGGCTGCGCTTCACTGGTCCAACTCCCCGGCTCTTCTCAGCACGCGAGAGACTGCGCCCCCGTGCTCGTCCTCCGAGGGGGGGCTTGAGCGAGAACACCACGTGGCCTAGGACCTCAAGGCTGGCCGCCCCCCAGACCCCACCCGAGCGCCGCCAGCAGAGGGTTCCAGAACCTGCGGCGGGGGAGGGCGAGCTGCAGGGGATCAGAGCCTCCTCGAACCCTGGCTGTTCCCCAAATTGGCAGGCTTCGGGGTTTCCGCACGTGCAGGGGTGTGGAAAAGTGGACGATGTCCGGAAAGGAAGGGTGGCAGGAAGTAGGGGGGGCAGTGGGGGCTGTCGGAGTGACGTCATGAGCACCGCGTGGCGCGGGGATCCACAGGAGTCAGGGAGGGCGGGCAGGACGCCAGGGGGTTGTGCTCGGGTGACTTCTGCAGGGCCCCCTGTATCTTCAATTCTCCAACCACTCCCCGAGGAAAAGCGTTCTTAATCATGCGCTTCCAAGCTGGAAGCACCCCAGGCCGGATGGAGGTCAGGAGGGCTGCGATCTTTAGCAGAAGATGGGAAAGAAAAGGGGCGGGGAGGGGTTCACGTGGGGTCCCGGCAGCATGCTCTTGGGTTGATAGGGGATAGTTTGGGTACAGGGAAGGGGATCCTACACGCGCAAGAACTGTCAACACGCTGCAGCTCAGTCCAACTCACCAAACTCTGAGTTTCAGAAATATTTTCGTTTTCTTCCTTTACATTTTTTTGGTCTATTACATACATCGGCTGTTGAGTTTTCTTGTTTTTTTGTTCTTTCCCGAAGGGATTACCTTTAAGAAACATTTTTTCCTTCTTAGAATATCCTAGGACAAATGTCATACAGTGTTTCTTTGGTTGTCCCTTATATTTTCCTTAATCAAAACTGAAATTCAGCTGGTTTTTTTCTTGATTGCTTATGATAGTGAGAGACAAAATGACCCATGAGAATATCCACATTTAATGGGGAGACTTTCCTGCAGTGTAGGACATCCGGGTTTCATTCCTGGATTCAAAGATTCCCCCAGGAAAAGGGCATGGCAACCCACTCCAGTATTCTTGCCTGGAGAAATCCATGCACAGAGGAGCCTGACAGGCTACAGGCTATGGGGTTGCAAACAGCTGGACACCAGTGAGCAACTGACACTAACTCTTGTGCATCCAGCCTCGTTCTAGGTGTCTTCTCATGCTGTCACTGAGGTGGCGTTGTGATTCCCCCCACCACACACACTGGCTCACACTGAGGGACAGCACCAGGAGATATGGGTCAGTCTGATCCAGTTTCCATGCTCTTCCTCCTAAAATCTCAGCCACTAAAGTCAACAAAACCAGCCACAAGGAAAGGCATTTGGGTGCTGGGTTTTTGCTTTTGTTTCTTGCACATCTTGCATTCCAGGAAGAATGCATGTAACAGGGGACTGACCATCAGTTGGCAGAAGGGCGAAGAGGGAGAGACATGCGCGAGGGTCTCATGGTCTGTGTATGGTCAGTGAGCGTATATGCGCTTCTGCTCGCCATTCCAGGACCTAGTGACCTCAGTTTAGATGCATCGAAAGGTGAACAGTTCCTCTCCAAGGTTGGAAGAGCTCTCAAGTGTCAGCCCTTCTACCCTCCTACGACCATCCTGGGCTGTGTCCCATGACATGGAGAGCCTTTCTGTCCATGTAGTTGACCAGCCAGCCAGGAATCTGAACTTCAGTCCTAATTCAACTGGAGCCCTGGCTGCCTCGATGCCCTAGAGGACCAAGTGCAACATGCAAAAATAACGAAATGTCCGAGTGCCTGCTAGCTGCAGGTGGTCTGTGCTGGTACATTACCTCATTTAATCTCAGCAGCTCTGAAAAGGATGTTATTCTTCCCATTGCACAGATTAAAAATAAACCCCAAGGGTCAGGGATGTTAAATTAGGTGCTCCACATCCATCAGCGTGGTTCGGAACATTGACGGAAGCACAGGTCCGTCTGACTGCAGTATCTGGTCCTTCCATTTCTAAAGGGTCTGCTCAATATTCCAGCCAGGCAGCCAGAAACAGCAGTCCTCAAACTTTTTCATCTCAGAACCCCTCTGTAAACTTAAAAGTGACCAAGCACCCAGAAAAGCTTTTGTTTCTGTAGGTTGTGTTTCTGTGTCAGTCGCTAAGACATGTCCGACTTTTTGCGACCCCATGGACCATAGTCCGTCAGGCTCCTCTGTGCATGAAATTATCCAGGCAAGAATACTGGAGTGGGTTGCCATGCCCTTCTCCAGGGGATTTTCCTTACCCAGGGATGGAACCTGGGTCTCCCACATTGCAGGCAGATTCTTTACTGTCTGAGCCACCAGGGAAGCCTGTAGGTTATGCATTTGAAATTAAAACTGAGAAAAATTTCAAATATTTGTTAATTCACTTTAAAATAACAGCACTATAGTCATTACATGTCAACATATTTTTGTGAAAAATAACTTTACTCTCCAAAACAAAATAGCGAAAGAATGCCTTTGTTTTAAACTTTTGCAAATCTCTTTAATGTCCTTAGCAGAGGACAGCTAGGTCCTCAGGGCACCTTTTGTATTCAGCCTGTTGTAACCTGTTGTTTTGGTGGGAAAAAAAAAGGAAAGTGAAGTTGCTTAGTCACGTCTGACTTTTTGTGATCCCATGGACTGTAGCTACCAAGCTTCTCTGTCCATGGGATTTTCCAGGCAATAGTACTAGAGTGGATTGCCATTTCCTTCTCCAGGGGATCTTCCCGACCCAGGGATCAAACCCAGATCTCCCGTATTGTAGACAGACGCTTTACCGTCTGAGCCACCAGGGAAGTCCTTTGTTTTGGTGGAAGGACTGGCAAAACTGTGGCCTCACATGGAGACATAGTCAGAACAGTGTAGAGTAACTTTATTTGTATTTATTTGGCTGTGTTGGATCTTAGCCGTGGCATGCAGGGTCTTCATTGCTTCATGTGGGATCTGCGTCGTGGTGCAGAGGTTCAGTCGTTGGGGTGTGTGGGCTTCATTGCTCCTCAGCACTGGGATCTTAGTTCCCCAACCAGGGATTGAACTCACATCGCTTGCATTGTGAGGCAGATTCTTTAACCACTGAACCACCAGGGAAGTTCCAGTGTGGAGTGTCTTAATATCCTTCTTACATAACTGTGGCTATCCTGCTTTGATCCTATGCCAAAATTCAACAAATGATACTCTCTTTTTCTTTTTAATCATTCCCTATCATTTACTTTTTTTGACCACACTGTGCAGCACGGGGGACTTTAGTACCTGTGTGTGCATGTGTGCTAAGTCGCTTAGGGCATGTCTGACTCTATTGGACCCCATGGACTGTAACCTGCCAGGCTCCTCTGTCCATGGCATTTTCCAGGCAAGAATACTGAAGGGGCTTGCCATTCCCTCCTCAAGGGGATCTTGCCAACCCAGGGATCAAACCAGCACCTCCTGCATTGCAGACCGATTCTTTAATGCTGAGCTCCTGAGGAAGCCCCCTTAGCTCCCTGACCAGGCATCAAACCTGTGCCCTGTGCAGTGGACGTGGGGAATCTTAACTACTGAACCACCAGGGAAAGATGAGTTGCAATGTAGAATCTGAAAATGAATTTTCCTTACTCTGCTATGTGACATATAGTGGTCTGTCTGGCACTTGGAGTGGGTCTTCTGCCCTTGCACGATCTTGTATCATTTCTCATCCCTCATTTGAAAATGCTGATTCACTGAGTCATGCAGACCTTCTCAGCAGACAGTGGAAAGCTCCACTGTATACTCCTGGGAGAATGAGAGTGGAAAAGGAAATTCATGTTACAGTGTATAGGTCTGGACTTTGGAAAATCCCTGAAGGGTCCACACGACCCTAGCACACTTTGAGAACTGCTGGTCTGCAGTATAAATTGAATGGTCACTGACCACAAAGCCCTGTAAGGGGACACAAAAGAAAAAAAAATTAAATCCAATGATCTTGAAAAGTATGTTTCATTCAGTATGTGAAATTAGGGAAAGGCAAAAAAGAAAAAGACAGATCACTGAAGTTTGCTAAGCATTAAGAAAAAGAAAAAGTACTTTGGGTCTCATTCTCTGTGTGTGAGTGATGACTGACCTGGGCGGCCACTCATGACCCCCAGTCACATCCATGCTGTGGCTCCTAGGCCAGCCTCCTGTGAACTGATTTCTACTGGAGAGGCTGGGGTGACCAGAAGCATGTGGGGGCCAATAGGGGAGGGAGACAGAAAGAAAGACAGGCTTGGGGGAGGCCCTGAAGGAAGAGCAGGATACAGTTTCGTGGAGGGGGGAGGTGTCCAAGCTGAGATAGGACCACCATTATTCCCTCCAGCCTCCCAAAGAAGGATGAAGGCAGCTTGCACTGTGTGCAGCCAGTCAGAGCCAAAGACAGGGTTCAGAGGCACCACTTGTGTCTGAACTGGCTCTTGACCAGGTGGCTGGTGTGTACCGCTTTGGCCAGACTAAGCTGTAAACATGCTTCCACAGGACCGTCCAGCTCTGTCATTTCTGCCCACTTGTTTTTTCTTTTCCTGATAACATACATGATTGAAGTACTCTTCATACTTCAATATGTGTATTTTATGCAGTAAAGTACACATATAACCTTATAACTTTTTATGTAAGATTCTTGTGTACTCACCGCCCAAATAAAGATAAAGAACTTCTCCATCGCACCTGCACGTTTTCCCCAAATCCTTTCCAGCTGAGTATCTTTCCACCCCTGCGCTCAGAGGAAACCACCATTCAGTCTTCTGTACCACAGATGACTATTATCTGTTCTTAAATGTCCTCTAAATGTGATCAGTCATTCATTCGGTATGGTATGCATGCTGTTTTTGTAACATTTATTGATTTGGCTGTGCTGGGTCTTAGTTGCGGCATGTGGGATCTTAGTTTCCTGGCTGGGGATTGAGCCCAGGCCCCCTGCATTGCATCTTAGACATTGGACCGCCCAGGAAGTCCCAATATTCGTGTTGTTTTTGAGAGTTATCCATGTTGTTGCGCTTAACAACAGTGCTTTCTTTTCCTTTTTCTTTTTAAAATCCATGAGTAGTATTTTACCCTGTGAGTATACCACAGTTCATTTATCTTTTTTCCTATTGATAGACTTTCAGATTGTATGTGGGTTCTGGCTATAATCTTCTCTGGAGGCTATCAACATAAATGCCTGCAGTTCATGTTCTAGGGGATGGCGCTGAAGTGGAGTTGATGCGTTGTATACTAAGTGTGTTGGGCTTTATTGGAGGCCACAGCAGAATACACATTCTTTTCAAGCTAGCATGAATAGTTGCCAAGAGATACTGCTTTCTGGGCCATAAAGCACAATTTAACAAATTTAAAATAATAGAAACTATATAATGTCTGTTGTCAGACTTTCAATAGAATTAAACTGGAAATAAATAACAGACAACTGGAAAATACAAAAATACGTGGAGATTAAACAACATGCTTCTAAATAAAACCTGGGCAAAGAAGAATGTGTGCATGCTAAGTTGCTTCAGTTGTGTCTGGCTGTCTGTGACACTATAGACTGTAGCCCGCCAGGCTCCTCTGTCCATGCGATTTTCCAGGCAAGAATACTGGAGTGCGTTGCCATTTCCTCCTCCAGGGGATCTTCCCAACCCAGAGATCGAACCTGCATCTCCTGCATTGGCAAGCAGATTCTTTACCTCTAGCAGACATGAAATTAAAAGATGCTTACTCCTTGGAAGAAAAGTTATGAGCAACCTAGATAGCATATTCAAAAGCAGAGATATTACTTTGCTGACTAAGGTCCATCTACTCAAGGCTATGGTTTTTCCAGTAGTCATGTATGGATGTAAGAGTTGGACTGTAAAGAAGGCTGAGCGCCAAAGAACTGATGCTTTTGAACTGTGGTATTGGAGAAGACTCTTGAGAGTCCCTTGGACTGCAAGGAGATCCAACCAGTCCATTCTGAGGGAGATCGGTCCTGGGATTTCTTTGGAAGGAATGACGCTAAAGCTGAAGCTCTAGTACTTTGGCCACCTCATGAGAAGAGTTGACTCATTGGAAAAGACTCTGATGCTGGGAGGGATTGGGGGCAGGAGGAGAAAGGGATGACCGAGGATGAGATGGCTGGATGGCATCACTGACTCGATGGGCGTGAGTCTGAGTGAACTCCAGGAGTTGGTGATGGACAGGGAGGCCTGGCGTGCTGCGATTCATGGGGTCGAAAAGAGTTGGACACGACTGAGCAACTGAACTGAACTGAACTGAGTACCATGAAAAAATTTAAAAAATTTTGAACCAAATGAAAATGAAAACATAACTTATCAAACTTCGTGGGATACAGCCAAACAGTGCTTGGGGAACACTTATAGCACTGAATGTGTATATAAGAAAAGAAGAAAGACCCAAAGTTAATCATCTAAGTTTCTGCCTTAGGAAATGAGTGAAAGAAGAGCAAATCAAATCCAAAACAAGTAGAAAAAAAGAACTAATAAGAATGAGAGCAGAAATCAGTAAAATAGGAAATCAGCAAAACAAAAAACTAGTCCTTTGAAAAGATCAATAAAATTGATAAGCCTCTAGCCAGGTTAAGAAAAAGCAAGAGAACACAAATTACCAATATCAGAAATTAAATTGAAACCATCACTGCTGACTCTATGGGTGTTTAAAAAAAAGTATTAAAGGAATACCATGAACAACTTATGCCTACAGATTTCTTAATCTAGATAAGTTGGACCAATTCCTTAAAAGACATGTTGCTGGCCAAAATCTTGGCCTTCTCTGCACACCAAAGACAAATAAAAAAAATACGGAGACAGAGTTTGTAGGCAATAGAAAGGTCGCTTTGATTCTCAGCCAGCAGAGAGGGAAATACAGTAGGCTCATGCCTCAAGAACTGTTCCACTTCCATGAGGAGTCTAGAGGCTTATATAAGATGAGTGCTAGCGGTCAGGAGTCAGTGATGAGGAACAAAGGTGTTAGGATTTTGTTCAAAGACACTCATAGGCTGGTATCAGTCACCCAGTAATTGAGTCTGGCAGTTCAGTGGTTCTGCAGCCTTCTTTCTGATGTGTGAAAAAGGAACTACAAGGGGAAGAGGGTGTAGTAAGGGTAAGCAAAGGGTAATTAATACATGTGAAATGTAGCTCTTGCAGACTTAGGGATCAGAAAAGCAAACTTAGTTACAGACATGCAGAGTAAGGAACAGTTAAAGTAAAAAAGCTAGGAATGTTCAGGCCTCCTCACTGTTTTCTTTATCTTCTTTGTTTGCAGGAAAGAGAAAGAAGGGAGGAAGGGAAATAGGTGTTCTTGTCTGGCTGAGGACAGAACCTCTGTTTTGCTCTGTTTGACAATCACTAGCTGTTCAGTGCAGGGGCCCAGCTATCTCTTCCTTCAAATTTCCTTTGAGAGACATGAACCCTAAGAAATCTTTAGTGGGGTGATGAGGGACAGACTGTCTGTCTTCCATAACTTCTTCAGTGCTGGCATGGTATCATAGACCCTACCTAGTGGGGGTCACGGAGCGCTCATCCTGTTTTATTAAGGGGCCCCTGGGTGAGTTTTGTGGTTATTCCCACAGGCTCTGTTTAGGAGAGTGACTGTGATCTCTACAGCATCATTCAGTTCAGTTCAGTTCAGTCGCTCAGTCGTGTCCGACTCTGCGACCCCATGAATCCCAGCACGCCAGGCCTCCTTGTCCATCACCAACTCCCGGAGATCACTCAGACTCACGCCCATCGAGTCAGTGATGCTATCCAGCCATCTCATCCTTGGTCATCCCCTTCTCCCCCTGNTGGGCCAAAATATTAGACGACACTTGCAGGGCTATATGGCTGATAAACTCACTCTAGATATTAAACAAGCAAACATCACTGGCATGCAGCATGCTTCTCTTAGACCACTACCAGGAACAGACACACTTCAAGGAATAGCAGAGGGCCTTAAACTATTGAGTCCTCTTAAGTGGATCAAAGGTATCAGACGTGGTGGTCTCATGAAAACATTACACATGCTTTGTTGTTTCACTATAATCCTCTGTTTAGTCTTCAGAGGCGAAAAGTCCTCTGAGAACTAATGAAGAAAGAAGTCATGACATAGGCATACCTTCCGCTACAAGAACAGAAAGGGGGCAATGCAGGGGTTAGCGGTCAGCCACCTGTCACTCTGGCTAAGTCATGAGAAGAACACTGCAGGAAAAGAATAAAAGTGAGATATAGCAAATCTAAAGCAAAANCTAATGAAGAAAGAAGTCATGACATAGGCATACCTTCCGCTACAAGAACAGAAAGGGGGCAATGCAGGGGTTAGCGGTCAGCCACCTGTCACTCTGGCTAAGTCATGAGAAGAACACCGCAGGAAAAGAATAAAAGTGAGATATAGCAAATCTAAAGCAAAAGTACATCGGGCTGATTAGTTGGGCTCGTCATGCCTTGCTGAGCTAAGGAGGCACGTGGTGTGGACCTTGGAACTCTGGGCCAGTGCAAGTTCGGAAAGCTGCTTGCGGAAACACTGATGATTCTTCCGATGTTCCTGTGAAGACTGCTGCCCCCGCCTTGTGATGCCCTTGGTACGAGGAGGTAGCATAAAAGTACAGAGAAGAGCGCTAACTCTGGGACTTGACTGCAGGCATGGGAACCTAGTGTTATCTAAAAACCAAATACTTTTGCATTTTAAGAGCTCAAAAAAAGTGATGTGGAATCGGTCAGCAGGGCCCTTGATCCTAGAGGTCATGAGTCCTCTGGTCCCATCTTTAAAACTTTAATTCTATCTCTAGTTTCCTTTTTCCAAACTGTGTGTAGACCGCTTTTGATCCCTACATGCTGCGCTGGCTGCAGCAGGGGGAGGCAGGGAGGCCAGAGGATAAAGACCTGCTGTCCAGGAAGATTCCAACCACTGCCCAGGTTCCGGAGCAGGAGGAGACTGGCTCTAGAAAATGAGCCGAGTCAGCGGACTTGCCCGTGCGTGCAAAATCACACGGAAATGGTGGGGAGGCTACACCCAATCTACTGACAGACGGTGTGAACCCAGGGAGAGCTGGATTTACAAAGGGAAGGCTCAACTTCATGGACTTCCAAAGCCATGATCAAGGGCCTCCACAACTATGTCAAGAAATGGGCCATTTTAATGGAATAGGTAATGAAGTGGGGAAAGCCAAGCCAGGAGGAAGGGGTGACAGCCCACGGTGGTGGATGCAGATGGTCTCACTCCGTGGCCTTGGCCATGGGGTTTCAGTGCTCAGAGCCCCAGTTTCCAGGGTTCGTTTTGCTTAGTGCCCGACACTGACCTCACACCTCAGTGTGACCTTTCTTTGCTGATTCTGAGTGGGTGTGTCACTCACACTGGCCCGTAGCCTCGGGGACTGAGGAATGTAGGTCAAACTGTGCAGAGCCCAAAGTAACAGAGGATTCCAGGGCCCTGAGGACTGCAGGAGTTCTGTTCTGTCCTTGAACCTGGTCCCGAGGCCAGAAAAGCATCCTCTACCTGCCTGCCTGCCAGGCACAGAGGGGCTCTGAAGGGGGCACCTGGACAGGGGACACCTGTCCCTGGGGAGCATCCATTCCCCCNTGTAGGTCAAACTGTGCAGAGCCCAAAGTAACAGAGGATTCCAGGGCCCTGAGGACTGCAGGAGTTCTGTTCTGTCCTTGAACCTGGTCCCGAGGCCAGAAAAGCATCCTCTACCTGCCTGCCTGCCAGGCACAGAGGGGCTCTGAAGGGGGCACCTGGACAGGGGACACCTGTCCCTGGAGAGCATCCATTCCCCCAGCCACACTGTGGATAACAGCACAGACTAAGTGTGGCCGCAAAGCCAGCCTGACGAAATGGATGATGCCGTCCCCTTTTAATCTTTTATCCATGTAGGAAATGGAATATTTCCTGCCCTATCAGTAAACAAGGATGTCACAGTCATCAGCCACTGTATCCCTCCTACGAGAGCAGGTGAGCCCTGAGGGAACCCAGGAAGGAAAGGACACCTGCCGTCTAGCAGCCGTCAGAATGCAGCCACCTCCTATGGTGAGCTCTGAGGAACTCTGGGCACAGAACAGGACACTGGCCCCAGAGGGCTGACATGCATATGAAAGGAAATGATTTCAGTGCACCTAGATTCTTGCTTCTTCCCATACATACAAAAGTGCTAAATTCCTTAACTTGGGATATCTGGTTCTCTTTAATTAACGATCATCTTTTAATGTTCAGACTACCTGCCTTTTGTTGCGGAACTTCTATATAGCCAGGCTCCTCCCCTAGCCTCCTCAGCGTTTCTCTCTCAGAGCTACTTGAGACGCTGTCTCCTGGACCTGAAGTCCTCAAATTTTCCCACCGAATAAAACATAACTCTCAACTTTTAGGTTGTGAATATTTTTTAAGTCAACACATGTGAGCATTAAACTACGAATCACAAGATACAACCTCCACACTCTGGGTCCACCAAATTCCTGAGCAGTCATGAGTTTCCCCAGAGCTGAGGCTCCAAGCCAGTAGGACCCAGGACTCAGCTGCTGGCTTTTAGTACCACTTTTGGTTCCCAATAACTCGACGTGCTTCATCACGAGGGAGGAGAACAGGGCCTCCCTGCTCCCCTGGTGGAAATCAGAAACCACATGAACGAGCCCATATAAAAAGATCAGGTTAGAGGCAGTTCCTGTAGGCAAGCCCTCACCTAGAACAGACTTTCCATTTTGTGTAAAATTGGAGAAAATGAGAAAGTCAGCCCTTTGACAGCAGATCCATTCCCTGAACACACAGCGTCTCCCCGAGGGTACTGGCCTCATCCATAATCCACATGCAATAAAATCCATCTAATTACAAGCAAATTCACTGTGAAAAATCCTACTTAAAATAAAAACACTTCAGTCATAGTCAATATCTAAAAAGTTCCTAGTTTTTTGTTTTTTTTTTTCTGGCCACAAAAGGTAATCAAGTTTGAAAAGGAATGTTTTTTTTTTATAACATTTTAAAATCATTACCTGGCTCTTTATATGTATGAAAATTAATTTTGTATCATTTATTGCTGTTAAAAATATATCAGCTACCTATTTACAATGAGATTGTGGAAAAAGGTAGAGATGATGACTTCAGGGTTCCACAGGTTTTCCAATGTAATTTTTAGTGGATATTTTGTAATTTCACTTCATCCCCAATTCCAGTGTGAATTTTTAATGCATCCTGCATATAAAGCTTGTTTTCCTAACATCATGGCTTGCTTGGGGTCTCATGGGGTGTGAGCAGGGCAATGGAGTGGGAACTATGGGAGAGGATTCTTCCTCTTCCTCCTCCTCCTCTTTCTCATCAACATAAATGGCAGTAGAGACCCCAGCCCAGGCTCACTGCAGCAGCAGGGCTGCAAGTCCTTGCCTTGACCCCACCATGGTACCCACCTTTGAGGATGGGCCTCTTGCCAATGCCCTGGATGCTGTAGACGGCGCTGGACAGGTGCACATCTGGGACGAGTTCTGCCAGCAGGTACCCGGAGTACCAGGCGCACAGGGAGCAGAAGATGAAGAACACTGCCTTCAGGGTCCCTGTGGACAGACAGACGACAAGATGCATGTGGGTGCCCCCACCTGTTCTCCTGACCCCATCCAGGCCTTTCTGATGGCACCCCTGAGTCTTAGCAGAACGCCCCATGGGGAATGTCTCAGGACAGTGGGCTGGCCAGGGTCTGGGCCACTCAGTGGAGCCCATCGGCTTATGAGCACAGCTGCTGAGGGGAACAGGATCGGGCAACATGAGTGGGGGACAGGAGTGGGATGTGAAGGCAGTCGGGGTGATGTTCCCATCTGCTGCTGTGCTGGGTCTCAGAGCTTCCTCATGGGCTCGCATCAAGGGCTCGTCCAGCGGCTCTGACACCTGGCCTAAGGACAGACGAGGCCCTTCCCTCCAGAGCCCATGGGACTTAGGAAGCTCCTGGAAGCAGACAGAAACCCAGAGGGTGGCGGAGGCCCTGGTTTGTTTACTGTGTCACCAGTGCTGAGGGTGGTACCTGGTACCCGTGAGCATGCAGTCACCCCGTGACACTGGAAATGGTCCCCAGACAAGGCTGGAAGGACTCCCACAGTTTCTGGTGAAGGATGTTGTTGAGCTCTGCTGCAGGCCACAGGTGTGAGGCTTTGCACAGATCACACAGAAGTGGAAGCAGAACCCAGAATCAAGGTCACCTCTGAAGCTGACTGAGCCTCTTTGTAACCATTGCCAAAAGCGTTCTGATCATTACTAACCAGCTTCCTGACTCCCAGTTAGACCAAATGCCCACTCCAGTAAACACACTGTCNGTCCCTGTGGACAGACAGACGACAAGATGCATGTGGGTGCCCCCACCTGTTCTCCTGACCCCATCCAGGCCTTTCTGATGGCACCCCTGAGTCTTAGCAGAACGCCCCATGGGGAATGTCTCAGGACAGTGGGCTGGCCAGGGTCTGGGCCACTCAGTGGAGCCCATCGGCTTATGAGCACAGCTGCTGAGGGGAACAGGATCGGGCAACATGAGTGGGGGACAGGAGTGGGATGTGAAGGCAGTCGGGGTGATGTTCCCATCTGCTGCTGTGCTGGGTCTCAGAGCTTCCTCATGGGCTCGCATCAAGGGCTCGTCCAGCGGCTCTGACACCTGGCCTAAGGACAGACGAGGCCCTTCCCTCCAGAGCCCATGGGACTTAGGAAGCTCCTGGAAGCAGACAGAAACCCAGAGGGTGGCGGAGGCCCTGGTTTGTTTACTGTGTCACCAGNCTGTGCTGGGTCTCAGAGCTTCCTCATGGGCTCGCATCAAGGGCTCGTCCAGCGGCTCTGACACCTGGCCTAAGGACAGACGAGGCCCTTCCCTCCAGAGCCCATGGGACTTAGGAAGCTCCTGGAAGCAGACAGAAACCCAGAGGGTGGCGGAGGCCCTGGTTTGTTTACTGTGTCACCAGTGCTGAGGGTGGTACCTGGTACCCGTGAGCATGCAGTCACCCCGTGACACTGGAAATGGTCCCCAGACAAGGCTGGAAGGACTCCCACAGTTTCTGGTGAAGGATGTTGTTGAGCTCTGCTGCAGGCCACAGGTGTGAGGCTTTGCACAGATCACACAGAAGTGGAAGCAGAACCCAGAATCAAGGTCACCTCTGAAGCTGACTGAGCCTCTTTGTAACCATTGCCAAAAGCGTTCTGATCATTACTAACCAGCTTCCTGACTCCCAGTTAGACCAAATGCCCACTCCAGTAAACACACTGTCCTGTGCTTAGTTGCTCAGTCATGTCTTACTCTTTCAGACCACACTGACTGTAGCCCGCCAGGCTCCTCTGTCCATGGGGATTCTCTAGGCAAGAATACTGGAGTGGCTTGCCATGCCCTCCTCCAGGGGATCTTCCCAACCCAGGGATGGAATTCAGGTCTCCTGCATTGCAGGAAGATTTTTTTTACCATCTTAGCCAACAGGGAAGCCCAAGAGTACGGGAGTGGGTAGCCTATGCCTTCTCCAGGAGGATCTTTCCTATCCAGGAATCAAATTGGGGTCTCCTGTGTTACTGGTGGATTCTTTACCAGCTGAGCTACCAGGGAAGCCCAAACACCCTATAGCACCCAAACCAATCACCTAATGCTAACCTTCCAGCAGTAATTTTGTCTTGAGGCTATAAAAATTGGCTATTGACGAATGAAAACTGTTGACTCTCCGTGGTCTTTCAGGAGTTGTCAGCCCGCTGAGCTCCCAACGCCCACATTATCTCTGTTCTTTGCTTTTAATAAATTCACTCCCTTCTGAAATGCTCTGAGTCTGGAAATTCTTTTCCAAACTGCACTCAGACTGTCTCCACAGACATCCCTGGAGAGAATCTGTCTGGTTGACAAACTCCAGGATCCTCCTCTGAACTCCTGGGGACAAGGCACTGACCCACCGTTGGGTTCCCAGAGGCCTGGCGGACAGCTCTGCCCCTACACAGACAATTTTTTTAAATTTTACTCTGTAAAGAGTCCACAGATCAGGACTGTGCAGCATTCCCCAAACTGCCAAGATCCAGAGATGGCCCAAGACCCTGCACAAGGGGACTCAGGGATGGCCCCCATCAGTGCTTAGGTCTAGCCCTGAGAAGTGACAAGAGGACAAATGGATGGATGGATGGATGGAAGGAATGAGTGAAGGGAGAGGGGGAGGAAAGAGGGAGAAAGGAATGAGGAAGAGGGTAAACAAAGAGGAGGGGGGAGGAGGGCAGGGGAAGAGACTGCCCTCTGGACCCCACACCTCCTCACCGCCTTGCTCTGTTCCCTCTCAGGCAAAGCATCGGAAATAATTGCACCCTGGAGTGGCCTCCAGGCCTCACCATTCCCCTGCGGCTCCAGGCAGCTGTGCGGGTCGAGGCCTCCAGAGCCTCTAGGCTGCCAGCCCCAGGCCCCTTGGATGGCCCTGCCCTGTCCACACCCTCCCTGGACAGCACACACCGTCCTGGAGGCGGGAGGTTCCCCCGTCCTGGGCAGACCCAGCCTCCCCTGCTGGCTTTCCCTGTCCCTCCGCAAGGTCTCAGATAACCTCACCCAGACTGTCCTCCGAGCTCTGGACAAGGCTGCCTCCTTGCTGACCTGTCAGCACCCAGGATGCCTCACAGGGCCTCGGAGGTCCCAGATGAAACCCTTGATCCTCCCCAGTCTGCTCCTGCCCCACGTCTTGCCCAGTTCAGGCTCTGACGTCTGGGCCTCTCCCCGGTTCCTCATGTCCCCTGCCAGGCCTTGGTGGGATCCACTGGCCAGGCTGCTGGGGCCCTGCCACAGACCTCTCTTCATCTCTACGGCCTCTGTCTTCTTAGGTCCCCCATCCTGGCTCTTCTCTCCCTGGTGGTGAACCTAGGAGCTGACTTATCACTGGAGTGAAATAAGGAATGGGCTTCCCAGGTGGTGCTAGGGGTGAAGGATCCACCTGCCAATGCAGGAGATATAAGAGACAGGGGCTCAGTCCCTGGGTTAGGAAGATCCCCTGGAGGAGGAAATGGCAGCCCACTCCAGTATTCTGGTCTGGAGAATCTCATGGACAGAGGAGTCTGGTGGGATACAGTCCATGGGGTTCCAAAGAGTCGGACACAACTGAAGTGATTTAGCCTGCACCCATGCACATAGTAAAGGATACATCTCATCTTTATCCCATTTCCTGGCACAGAATGCCTCAAACCCTAACTTCCTGACTGGAGTGGCTGCTGCGGTTCATATGGGGCCCCTTTTATCCACACCAGAATTTATGCTAATGAGGTGGGTCCTGGGATAGTTTCCAGGGAGGGCGGCCGGCCATGCAAGAAAGACCCAGCCCATACCTCAGACCCACTCCCAACCCCCAGGAGAGGGGACAGAAAGGAGGCCAGCTCCGTAGGTACCAGTGATGTAATAAGAGCCCAGTGAAACTTGGAACTCAGAAACTTGGGGGGTTTCCGGGCGGGGACACACAGATGTGCCAGGAGCAGGCCTTCCCAATTCCCCGGGGCGTGGGCACAGGACTCTCGCTCTGGGCCCTCCAGGTCTTTGCTCGTGCCCATGCCTGCTGCTCAGTTGTGTCCCACTCTTTGTGACCCCAAGGGCTGTAGCCCACCAGGCTCTTCTGTCCATAGGGTTCTCCAGGCACGAATACCGGAGTGGGTTGCCACTTCCTCCTCCAGGGGATCTTCCCAACCCAGGGATCGAACCTGTGTCTCCTGCATTGACAGGCAGATTCTTTACCACTGCACTACCTGGGAAGCCCTGCATTTGGCTGGCCCTCCTGATTTGTATCCTAAAGAATAAAACTGTAATCGCAAATATAGTGGTGCTTGCAGTGTTTCTGAGAGTTGTTTCAGCGAATTACAGAACACCGCCCCCTACAACCCAGGAGTTGTGGGAACCCTCAGTTTTGTAGCCGTCTGCTCAGCTTGTGCCTGGCATCTGAAGACAGGGCAGCTTGCAGAGGGCACTGCCCTTAACCCCTGGGCTCTGGCACCTCCTGTGGGTGGTGGGTGTCAGAGGTGAACTGAATGGCTGGACACCTCGTCCATGTCAGAGGGCTGGTGACTCCCCACCCAGAGCCCTGAGCAGAGACCAGTGGGTATTCCCCAGCCCTCTTTCCACCTCTCCAGAACCCAGCCCTGGGTATCCTCTTTCTCTGGCCATGATGAAATGCAAACCTCTGTCAGTCTGGCCGTGTTGAGCCCCAGATCTCAGCTCCCTCTTCATTCCTAGTACCTAGAGATTCCCTCCCCGCCCCGCCCTGTCCCACCCCCTCC
>SJYA01000154.1:31507-58082 GCA_006410615.1 Neotragus moschatus
TCTGTACTAACATGGGGGAAGTTATATCCATCAGTGTTGCAGCTGCTTGTCGGGGGTGGGTGTCTGGTTAGCTTAGGTAGTCACCTGGTGAAACAGGACCCCTCTGCCTCACCTGTATCATTTAGTCTTTTTTCAGGTGCATAATTGAACATCAAGTCCCTCTTTTTTCCAACCATGCAGTTTCTGAGAAGGTTAGAACATAACGTGGAGAAGGCTTTCTGCTGGGAAATGACTGAGAGTGTGGTCATTGCAGTCCCTGGCATAGGGACATCTCCAAGCTGGAAAAACCAGCCACAGAAAACACAGTGAGAGGCCAGGGGAAGCCGGCATGCTGTCCCGGAAACCCCTGTCTGTTCTCAGCTCCAGCCACTCTGACTCGCTGCCCTCTCCATCTGCACCCTGGGGATGAGTTTGTCCCTCTGTCCCCATGGTGCCCACCTCCAGACCCCTGGGCATCTGTTCCTTCAACGGCCCCCGCGCGGAACTGTGGCCTCCTGGGTGTGGCCTGCATGGGCACCCTCAGGTCAACCCGTCGGTGCTGCCCACCATGTCTCCCCTGCACACCTGGGATGGTGCAAGGGTCACAGGGTGTCCCAAACAGGCTGCTGGATGTGCCCTGAGTGGACCCTGTGATGCGACTGCTGGAAACATGGATTCTGCGTCAATAGAGTCTCAGGTTCAAAAACAATAGTTCACTGTGTGCCGTGTGTCAATTCACAAACAAGTGTTGTACTTGAAGAAAACTGGCAAAGTGGAGGTTATTCAGATCTTCTCAATGTCACACATGAGATCTTTGAGCAAAGAGTTGCTGTTTGGTTTGGAGGAGACTGAAAGGAAGCAGGGTGCTACCTCTCTGATGCCTTCTCCCTCTGAAGGGAGGCATGGTTTTGTCCCCAGGTGAACAAGGACAAATGGTGGCAGTGAAAGAGAAGATAATGAAGAGAGAATAAAAGCCCAGACATCTTCACGTGGAGAACCATGAACTTGGAACTTGAACGTTTTCCAGGGGCTCCTAGGAAGGCTATAAAGAGTCTGTGCTCCAGGGGAGGGGTGCAGCTGCTGACTCCCAGGCCAGGCTTCCCACAATGGCTGGGAGGAGCCACAATCTGCAGCCAGATCCCTCCTGGGGAGGGAGGGCAGACCCACAGCAAGCTCGGGGACCAGTTTACACTAAGATGAGGCACGGGCAGGTGGTGGAGCCAGCACCTGGGGCCGCGGTGGGGATCATGGCTGAGGATTCCTCTTGGGAAAGGTGGGGGCTCAAGGACTTGGCTGAGACCAGCCTCGGTGTGGGTGGCGGGGAGGGGGAAGTCTACCCCAGCAGGAGAGGTCCAGCACCTTCAGACGTGGTGGGGGAGACAGGAAGTACACAGAGTCCAGTAACTTCTGTGATTCTGTGACCAGGATCTGGCCTTTCCTCATAAGGGAATAAAGTTGTCATCAGCCCACAGACATGTCCATAGCACTTCCACCAGTAGTCCGCCGTGAGCATTAGAGCAAAGGCCATCCTGGGCACAGGTAGGAAGTTGGAGCTTCCTCCTCAAAGACCCTCTGTTAGGCACATGTGTGTATGCCCTGCCCTGCCCCCCCCCCCAGATTCTCGGGTACTTCAGGCTGGCACTGACTGACCACTTAGGCTGGAGGACAAAGCCAGTGTGCACTATGGCAGGATACTGGTGAGGAGGGTCTCGGGATCCCCCTGCCCATCCAATCCTGGACCCACAAGAGCACACTCAAGAGGAATTCCTTCCACATCAAGTGGACAAAGATACTGTTTGTCACTGGCAGCCTCCCCACAGGGACCCACAACCCCTGGACCCCAGGGGCAGCCACACCTGCACTTCTTTTCCTTGAGAGGCTGGGGGCGCTGAGGGGCAGGTGAACCAGACTTGGGTTTCAGCAGCTTTGAGGCTCCAGGCCCTGCTAGCCCCAGTGGCTGCAACTGTCACAGTCCTGTTGATGAGGCTTTCTGGCAGTAGGGCTGGGAAGTGTCACACCTGGGCATCTCAGCAGGTTTGCAAGGTTCAAAGTTCACATGCCAGCAAAGCACCCTTACTTTTAAGGAATTAGGATGACTGCTCCAGGTAGCTGCCCTTCTTCAGTCTGAGTGTCCTTCCTAGATCCTTCCTAGAGCCCTACCCGGGGCAGACCTGGGGCTTGACTGAAGCGTCTAGGGAAATGCTACTTCCACGCATTGCCAGATCCTTAGCTCACAAAATCAAAAGTGGCATAGCCTTGACCTTTTGTGAGTATTCTCTCTGGCAGCCACACCCAGATAAATGCAAACTCGGTGTGAATGAATCACAAGGACTGCATGTGAAAAAGTAGTAGGTGGGGGGAAAAGCAATCTAATAATATTCAATTATTTTCCACCAAGTCAGCAGCACAATCATACGATAAGTATATACTAAATAATATGCTGTGTTCAGATGCTCAGTCGTGTCCCACTTTTTGTGACCCCATGGATTGTAGCCCACCAGGCTCCTCTGTCCATGGAATTCTTCTGGCAAGAATTCTAGACTGGGGTGCCATTTCCTCCTCCCGGGGATCTTCCTGACTTAGGGATTGAACCCTGCGCGTTTTTTGTATCTGGCATTGACGGGCAGATTCTTTACCACTAGCGCCACCCGGGAACCCCAAGTATATAATGTAGAAATAATGAAAAAAATTCTTCCAAAATGGCTATAATAAAAGTCAGTGCCCCATGAGATATATTTTCCCCCAAGCAAAGAGGAGCACCTCCTCACATTTATCCTACAAGCCATGCAAGTTACCCAAAGCAGTACTATTCATAGGAAAGTGGTTTTGTAGAAAGCATGGATATTTTACACAAATACAACAAAAGTCTTAAAACCGGGCTTTCCTTCATGTTGGGCATGGAGCAGAAAGGCAGTAGGTGGGACTTGCTGCAGTGTGGTCACACAACCATAAGCCTCTCAGGGAGAAAGGAGATCGCCTGCCACCCAGGGATGGAGGGCTGACCCCTAGAGAGTCCAGAACGCTTCTGATCTTTTCATTTCTTCCCGCTATGCTGCCATGCTCTGGGAGGAATCCAGATTCCTCAGATTACGGAAGAAACTGCAAATCGATTAGAAAGGGAATGTGTGGCAGGGACCAGAGGTTCACATGGGCCCCAGAGTGCCTGAATTCACAGGCAGGCGGGAGGGCGAGGCACACAGCGGCCCCTGTTGGGAGAACGAGTGCTAGGAGATGAAATAGTGTCTTTCCTACTTTTCCCCCCAAACCTTCTGCAGGCTCAAGTAGTTTGGAGGTGAGGAGTGGGGAGCAGGGAGTCTTCTAAAAAGATGCCACCGGAACTGTCATAAAAGGGACACTGGGGCCTTCCTTGTTAATGAGCTCCCATTTCCCAGCCACCTGCAGGCAGGTGACTTAAAACACGGTCTCAGTTGCTGCACTTTTCGTAATTCCCTGAGTTCGTCGGGGGGACCTGTGGCTCAGGATCCCTGGCTTCAGCCCGAGGGACCCCAAGTGCCGTTCACAAGGGCCTCTGACAGGCTCGGGCAGCCCCCTCCCCTCCCAGGAGCGCAGGGGCACTTGAGCACCTCCCGCCTAAGGGCTCACTGGGCTCCACTCTAGCTGCTCTCAGCCACCGCCTGCTTTCCAGGCAAAGCGTCACAGTCACTGGTTCCCCCCTTTTCTCCGCCCGGCACGCGGAGGGGACGGGCGGGGACAGGCGGGAGGGCGGACGAAATCTCAGCCCACTCGCGCCACGGCTGGATTCGCTTCGCGCATCCCTGATCCCTGAAGGGAAGACCCTTCTCGTGCCGCCCCCACCTCTGGCTCCGCGTGGCTGGTCCCAGGAAGGGGGAGGGGGCGACTCTCCCGTTTCGGATCCCCCTTCCCGCCTCCCTCCGGTGGGGGATTGCACTCACCGGCAGCCACGGGGCGCATTTTCCAGGTGCGGCTCGGGCCCTCCTGACCCTTGGCCGCAGCTCCGAGCGACAGAAGGAGCCTCTCGAGGGCTGGACTGACCACTGGGCGACACGCCCTGCGGGGCAGGCCGGCGGCGAGGAGGGCGGGCAGATGCTTGTGCTGGTGTGTCAGGCGGGTGCGGGCGGGGCAGGTGCGCTGGCGGCGCCCTGGAGCTCTGGGTCAGCAGCCCAGGCTGACTAGGGGATCAGAGAGAACCAGAGGGTTTTGCTCTGAAGGGAGGACGCCCTCCTTTTATGGTTGGCGGCTCCCGACCCCAATTAACGTCTCTCAAGGTCAAGAGACTGCCAAGATAGCCATATTCTGAATCTTTAGGACGTTCCACCCGAATCCAGGTTCGAAGTCCAGGTCACCACGGCCACTGTTCTAAGGCTCTTCGCTTCCTCCAGAAGTTTCTGCCCACTGCTGTTTGCACAGCCCAGCCTCCTGCCTCTTGCTTCCTCCTTGATTCCGGGAGTTGATCGTGGAAAACAGAACAATGTCCCAGCCCCAGTGGTCAGGGTGGCAGGGCTGCAGGCCCTTGAGTTTCCAGGAGGCCAGGCATGCTTGAGTGGGAGGCCAGCAGATGTTGGAAGTGAGCTTCCCAGAAGACGCACCATCTCCAAAGAGAAAGAGAGGCTTCTCACCCACAGATGGCTTGCACTCTGGGTATCCATCAGGTTGTAGGGGCTTTTGAAAGTTAGGGTGGACTCAGACTCCCAAGGGCAAGTTAAAGCTCCAAGGGTAATTGGTCACTTTTGCAGAAAAAAGAGTTCCCCAGAGGCAGGGAGTGCCACCCTCTGGATCTGTTGGGTCCTGAAGTTCTGCTCCCCTAAGAAAGGCCAGAAGATTCCAAAGTACCCTGGGTGGTGGTGGGGGCAACGAAGCTCGGCTGTGACCCGCCCAGAAGACAAAGGGCTCAATTACAACTCCTTCTCCGGGACTCCAGCTTCCCTGGTAGTTCAGCTGGAAAAGAATCCATTTGCAATGCAGGAGACCCCAGATCAATTCCTGGGTCTGGAAGAGCCACTGGAGAAGGAATAGGCTACCCACTCCAGTATTCTGGCCTGGAGAAGTCCATGGACCGAGGAGCCTGGTGGGCTACAGAGGCAAACAGTCCACTGTGACTGAGCGACTTTCACTCACTTTGCTCCAGGACTCCAGAAGGGTAACCAGCTTGAGCATGGCACACTTCAGTCTGGATGCTTTTTTGAGCTGCTCTGTAGTGCTACTCTGGAGAAGGCAATGGCAACCCACTCCAGTAGTCTTGCCTGGAAAATCCCATGGACGAAGGAGCCTGGTAGGCTGCAGTAAAATGGGTTGCTGAGTGACTTCACTTTCACGCATTGGAGAAGGAAATGGCAACCCACTCCAGTGTTCTTGCCTGGAGAATCTGAGGGATGGGGGAGCCTGGTGGGCTGCTTGCCGTCTGTGGGGTTGCACAGAGTTGGACACGACTGACGTGACTTAGCAGCATAGTGCTACTCAGAAGTCATTTCCCAACTATTGCTAACAATTACACTAAACACTGAATCAGCTCATTAAAGGGAGTGTGGGTTTCATCTCATCTTTGTCTTGAGCTCACCTCATTTCAGAGATGCAGCTTTTATCTCTGAGTTTGCTTTCATTAAAAAACAATGTGGTCAAAAGTGCTCTTAATCAACTTTTTCCCTTTTATTTGCCATGAAGTGATGAGACTGGATGCCATAATCTTAGTTTTTTGAATGTTGAGTTTTTAAGCCAGCTTTTTCACTCTCATCAAGAGGCTCTTTACTTCCTCTTCGCTTGCAGCAGCTTTATTAATAATTGCCCAAACTTGGAAGTAACAGATGTCCTATAGTACATGAACAGATAAAGAAACTAGTACATTTAGATAAAAGAACATTTCAGTGCGTAAAGGAAGTGGGCTATTAAGTCATAAAAAGATATGGAGAAACCTTAAATGTGTAATACTGATTTAAAAAAAAAAAAGAGCCAATCTGAGAAGACTATGCACTGTATGGTTCCAACTACATAACATTCTGGAAAAGGCAAAATTGCAGAGACAATAAAAAGATCAGTGGTTGGGGTGGGTGGTAGGATGGCCAGGCAGGGCAGAGGGGTTTAAGGCAGTGAAACTACTGTGTCTGAGGCCGTAAAGATGAATAGATGCCATTGTCCATTTGTGCAAACCCTCAATGCCTGCACAACTGAGAAAAAGGTCTAAGTAAACGGTGGGCTTTTGGTGTCCTTGATGTGTCAGTTCATTGTAATGATGAGTCGGTTCATCAGTTCTAACAAATATACACTTTGGGGAGGACGTTGATAACGGGGCAGGCTGTCCCTCAGTGGGCGACGGGGGATATATTGTCAATTTCTGTATCTTCTTCTCAATTGTGCTGTGAACCTAAAAGTGCTCTAAAATTTTCGAGTTGATTGAAAAAAAAAAAAAAAAAAGACATCTAGAATGTTTTGGTCCAGCACGTGAAGATGTGGTTGCAAACATCCTCTGGTCCAAACATCCTTCATGTGTAATCTGTGTGGTCAGAGGAAACAGGCTGGTGATGCTGGTCTTTATTACCTTTGATTGGATGCTTCCTTCTCTGTCTCTGATTGTTCCCTCCCAGGGTCTTGTGGATCCTCTTGTTTCCTGGGTTCTGCCCCTTGAGCCAGCCTCTTGCCCCTCCCTCAGGGCAGCCTCATAACCCAGCTCCCTCGGCAGGGTGCTGCCCACTCCTGATCTGCTGTCTCTTCCCCGTGGGATCACTGGTTCATGCCTTATCCATGTACTCAGGTGTTCACTGGAGAGTCATGGAGAAACCCCTTCATGTCAGGCTCTGTTCCAGGTGCTGGTGTCCCAGAGATGCTTACGAGGAGGTCCTGCCTTGGTGGACCTTATATCCTGCTGAAGGACACAGACAGTAAATAGCCTCCCAAACAAGGAGAGAATTTGGACAGGGAGTGAAGAAGAGTCCTAGCGAGGACTGCTTTGAAAAAGAACCCTTTAGAATTTCTGGAAATTATATATATATATATATATATATATGTATATGTACACACACACACAGAACAACAACAACAAACGAATAGGTTTAATAGCAGGTTCGATAGAGCTGAACATATAATTAGTGAACTGGAGGGAAAGTCAGAAAAAGCTACACAGAGAACAAATAGAGAAAGGGTGAGCAATTTTGGGGCGACACAGTGATAAGATCTCACAGCTGCAGAAGAAGGGAAGTTAGTTTTCCCAGAAATTTCGGAGCATTTCAGTGCATCCAGCTGTACAATAAACGAGAAAAATCAGAATGACTTAGTTGTAAAGAAGTTAAATGTAATTATGCAGAATAATTTTTTGAAGTTTTAGCATTTTATGTGCTATGGATTTTTGAGATGGAGAATTAAACTTTGGAAGCAAGGACGTTCATGGATACAAGTAGATGGGACTTAGGGATCATAGTTATTAAAATAGAATTATGAGGAGGCCCTGGAGTTGTCTTAATTGATGTGCTAAATAAGCAGATGAACTTACAGAGGGAGGATGCGTGGAGCCGCTTGCAATCCTGGAGGAACTTCGATCACTAACTGATGAGCTTCGTGACATTTGATGTTTTACTTCACCATCTGTGAAATGGTTCCCATATCTCCCCTTCAGGCTATTGTGCTGTGGCACCCCACTCCAGTACTCTTGCCTTGAAAATCCCATGGATGGAGGAGCCTGGTAGGCTGCAGTCCATGGGGTCGCTAAGAATCGGACATGACTGAGCGACTTCACTTTCACTTTTCACTTTCATGCATTGGAGAAGGAAATGGCAACCCACTCCAGTGTTCTTGCCTGGAGAATCCCAGGGACGGGGGAGCTTGGTGGGCTGACGTCTATGGGGTCGCACAGAGTTGGACACGACTGAAGTGACTTAGCAGCAGCAGCAGCAGCTGTTTGAAAAAGATTTCTCAGTAAAACGTCCAAAACAGAGTGCAGGCTTCGTGGCTGGAGGGTAGGAACGGTTCACGAACCATCAGCTGAATCCAAAGTTCATGGGGAAAGTAAACATGACCTTATTTATTAACGCAAAACAGAAAAAGCTCACAGACTTAGAGAATGAACTTACAGTTACCAGGGACGAGGAAGGGTGCAGATAGCTGAGACTCTGGGGTTGACATGTATACACTGCTGTATATAAAACAGACAGCCAACAAGGACGTACTATATAGCACAGGGAACTCTGCTCAGTACTCTGCAATAACCTCCATGGGAAAAGAGTTTGAAAAAGATGAGATACACATGTAAAACTGAATCGTTTGCTGTACAGCAGAAATTAATATAACATTCATCATTACTCAACTATACTCCAATATAAAATAAATTAAGAACAAATTTTTTAAGTTCACGTGGAAAGTAAACATGCACAAATCACTAGAAAATACCTAAGCGGAAGGAAATAAGGCAGAAAGAACAGAACAAAGTCCAGATGTGTACAAGATTATTAGACATGGCACTTAATATGAGGAAGAGACTTTCAAATCGATGAAGGAAGGTTACTGTTCAACAAACAGTGAACAATTGGCTGGGCAGCTGCAGTTTGAATTTCCATCAAAATTTAGTATAGAGGAATCAAATATTTTGATTTAAAAATAAGAAAATGTAGGGGAAAGGGAGGGGGGAAAAGGTCTTTCTAAGCTAAACAAAACTATGAAAAGAAAAATCAAACATTTTTTAGCTGCCTACAGAGAAAAATTTGATATCCAAAGTAAAAACAAACAGGGAACAAAATTTTTTACTACCTGCAATAAGGAACTAATAAATATAAAATTGTAAAAAACTATAATATACACTTTATAATTCTATATCCATGTGTACAGTAGATGTCCGTTTGTGTAGGAAGGGTGGGTGGGCTTTGCACTATATAAAAATGAAGGTGTTCCCCCTCCCTTGCTATTTTGGTTGCTTCACATCGGAGTGTGTTTTAAGGGAAGTCCCTTCTTAAATAGCAGCGCTTTCTAAAAGTAAGCAAGTGAAGGAGAAAATCGAGCAGTAAAAATTTTCCTTGAAAAGCCCTTAAAGGGAGACGTGCATGAACACTGCCAGGGGGCGGGGGGAGGGGAACATGTCCGTGAACACAACATCCAATCCCGGTCTGTTCTGGCAGAATCTCAGGATTACTGATAGACAAGCTCAGCAGTTCTTCTAGGAATTTATTTACTTTTCTTCACTTGTTTGAAACAAGTTGTTTCAAACTTGTTCTATGTGAGAGGTTTTCATTACAGAGTATTAGTCCTAAAAGAAGGTGGAAAACAAAAAGCTGTGTTAGGGAGCTGGTAAACTGTGGTCCATCCTTGCTGTAGGATGCTCTGCAGGTGTGGAAGGACGAAGACGAGCTCTGTGGGCGCAAGCAGCAGGCTCTCCAAGATATCTTGAGAGGCAAGAGGTGGGTCAGAGTGAACAGTATGTTAGTTTAAGTGTCGGCGGGGAGGGATATTCTTATTTAGTTGAATATGTATAATAAAGAAACTCTGGAAGGACTCCCAAGAAATTAATAAGCTATTAAAACCTTATTGGTCTTCTACTGGGTAGAGAAGATGCAAGAGTAAGGGGGAAATTTATTACTATCAACCTTTTAATATACTTTAAAAAATTGAACCATGGGAACTTCCCTGGTGGTCCAGTGGTTGAGAGTCCACCTGCCAATACAGGGGACACAGGTTTGACCCCTGGTCCGGGAACTAAGATCACACACGCTTAGCCCTTGTGGCAAGACTACTGAACCTGAGCTCTAGAGGCTGCGAGCCGCAACTACCGAAACCTGTACGCCCAAGCCCGTGTTCTGCAACGAGAAGCCACTGCAATGAGAAGCCTGCACACTGCAGCTAGAAAGCAGCAGCGCTCGCCGCCACTCGAGGCAAGCCTGTGTGCAGTAATGAAGACCCAGCCCAGCCAAGAACAATAAATAAATACAATTCAAATTTTTTAAATAAAATTGAACTATATACATGGATTATCTAGTCCACAAATTACCTCTCAGAGCTCCCCCTAATGTAATCTGAAAAAAAAAAAAAAAAGTTAACAACTTAATAGAAAAGTGTGCCATGTATATGACTAGATACTTCCTGGGAAAACAAACAGGCATCAATCACAAACGGCTTTTAAACCTATGGAAGTATGCCAAGGCCATCACTTTAATGAGAATCAGTTGGAACAACACTGTTTTTCCAACAATAGGCTGTGTAGATAAAAAAGTTGGATAATATAATGTGTCAGGAAGGATATGAAAGATTGGGATTCTCATATGCTGCTGGCTGGCCTGTAAATAGGTGTAACTTCTCTGTTGACCTGTGGGAAGTATCTGGTAAAATTCAGAATTCACATACCCTTTGATTCAGTCATTCACTTCTAGGAATTTACTTTAAATCCACCCCTATATGTATGCCAAGATGGATGCACAAAGGTGTTTCCTGCCACATTATTCATAGTAGAAAAGCCTGGGGAAAAAAAACCCAAATGCCCTTCTGTAGCCTATTTAAAGAATAGAGGACTTCCTTGGTAGTACAGTGGATAAGAATCTGCCTGCCAATGCAGAGGACACAGGTTCAGTCTCTCCTCCTGGATGATCCCTCACACCAGCAGCTAAGCCCATGCGCCAAACTACTGAGTTTAGGGCCCAGGAGCCACAAGTACTGAAGCCTGTGCACCTCGAGCCAGCGCTCTACAACAAGAGACGCTACTGCAGTGAGAAGCCCATGCCTTGCAGCGAAGAGTAGCCCCTGATCGCCGCAACTAGAGAAAGCCCAAGCTAAGCAGTGGAGATCCAGGGCAGCCAAAAATTCTTTTAAAAAAGAAAAGGATCACCCAACAATAAAAAATATGGTTAAAAGATCTATAGTCCAACAGTAAAGGACAGTTCATCAAACAATAAAAAGAATAGAAAAAAAAAAAAAACAACAAAAGAATCCAACGGTAGAAAAGAATACAGGAATCTACTGTAACAGGCCAAGCCTGTGTGCGCTTGTGTCTATGATGCTCTCTGAGATATTATAATGTAAAAGGTAGGTCACAAAATACTATGTACAAAATTATAGCATGTGTACAGAAAGGATGAGGGAATCATATGTGGGCTTGGGTGAGACAGCTCTGAAGGCTACAGGAAGTGCTTGGGACAGCGGTTCCCTTCCCCTCTGAGAAGGGAACTCTGGACTTGGCGGGGAAGTACCTGTGAAGGAGAGGGGCTCCTGTGAAACAGACTTGTTGGGTGGGGAGGGGCTGTGAGAGGAGAGTTTTGAGAATGAGCTGGTGGCCCAGGGAAGCATGAGGTATGGAGGGGGGATGAAGCAGAGGTTATAGGAGTTTCCAGTGCACATTTATTTTCTAAATTTAAAAAGTAATGTGGCTTTATACCAGCTTCCCAGGTGGCTCAGATAATAAAGAATCTGCCTACAGTGTAGGAGACCTGGGTTCCATCCCTGGGTCGGGAAGATCCCCTGGAGAATGGGAATGGCTACCCACTCCAGTCTGCTCCAGAAAAGAAACAGTTTTTTTCACTTTGATGTGTTTCCAGTCTTTTTATATGTCCCAGTGTCCACTGTGGGTTCCTGCTTTGCCACTTCACGTGCATTTCATGTACATGTTTCATGTGTATTACAAGTAATGAATGCTCCTGACACCAGTCATTTTACATTCCTTCATAGAGTTACAAGCGGTGACACAGTAATTTATTCGAACAGTCACTCAGTCATTTGTCCCTCCCATAGATTTCATTATGGGAGTGTGTGTACACAACATTTCTTCTTTAAAGAAAATTCCTTAGTACAGCTCCCCAGACATGGAACCTATGTTGTGTTGCTAAGGAAAACTTGAGGAGGTTTCTCATAGACAGAGAGAGAATCAGGAGGGGGGTCTGGATGTATGGTGAATACAACCAATTGAATGCAAACCCTAACCTAACTAAGAAAGGACACTGAAAAATACAAGACTGCTGAAAGAAATTATAGAAGACACAAAGAAGTGAAAAGACATCCCGTGTTCATAGGTCTGAAAATTTAATATTATTAAGCTACCCATGGGCTTCGCTGTGGCTCAGACAGTAAAGACTCTTCCTGCAATTGAGGAGACCCAGGTTTGATCCCTGAGTTGGGAAGATCCCTTGGAGAAGGAAATAGCAACCCACTCCAGAATTCTTGCCTGGAGAATTCCACGGACAGGGGAGTCTGGCAGGCTACAAAAGGGTGTCAAAGAGTCAGACACAACTTAGCAATTAACACACACACACACACACACACACACACACACACACACACACACACAAGTCACCTATACTACTAAAAGCAATCTACAGATTCAGTGCAATTCCTATCAAAATATTTCTGCTTTTTGCAGAAATAGAAAAATCCATTCTTGGGATCATATGGAATTTGAGGGGATTCTGAACAATTAAAATAACCTTGAAAAAGAAGAATAAAGTTGGAGGGCTCACACTTCCTGATTTCAAAACTTATTATAAAGCAGCAGTCATCCAAAAAGTGTGGTACTGGCCTAAACACAGACTAGGAAGTCTTTTCAACAAATGGAGTTGGGAAAAACTGAATATCCACATGCAAAAGAATTAAATTAGACCCTTACCTAAAACCATGTACAAGAAAATTAACTTGAAGTGGATTCAAGACCTAAAACTGTAAAACTCTTAAAAGAAAACTATAGGAGGAAAGTTTCCTGACACTGGATTTGATAATAATATACTGGGTATGACACCAAAAACAGGCAACAAAAGGAACAGTAGATGAGCCAAATAAAAACTACATCAAACAAGACTTCTGCACATTAAAGGGCACAATCCTCATAGTTAAAACTACGGATAGGGGGAAATATTTGTCAACCATATATCTGATCATGAGCTAATGTCCAGAATATTTAAAGAACTCCTACAACTCAACGACAACAAAACCAACCAGATTTATTAATAGGCAAATGACCTGAATAGACATTTCTCCAGACGTAAGACACAGATGACGAACAAGCCCACGAAAAGACGATCAACAATACTGATATATCAGAGACACAGGAATGCAACTACGATGAGCTATCACCTCACATCCGTCAGGATGACTGCTAGGAAATAAAAAGAATATGTTGGTGAGCATGCAGAGAAATTGGAACACTTGTGAAATGGACTTACGAGGCATGTGAAATGGTGCAGCCACTGTGGAGAACAGTATGGTAGTTCCTCAAAAGAATTAAACTAGAATTGCCCTATGATCCAGCAATCCCACTTCTGGTATATACCCAAGAGAACCGAAAAGATATTTGCACACCTACATTCATAGCGGCATCATTCACACTAGCCTAGGGGTGGAAACAACCCAAGTGTTCATCAAGGGATCAATAGATGTGGCCTATACGTATAACGGAACAGCATTTGGTCTTTTTTAAAATGTATTTTAATTGGAGGCTAATTACAATATTATAATATTGACATGAATATTGACAAAGCTATAATTGACATGAATCGGCTATGGGTGTACATGTGTTCCCCATCCTGAACCCCCTCCCACCTCCCTCCCCATCCCATCCCTCTGGGTCATCCCAGTGCACCAGCCCTGAGCACCCTGTCTCATGCATCGAACCTGGACTGGTGATCTGTTTCACATATGATAATAGTATCTGGTCTTAAAAAGGACTGAAATCCTGTCTCATACTACAACAGATAAACCTCAGGTTCATTGTACTAAGGGGAATAAGCTGGTCATAAGAAGACAAACACTGTATGATTCCAATTATCTGAGATATCCAAAGTACTCAAAGTCTGAAAACAGAAAATAGAATGGTGGTTACCAGGTGCTAGTGGGGAGGGGATGGGAAGTTGATTAATAGAACTGAACCGAGGTCATCAATAATTTCTTTCATGGAAGATGCCTTGGCATTGCATCAAAAAAGGCATCACCACACCCACGGCCATGTAGGATTTCTGCTATGTTATCTTCTATGAGTTTTATAATTTTTAATTAATTTTTGTAAAGGGTGTAAGGTCTGTTTTAATGTGTATGTCCAGTTGTTCCAGCACCATTTGTTGAAGAGACCATCTTTGTCCCATTGTATTACCTTTGCTCCTTTGTCAAAGATCAGCTAACTATACTTCAGTTCAGTTCAGTCACTCAGTCATGTCCACCTCTTTGTGACCACATGAATCACAGCACTCCAGGCCTCCCTGTCCATCACAAACTCCTGGAGTTCACTCAAACTCATGTCCATCATATTGGTGATGCCATCCAGCCATCTCATCCTCTGTCATCCCATTCTCCTCCTGCCCCTAATCCCTCCCAGCATCAGGGTCTTTTCCAAAGAGTCAACTCTTCGCATGAGGTGGCCAAAGTACTGGAGTTTCAGCTTCAGCATCAGTCCTTCCAATGAACACCCAGGACTGATCTCCTTTAGGATGGACTGGTTGGATCTTCTTGCAGTCCAAGGGACTCTCCAACACCATAGTTCAAAAGCATAACTATACTTAGGTAGGTCTATTTCTGAGCTCTGTATTCTGTTCCATTGATGTATTTGCTTTTTCTTTCACCAATATCACACTGCTGTGGTTGCTATAGCTTTACAGTGAGTATTGAAGTTGGGTTGTGACAGTTTTTGGAGAAGGCGATGGGACCCCACTCCAGTACTCTTGCCTGGAAAATCCCATGGATGGAGGAGCCTGGTAGGCTGCAGTCCATAGGATCGCTACGAGTCAGGTACAACTGAGCAACTTCACCTTCACTTTTCACTTTCATGCACTGGAGGAGGAAATGGCAACCCACTCCAGTGTTCTTGCCTGGAGAGTCCCAGGGATGGGGGAGCCTGGTGGGCTGCCATCTATGGGGTTGCACAGAGTCAGACACGACTAAAGCGACTTAGCAGCAGTAGCAGCAGCAGTGACAGTCTTCTGAATTTGTTCTTCTCCTTCAAAATTGTGTTGGCTCTCCTAGGTCTTTTGCCTCTATGAATAAACTTTAGAATCAGTTTGCCAAAGTCCATAAGAGTTTTGATTGAGACAGCATAGAATCTACAGATCAAGTTGGGAAGAACTGACACCTTGCCAATACTGGGTCTGTCTATAAGCCTAGAGTATCTCTCCATTTATTTCATTTTTCTTTGATTTCAATCATCAGAGTTCTGTAGTTTCCTCACACAGATTTTGCAGACATTTTGTTAGATCTATATGTATTTAATTTGGGGGGTTGCTAATTAAATGGCATTGTGTTCTTAATTTCAAATTCTACTTGTTCATTACTGGTGTATAAAAAAGTGATAGACTTTAAGGTCAAGTTAATGAACTTTGTGTCCTGCAACCTTGCTCGAATCACTTAGTTCCAGGAGTTTTTCTGTTCGAGTTAGATTTTCCTGTAGAGATGATCATGTCGTCTGCGAACAAAGACAGTTTTATTTCTTCTTCCTCAATCTGTATACCTGTTATTTCTTTTTCTTATCAGTCTTATTGAATAGGTAGAATGTTCAGTACTGGAGATTTGAGAGAGGACATCCTTGATTGTACCTGACATCAGTGGAACAGCCCTGAGATTCTCACCATGAAATATGATGCTAGCTCTCGGTTTTTTGGTAGACATTCTTTATCAAGTTGAGGCAGTTCCTCTCTATTTCTAGTTTCCTGAGAGTTTTAATCAAGAACTCTGTGCTGTGAGTATGTTGGGATTTTGTCAAATGGATCTATTAATATGATCATGTGATTTGTCTTTTTTAGCCTGTTCATGTGATGGATTGCATTAATGGATTTTTGAATATTGATTTAGCCCTACATAGCTAGGATTAAAGCCTGCTTGGTTGTGGTGTGTCATTCATTTTATATGTTGTTGGATTTGATTTGCTAATATTTTGTTGAAAAATTTTACATGTATATGAGAAGTATTGGTCTACAGTTTTCTTGTAATGTCCCTGTCTGGTTTTGGTAATAGGGTAATAACAGCCTTCCAGAATGAGTTAGGAAGTATTGCCTCTGATTTTACCTTCTAAAAGACGTAGAGAATTGTTACAATTTCATCCTTAAATGTCTGTCAGAATTTCACCTGGTGAATTGACTGGTGAATTCAGGCCTGCTGCAATTAATTATCGATTCACCTGGGCTTCTCCAGGCAAGAACACTGGAGTGAGTTGCCATTTCCTTCTCCACTGCATGAAAGTGAAAAGTGAAAGTGAAGTCGCTCAGTCGTGTCTGACCCTTAGCGACCCCATGGACTGCAGCCCATCAGGCTCCTCTGTCCATGGGATTTTCCAGGCAAGAGCACTGGAGTGGGGTGCCATTGCCTTCTCCATTTCTTTAATTAATGTAGGCCTATTCAAATTGTCTGTTTCTACTGGTGTGAGCTTTGGCAAGTTGTGTCTGTTGCAGGGGAAAGGAAAAAGAGGAATGAGTTTTCCTGAGAGCAAAGGAGATGAAAAGAACAGTGAGCAGGCCTCAGCACTCCTAGTTTCTTTTACTTTAACTGCTCCTAACTCTGTGTTTGTAACTAAGTTTGCTTTTCTGCCCCCCTAACTCTGCAGGAGCTACATTTTGCACCTGCTATGCTTTGCTTACCCTTACAACACCCTCTTAACCTTATGGTTCCTCTTTTTTATAAAACATATCAGAGAGAAGGGCACAGAGCCACTGAACTGCCAGACTCAATTACTGGGTTACTGATGCCAGCCTGGGACTTTCTTTGAACAAATTTGTAACACTTTGTTCCTCATCTCTGACCCCTGACTTGGAATTCTCATGTTATGCAAGCACTAGCGGTAAGGAACCCATCTGCTGGTTCAGGAGATGTAAGGGACATGGGTTCGATCCCTGGGTCGGGAAGATCCCCTGGAGAAGGAAAAGGCAACCCTCTCCAGTATTCTTGCCTGGAGAATTCATGAAGAGAGGAGCCATTCCATGGGGTCAAAAAGAGTCGGACATGACTGAGTGCCTGAACAACAACAATAACAATGGCTTGAATCTCTGTTGAGATACAATTTATTGGTGAACAAATGATGGGCCCTTTCAAAATTAGAGAAACTAACAAACATGTTTCTAGAGCACAAACCAAAAAGCCACTGACAACTCCAGGGTCCCTAGGAATTGTGGGATTTTGTCACATAAGGATTCCAAATTTGGGGCTAATTGCAAAGCCATGCTTTGAAAGGTGCAGATTCTGAATTTTTGGTTTGGACGGGATACTGCCAAAGGACTTCCCTGGTGGCTCAGATGGTAAAGAATCTGCCTGCAATGCAGGAGACCTGTGTTCAGTCCTTGGGTTGGGAAGATCCCCTGGAGAAGGGAATGGCAATCCAATCCAGTATTCTTGCCTGGGGAATTCCATGGACAAAGGAGTTTGGCAGGCTACAGTCCAGGGGTTGCAAAGAATCAGACATGACTGAGTGACTAACACACACACTGTCAAAAGGCTTACAAGACTCTGAAACTGAAACTCATGACTTCCCCGGTCCTAGGCCTGCCTGATCTCCAAAAAGAATTCAAACTATATGTGCATGAGAGGCAGGGGATGGCCCTGGGCATACTTATACAACTGGTGGGAGACATTCCCTGACCAGGAACTTATCTTCAAAACAGCTGGACACCACAGCTGCCAGCTGGCCCTCTTGCTTACAAGCAGTGGCCACCATCTGCGATCTACAGAAAGGTTCACTTTGCCCATACTGTAAGGGGAAGCGTGCTGATTGAAACTGCCCACCCTGGCCAGGCACCATCGTAACCATTTGCATGAGTTATTTTACGACAGGTGGTCCTGTTAAGGAACAGAGAACTAATAAGCCTACACCAACCAGCTTGCCTGCCAATGGACCAGACCCAGCAGTCATAACTGGGACCCTTTTGTCCCTGTCCCTGATGCGGACAACTGGACAGAGTGCCCCGACCTGTAAGGAACAAGAGACTTTATTGACCTCTCTCCCCTTCCCTCTCTCTTTCCTCTCCTTAACCCTTCTTTTCCTTCTCATTTTTCTAGTCCTCTGGTCCTGAATGCAGGAACCTGGTCGAAGGGCCTCAGCCTGAGCTGAGGATTGGAGACTGATCACCTCCTCTTGGCAGAGAACTCAAATTCTGGTAGGGCCGAGTTCCAGTCCTCCCTTCTCTGGAGGCCCAGCGTAAAGTCCCATAACGCCTGGGTATCGGCAGGTGGCAGGAGACGTCTGCAAGGCCACCCCTTTTCCCTCGTCTCCCGCCTCCTCCCCCTTCTTCTTTCAACCTGGCTTCCTTTCATCCCTTTGACATCTTTGAAGACCTGAGCTGATTCTTGTATGTAAGGGAGTGTCTGATAAGGATTGCCGGGCTTATATGTGTGTGTTTTAACTCTGTGTTCTGTGTTGTGATTTTTGGTAGCCATTTTGCTTTGTCTGGTCACCATTTGGTTAGACCTGCCGCCGTTTTGTTAGAACTTGATTTTCTTTCCCTGTGCCTTGAGACCAGGGCTCTCAGGAACACTTATCTAGGCCATCTCTAACTCCTGAGACTGAGGGAAAAGGGGAAAAAGCCTTTAAAAATTGTATTTATTTCAACATTTTAAAAAAATAAACTAGTAAATTTTATATTGTAATATCTAATTCATGACTAAACTTAGAAGATGAAGCTAGATTTTGCACCGTGTCTGTCTAAATATGTCTTGGTATGTTTTTGTCTCTGGGTAATATTGTTGAGGTTAATTTGTAAATGAGCTCTATTTAATTGGCTTAAAGAAAGGTAAGTGCTTACAAATCAAATAATTCTGAATTAAACTATAAATTCCAGGTCCATGTGAACTGGGAAATATTCAGTATTAAATACCTGCTATTAATGTTTGTTTATTGACCTATCTAATATAGACATGTCTTAGAGAAATTAAGTAGAATATTTTCATTGTACCTAGGCTTAATATAAGTTAAATATTATATCTGTTACAAATTGTCAACAAGGAAATTACCTCAAGTGAAGAAACTTCTAAAAAAATGTAAATGAGATATGAGCTTTTATATAAACTCTATTAAGAATAATTATTCTTTAGGAATATCTGTCTAAAATAGTCTCTCCAGATTGGCATAATTTGAATTTCTCAGGTTTGTGTTAAGTGTGCTAAGTGTTGGAAATAATATTGAATAGTTAGATCATTTTCAAACAAAATAATATTTTGAAACATTTACTACTAAACACTAATTTCCTTTTACAGAGAAATTAAAGAGATCTGGGACTATAAATGAATAATGTTTGGTGCCATCCTAAAATATTCTAAGAAAGCAAGGGTTTTAGAAATTATCACTGGTATTTATGCTCACCAATCTATAAAATGCTAATATAAAAGTTAGTTCTTCAGTAAAAAAAAAAAATGTGAAAAAATACTAAAAAGAGTTCTGCATGATCCAGATTTTCTAAAATTGGATTACAGTTAGTTAGATAAATGGATTTTGTTAGGAATGACACAGCCATAAGAAAGCTGGTGAAAGCCAACGAGGTCCACGATGGCGGAGCTGACTTTCACTAGACCTTGAGCCTTGGTATGTATGCCCATTGTGACATATCAACAAGCCAAATGATACACCCATCAACGCTGACTAAATCTGACCAAATGTTCTAAATGCTTTTAATTGATCTTCTAGATAAAACTTCCTAAATAGAATTCTTTTGAAGTTCCTTTGACCTCTAGCTAACCTTGGGGTGCTTCAGAGGGCCCCTGAAACATCCCAAAGAGAGATATTAAACTGTGTTTATTTGGTTGGTTAAATTACATGAAAAAGATTATCAAATGAGTAATAAATCCACTCATATTATAATGTATGGAAAAATTACTAATATGGATATCCTAAAAATTATATGGAGTTCTTAACATTTTGATATGTCCTGGTGTTCTAATGAAAAACCTGATGACTTCACAAAAGTTAACAAAGGAATGAATGAACCAGCGAATATGCTTATAACTTTTATGGTTTCTATCTGAAAAATTACAGGTTTGAATCTTGTGTTTTCCGGGAGTAGGAAAAACCTTCCTCTCAAGCTAATTATGAAAAGAATTTGGTAAAATTATACATTATAAACAAAACAATTATATTTTCTCTCTATCTGACTCCTCCAGAAATTTGAAAATCTTAGGTTTCCAATAAGTTTATCAAATGAGCTAGGAAGGTTATCTCACTAACAGATACAAAAATCTCAAGGAATTTTTGAGACCTTAAAAAGGGAAGAATTCACCTAGATTTGTTAGGTAAAATCTGTGATAAGCCTTTGGTGAGAGTTTCCCAGCCCTGTTTTATTTTAAAAGTTCAGTCTGAGATTCTATAAATGTTTCAGCAAAATAGAAAGTCTATGATCAATTATGGTTATATAAATCATCAGACCAAAATTAGTGAGAACAGACCTATGTTCAAAGAAGCTAGCCTTAATTTGGTTATATTTGATAAAAATGAGGGTAATTTTAGAGAGAAAAAGATATTTTAATAAATGTTAAATCCCAGTTTGTTAATGGAGGTCTACCAATGGAGGTCGTAAGACTCAGTTCTTGGATAGTTTTTTGCTGTTATGTGATATTAATGTAAAATTTAATTGGATTATTAAAGAACACCCTAAGTTTGTTTCTGAAGCTTATCTCAGTAATCAGTCTTTGGATGAAGATCAGATGCCTCATGACCTGCAACCAGGACTGGAAAAAGACATAATTTAAGGGACTGTCTCCAACCTGGATGGAAGGACTTTTTTTTATCAGGTACTCTTAACTAGCTCATGCACAATGAAACTGAAGGGAAATTAACTCTTAAGATTAATTCCCACTTTCAAAGGCCTCTACACTGGATTGGTCTACAGAGAAGACAGCTGACCTGATCTCACCTTAAAATGATGCTCAAACAGAGGAGAAACTACAGTACACTAGGATGAGAAGACGGTGACATCAGAGGTTGACAGCTTGCCCAAGATGCTGGGCCTGATTTGTATGATCATTTATAATGTTTTCTTGACTTCTTAGACCTCTGCATATAAATCAAATGCTTTTCTATCATAGGCCTGATTCTATGCTAGTTTTAGAAATCAATCCAACTGTTGGGTTTTTGGCCAATTACCTGTGTCTAGTTCTGGGTTACCTTGGTAAATTACTCTACTACAAGACTCTAGCTTGTTGGCCCTGAGAAAATTTACTTAAAAAAAAAATTATAGTCATATTCAGGTCACTATGATATTAC
This sequence comes from Neotragus moschatus, assembly GCA_006410615.1. Taxonomy (NCBI): domain Eukaryota; kingdom Metazoa; phylum Chordata; class Mammalia; order Artiodactyla; family Bovidae; genus Neotragus; species Neotragus moschatus. The sequence continues at coordinate 52,575 of SJYA01000154.1, forward strand.
TAGATGGGATCCCCTCACTGGGCCAGTTAATAATGCCTGCTCTGACTCTGGCCATAAATTTGAGCTTTCTTCTATTATTCAAGTTCAATCAGAGCAACAAGCAAAGTTTCAGCAAAGGAGGAAAAAATCTTCCACAGTTATGGGATGGGTTTATATAGATAACATCAGGCTATGGTAATTTAGGTTTAAAGTCTCCTCTGTGTTGGAAACAATTAAATCATACTAAGGACAATCAGTCTAGTAACACTAGAAAACTGGGCTATGTGCCCTATAGACAGTGCCAATATATAATCTCCCTGGAAGATAAAGATTCCACAGAGCTGACTAAGTCAGATGACCTGAGACATACTGGGCTACATCTAATGGAAGCTCTTAAGTCAAGACTTACTTGTGACTTTACTAATACTGCTGTGCCAGAAGCCAGTGTGAAGAATCCCACCCGTGACAAGGTCATGCGGCAGAGATTTGATGGGCAAGGACGAGTCAAATCTCAGGTTTTCCCCCTGGCATTTCCTGAGCATGTACCCCTCCAAAATAAGAATCTGCCTGCTTTTCCACTCTTCTGACATTCTCTGGAAAAAGTCTACTCAGGGCTTTAGTCTTCTGCATTTGAAAGAGTGTTTCAATCCAAAAACCCCTCTGATGGCTTCCTAGCCTGCCTGCAGGACTCGTATAGCTGCGTATGTGATTGTTTGAGGCCTCCTGACTGCGGGAGGCACAGGAAGCTTAAAACATCTTAGGAATGTAGGGGCTTCTGAGGAGTCAAAATCATTAGAATAGGACTGATTAAAGGTTTCATTTGTTGAGCCAATACTTGCTGCCAAATTTTCATATCTTTTATTTGTAAGATATAATTGGTATATAGAAAAACAGGTAGTAGACCTGGTATTAGCAATATTAGATCTTTGAGTTAGGTACTTTCTTGTAACCTGTTCTACAGGTGAGGGTAATGCAGAGTAAAGAAAAAACACTTCTAGGGAAAAGGAGTTTTCCGGTTGATAGACAATTATCCAGGAAGATAGCCATAAAAATGTTATCAAGCCTCTTGGCCAGAAGATAATGTAAACCACATGAGACCTTTTGTATACGGGAGGGTATGCAAAAAAGAAAGCCTTGTCTCAACGAGGGTCAGGACTGCTGCCCCTGCATAATTCGGCATATTCCATTGTTTCTTTATGTACAACTTGGGGTATATAAGCTGATTTTGAAAAATAGCTTTTGGAGTCTTGCACCGATGCTGGGCTTCCCTCGTGTCTCTTCTTTACTATCTTCAGGCTGAATTCTCATCTGGGGTGTGGAGGCTCACCATGTCTACTTACTTGTCCCGGTTTCTAAGATCTGTAAGAGAGAGCGCCCAGAGTGGGGCACTCTCCGATATTCAAATGGACGCCGGTGGCCTAACGTAGTTGGTGCAAACCTCTTGTCTTGAGGTTTTATGGGTTTTCCCCGTAAACCAAGTTATTCAGCCTCTTTTCTCCATCTTAATTTTCCTACTATACTATTATTTCCTAATCTAATCTTATATTTCTAAATAAATAAGTTTCTTCCTCGCCAATGCTGTCCACGCTTTGAATTCCCTGGATCCACCAGGGCTGGACTCTGGCACTGCTGGCTATGTTATTTGTATTTCACCTGTTTTAAAAAAATTGCTGTTTCTTGCACTGCCAAATGTGTGTCTGAGGCCTCTGGTATAATAATATATAGTTCCATATGAGATCAATGATGGTAATAGTGTAACTCCAGATATGGCAAGAAGCAACAAGAGGGAATACTTTCCTGGACCAAGAGGCTAGTAAGACAGGTGGTCCAGAGAATTTTGGATACCGTTTTATGGCCTAGTCCAATAACATCACATTGAGTGGCCTGTCAACAAAATCTTTGTCAAACCTGAGAATGGACATTCTCGGCACCATGGAATACAATGGTCATGAGATGCCCCCCTCAAAATCATGGTCAAGTTTAGGAGCAAAAAGGGGCTTTGCCAACTGAAGACTGATACTTGCCATCTACATCTGCAAAGATTAAATCATGGCCGCTGCAACTGCTGACTTTCCATGCCCCTGAAAGGAGTTCAGGGTGAAAATCAGGAATGAGGCACACTGTGCTCTGGGAAAACCTGGCAGAACAGGCCTTCAGAGAGTTAGATCTTTTCGGGGAAGATTTTATGAGTTCCGATTCTTGCATCTTTTCATACCTAGAGAAACCCTGACATTACTAATGGTGACATCTACTTTGGCTATTAAGAAAAATTTTATAATTAAAGGTCAAAATAGAGTAGCTATGCTTCAGACATCCTGGGAAATAACTATTTCCCAGACATCCTGAGAAATGATATTACGGGTGTAATTCCAGATTAGATGTTGTATGGATAAACACTGGGGTTTTCTGAGTCATGTCAGGCTTAGATACCACCATTCTTAAAACAATGTCTGCTGGAAGCTAGTAACTGCAGCCTTACTTTTTACAAAACTAAGCAACTGGCTACTTGGCTACAAGACTCCCCAAAGTGCCAGGTACAGACTGGGTTTCAGGCCTATTCTTCTAAAAAGAAAGAGATTTATTTTGTCTATTAAAATTCCAGTTATCCCTCCTCCTGCTACTTCTAATTGGGTCTGTTACAACAAAATGGCAGACCAAGGGATTGAGATTTTAATCATACAAGGCTCAGATCTAGGACTTGGAACCCAGGAATACTTCCAACTCACTGTCTATTCTCCAAGCTGAGGCAGTCCTATGCCCCATTTTGACAGGAAGTTATCACAGTCATAGTTGGCCAGTTCCCTAAATTAACACTGAGCAGGACTCTGTGGGGCTCTGGAGTAGAGATCCGTTCTGCGTTCTCCATTTCTTGTCTGCAGGATACAGGCTTCATTCAGCCTCCTTGAGATTAAATTGCCAACATTCGCTGGATCGTGGAAAAAGCAAGAGAGTTCCAGAAAAACATCTATTTCTGCTTTATTGACTACGCCAAAGCCTTTGACTGTGTGGATCACAAGAAACTGTGGAAAATTCTGAGATAGATGGGAATACCAGACCACCTGACCTGCCTCTTGAGAAACCTATATGCAAGTCAGGAAGCAACAGTTCAAACTGGACATGGAACAACAGACTGGTGCCAAATAGGAAAAGGAGTACATTGAGGCTGTTTACTGTCACCCTGCTTATTTAACTTATATGCAGAGTACATCATGAGAAATGCTGGGCTGGAAGAAGCACAAGTTGGAATCAAGATTGCTGGGAGAAATATCAATAACCTCAGATATGCAGATGACACCACCCTTATGGCAGAAAGTGAAGAGGAACTCAAAAGCCTCTTGATGAAAGAGGAGAGTGAAAAACTTGGCTTAAAGCTCAACATTCAGAAAACGATGATCATGGCATCTGGTCCCATGACTTCATGGGAAATAGATGGGGAAACAGTGGAAACAGTATCAGACTTTATTTTTGGGGGCTTCAAAATCACTGCAGATGGTGATTACAGCCATGAAATTAAAAGATGCTTACTCCTTGGAAGGAAAGTTATGACCAACCTAGATAGCATATTCAAAAGCAGAGACATTACTTTGCCAACAAAGGTCCATCTAGTCAAGGCTGTGTTTTTTCCTGTGGTCACGTATGGATGTGACAGTTGGACTGTGAAGAAGGCTGAGCGCCAAAGAATTGATGCTTTTGAACTGTGGTGTTGGAGAAGACTCTGGAGAGTCCCTTGGACTGCAAGAAGATCCAACCAGTCCATTCTGAAGGAGATCGGCCCTGGGATTTCTTTGGAAGGAATGATGCTAAAGCTGAAACTCCAGTACTTTGGCCACCTCATGAGAAGAGTTGACTCATTGGAAAAGACTCTGATGCTGGGAGGGATTGGGGGCAGGAAGAGAAGGGGATGACCAAGGATGAGATGGCTGGATGGCATCACTGACTCGATGGTCGTGAGTCTGAGTGAACTCTGGGAGTTGGTGATGGACAAGGAGGTCTGGCGTGCTGCAATTCATGGGATCGCAAAGAGTCGGACACGACTGAGTGACTGAACTGAACTGAACAGCCTCCTTGACCTTCCCTGAGTTCCAAAGGGTGGATTCAAAGGATTGCTAATCAGGTAAGGGAGGGGATGCAGAAACAGAGGAGAAACAATAAAATACTGGTACAGCCTTGACACAGGGTCCTAGTTCCTACTCAAAAAAATATGCATAGCAATGTCTTTGAGTTCTTCTACAGAACTGGAGCCCCCACCCAGGTGGAGGATGGTAACTTCAGACTAAACACAAGATTCCTGGAGCACAGTTCTGTTGCCTCACCACCAGCCAATCAAAAAAAAAAAAGTCACAAACCCTGCAGCCGTCACCCCAAATGTTGCCTCCTGTTTCTGGGGACCAGTGATGACTATCCTGTTAGGTCTCCTGTTTGGCCCGTTTCTATCTCATCTCTGAGAGGAGCCAACAGTTTCAAATTAAATTGCTGTTATTACCAGGGTGATTGCTGGTTTCAGGCAAAAAATACCTTGACTTAGATCAGATAGAAACTTCTGCTCTGCTAGGCAGGCCTACGCCCATGTACAGCAGGAAGAAGTTACAGAACAAAGAGACCTCTGCCCCAATTCCCGAGAAGTATCTTGAGTATGAAGTCTCTCAGCGGGGAGTGGTTAGGGGAAGCACACTGATTGAAACCCCCCACCCTGGACAGGCACCATAGTAACTATTTGCAAGAGTTGTTTTATGACAGGTGGTCCTGGTAAGGAACAGGGAACTAATAAGCCTCCACCAACCAGAAGAGTTTGGGAAAGGTCAAAAGGAGGCACCACCTATCTGACCACCTCCCAGAGTCCTTCTCTCTGGCATCTATCTTGGCTGAACAAGGCGTGCACCACCAGGAAGGACTCTGAGTCAGAATGATTGGCTATGGACAACCCGGAAACTAATCCCATCACCATAAAACCTGATTGCAAGCCACGTGGCAGAGCAGTTCTCCTGGGTTCCCTTACCCTACTGCTCTCCACCCGGGTGCCCTTTCCCAATAAAATCTCTTGCTTTGTCAGCACATGTGTCTCCTCGGACAATTCATTTCCGAGTGTTGGACAAGAGCCCAGTTTGGGGCCCCGGAAGGGGTCCCCTTTCCTGCAACAACACAACGACATTGAACATCCCACATTAAGTCCTGGTCCTTTGGGAACAAAAGGGTGGATACCGGTTGACGTCAGGGAGGATGGGAAAACATAAGGCAATCCTCCTTGATGATCCCAGTGTCACCATTGGAGTGAACAATGTTTTGAATTCTGCTCCGCTGCTTCCCTCACTCCCTAAGAAGGAGATCCTCCAGAACGGCCTGGAGGTTTTGAAGACCACTTACCCCAGTCAACTGGATTTGATAGGTAACCATCTGAGTGAGGCTGATTGGCATCTGTTTACTGATGGCAGTAGTTTTGGGCAGGCGGGTCAGACGTAGGCAGGATACGGAGCAGCAGGTAGTTGACGCAGCAGCCCTGCCTGCACTCCCCCTACCCCCCCGCCACCCCCC
>SJYA01000154.1:58163-68414 GCA_006410615.1 Neotragus moschatus
AAACTAAAATAAATACACTTTCATGTTCAAAACCGAGAAACATTGAGAAGATACTCTATCGATAGCACTTTCACATGTTAATAGTTGGATAACTTGCTTTAAATTTAGGTAACTGGAGATTCAGAAAAAATATATTTAGTATATTATAATCTATGAAAATGTAAGTAAGGTAACATATATGTTTATATACAGATAAACTGTTTATATATTGTTAATCCATGTTTTCCAACTTTGCAGATGTCCTCTGCAGGCATAGAAAAGTCCAGAAGAAAATATACCAAAACAGGAAACAGTGATGATTATTTAGAATAATACATAAGACTTTTTCCCTTCTTTTTGCCTTTCTATTACTTTCAATTTTTTTCTTCAGAAATTAGATTTTAAAAGATAAAATCCCAAGGTCCTTTGTTATTACTAAAAGCAAACCAGAGCTGCTGTAGCACATGTACAGAAAGCCCTGACTCCAGGTTGCTCATCCCTTTTGTAGTGCGGGAACAGGTTCAATGGCTCTGAGTTTTCTGCCAAAGTAAGTACAGGTTTCTGCCTCATCAAAGGGCCAGATGTCCATTCATTTGTTACCGAACCAAACCTTGATATACTCACCTTCTTGCAGCAAAGCCAATCTGCTGATACTGGGTTGTGCTGCAGGAAAGTACAGCATTTATTCCAGGTGCAAAGCAAGGAGTCCAGGCAGCTAGTGCTCAAAAGACTAGAACTTCCTGATGGGTTTCAGGGAAGCATTTTTAAAGGCAACATGAGGGAGAGAGCCTTAGAGTACATGCTCAACTTGTGCACAGTTCTCTGATTGGCTGATAGTGAGGTAACAGGGCAGGGTACCAGGGGTTAATGTAATCACTCCTGAGGCTCCAGTAGGTCTGGAATATACATGCTCCTAATGGTTGTTCAGGTGGCTTCCCAGGTGGCACTAGTGGTAAAGAACCTGCTAGCTAGTGCAGGTAGATGTAAGAGATGTGGGTTCAATCCTGGGTAGGGAAGATGCCCTGGAGAAGGGCATGGCAACCCACTCCAGTATTCTTGCCTGGAGAATCCCATGGACAGAGAAGCCTGGTGGTTACAGTCCATAGGGTCGCAAAGAGTCAGACACGACTGAAGCAACTTAAAGCACACACAGTAGTCATTGGGTAGTTAACCTCTTCCTTTTGGTGGTGGTTTTAGAACCTGTAAAACAACTCTGTGAGGTACATGAGATACTGTTACCCCTGTTGTGTACTTCAGGGAGGAACTAAAGATTCTGTCACTGCCATATGGCTGATTTACTGTTCGAACTGTCACCAGGTCTCCGGGCCCAACTGCTACTTTTGTCACTATACAATCACATACCTTCCGTCATTAATTCTTGAGTCAGGCTTTTGTGACTCTGGGGAATGCTGGGAGACTAAGCTTTTCTACAGACAAGAGGCAGGCAGAGGACGCTGGGGCCAGGGAGAGAGTGGGGATCTGGCCCGGGAAGGCCTCATAGGGTCCTGCTCCATTACATATTCGTTCAACATGTTGATGGAGCAGCTGCCTGTGCTGCACACCCACTAGGTGCTGGGGGTGCCGTGAAAATAAGCAGATGACATCCTTGTCCTCATGGAGAAACTATGGGATGTTAAACAGTGATGAGGGCTAAGCAAAAGAAAATAAAACAGGGCAATCTGGACAGTGTGAGGTGGGTGGGAGCTTTGGTTAGTGACGGGGGTCGCTCAAGGGAGGGGAAGAAAGATGTGAAGAGCTCAGCGCAATGTCAGGGTGCACTCCCCCAAGAACTCTGTGGCCTCCTGGGCACCAGGACTGGGCCTGCACCAGCATCCTCATGATCCCCAAGCAGCTCAGCCCTGGTCCAGCTCAGCCCCATGGCACTCAGCCATCACAGCACTCACGGGTAGTCCTGACTCCCCCAGCAAGGCCTCCCAGCCACCCTGCCGGCTGAGCTTTCATCCAGGTAGATGAAACAGAAGAATGCTGGAGGGATCCATAAGGCAGTCCCCACTCAAACTGGAGGAGTGGGAGCACTTTCTGATTTTTTTTTTTTTTTTTTGAGGAGACTCAGAATTAAAATTTGAGCCCAGCACAAGACTCTGGGTTCTGTGGGTGATGACAGATAGCCACACCTGTGAAAGAAGGGAGACACAAGTGGTGGCAACAGGCACCCAGTAGTGGAAGAAGCAGGTACTGCCCGGCGCTGGCTGACCCCACCCTCCCCGACTGCTGCCCTCCATAGCTGGGCAAGACATCTCCGGGGCCTGCCACCACTGACGTAGCAGCCTAGGCAGAAAACCTCAGTGTCTCAGGCTTAAGGGAAAGGAGAGGGGTCAGCCAGGGCCAGAGTGGTGTTGTGGAGGCAGTTTGAACGTGGGTTGGAAAAGAGTTTCCAGACACAGGGCACCTTAGAAGGGAGTGAGTTTATAGAGACCAAAGAGCAGAGATAATGTGGGTGCTGCGAGCTAGCAGGCCGGTGCCTCCCGACAGACCAGGGAGAGCTGACCCCTTTCGTGGGTTAGTAGCCAATTTTTGTAGCCTCAAGACAAAATTCCTGCTGGAAGGGTGGCGTTAGTTGATTGGCTAGAGTGAGCACTGGGAAGGGCATTTTTGCCTAATATGGGGTCAGGAAGCCTGTTCATAAGGATTAAGGGGCAGCTTTTGGCAACGATGAGGTGACCTTGTTTCTGAGCTCTACTTCTGGCCTTGGTACAAGGTCTTGCACCTGTGGCCTGGGGGCAGGACTAACAGTGGTCAGGAGTGTGTGTGTGTGTGTTTCAGGTATGTAAATTCAGAAGCTGGATAGATGTTCCACAGGCTGCTGGTTGGTTCACCAGCACGCTTAACGATTAAGAGTGATTCCCAACTCCTTTTAAATGGTTCCGCCTGCTCAGCGTCCCCTCTTGCATATTTGCTATTTGAAGACAAAAGCAGGTTCAATTAGCTTCACATCTTCCCAGTTTTCCTCCACCACTACTGGCGTGGAAGGCCATTCCCTCCTCTGGGGGATCTTCCCAACCCAGGAATTAAACCAAGGTCTCCTGTGTTGTAGGTGGATTCTTCACCATCTGAGCCACCTGAGAAGCCCTCTACCACTCCTGGGATTTGCCAATATGAAGTCCTGGGACAGACAAACTGCCATTCATGGCCAAGCAGTGGTTTCTCCTGATCAATACTGTGTGGTGCTAACTGTTATATTCCTGTTTGTTGCAGCCCCAACCCCAAAAAGGCAAAAATGTGACCACTGGTCCCCGTGTCCTGCAGACACCTACGCTTACCGGTTGCTCAGCGGGGGTGGCAGGGACAAATATGCCAAGATCTGCTTTGAGGATGAGATGTAAGTATCAGTGCGAGAAAAGAAAGCCTAGCTCCCCCGCGTGGTTGTTTGCCTTCTCTGAGGCTGAAAAGTGAAAATGAAAGTCACTCAGTTGTGTCTGACTCTTCCTGACCCTATGGACTCCTCTGTCCATGGGATTCTCCAGGGAAGAATACTGGAGTGAGTTGCCATTTCCTTCTCCAGGGGATCTTCTCAACCCAGGGATCGAACTCAGGTCTCCCGCATTGCAGGCAGAATCTGAAACTGACTAGGCAGCAAGTCTGTCCCAGGAGNGACTCTTCCTGACCCTATGGACTCCTCTGTCCATGGGATTCTCCAGGGAAGAATACTGGAGTGAGTTGCCATTTCCTTCTCCAGGGGATCTTCTCAACCCAGGGATCGAACTCAGGTCTCCCGCATTGCAGGCAGAATCTGAAACTGACTAGGCAGCAAGTCTGTCCCAGGAGGAAAGGGCATGTCCTGGACTTCAGGCAGAGGCTAGGGGCATCCGAGGGGAGATGAGAAAGCCCGCTGTGCCCACGGTGGGGTGGAGATGGGAAAGCCCGCTGTGCCCACGGGGGGGTGGAGATGGGAAAGCCTGCGTGCCCACGGTGGGGTGGGGACACATGGACTGTCTCTCATGGTTTCATGTGCCACATGTTGAGCTTGCATTTGACAGCACTCAGCACAAAACTCAGGGCTCCCCAGGCCGCACTAGTGATGAAGAACCCGTCTGTCAATGCAGAAGACGTAAGAGACGTCGGAGTTCAGTCCNCTGCGTGCCCACGGTGGGGTGGGGACACATGGACTGTCTCTCATGGTTTCATGTGCCACATGTTGAGCTTGCATTTGACAGCACTCAGCACAAAACTCAGGGCTCCCCAGGCCGCACTAGTGATGAAGAACCCGTCTGTCAATGCAGAAGACGTAAGAGACGTCGGAGTTCAGTCCCTGGGTCAGGAAGATCCCCTGGAGAAGGAAATGGCAACCCACTCAAGTATTCTTGCCTGGAGAATCCCACGGACAGAGGAGCCTGGCAGGCTCCAGTCCACAGGATCAGAGTCAGACAAAACTGAAGCGACTTAGCATGCTTGCACACACACAGCACAAACTTCAGTATATATTTTGTACTCTAGCCCTGAAAAATCAGGGAAACACCAAAACTCAGGACATAGCTGTCCTTGCATTTGGGCTTTGAGTCTCACCCTCCTGGAATAAAGTCAGTGTCACCTCTCCCTGCAGCCCACACCCCTTGCTCAACTCAGTCCAGGTTCCCTGCAACTGCCTTACCCTTAATAGCCCACTAATCCCTGGCCCTTGGAACTGTCCTAGCCCAGCGTGTTCCATGTCTAGAGCTGCATAACAAAGTACACAGACAGTGCAGCTTAAGCAACAGACATTCATTCTCTCACACTCTGGAAACCAAACGTTAAGATCAAGGTGTGGCCAGGCCTGGTTCCTTCTGGGGCTGCAGGAGAATGTCTGTCTCAGGCTCTCCCCTTGACTTGCAGATGCCATTTTCACCCTGGGTCTTCACATTGCCTTCCCTCCTTGTGTCTTGGTCCCAACTTCCCCTCTTTGAAAGGACACCGTTCATAATGGATTGCTGTTGTTGTTCAGTTGCTAAGTCATGTTCAATTTGTTGTGACCCTGTGAACTGCAGCACACCAGGATCCCTGTTCTTCAGTATCTCCTGGAGTTTGCTCAAACTCCTGTTCATTAAGTCGGTGAGCCATTCAACCATCTCATCCTCTGTCGCCCCCTTCTCCTCCTGCCTTCAATCTTTCCCAGCATCAGGGTCTTTTCCAATGAGTTGATTCTTCACATGAGGTGGCCAAAGTATTAGAGCTTCAGCTTCAGCATCATTTCTTCCAAAGAATATTCAGGGTTGATTTNATCGAACTCAGGTCTCCCGCATTGCAGGCAGAATCTGAAACTGACTAGGCAGCAAGTCTGTCCCAGGAGAGAAGGGCATGTCCTCGACTTCAGGCAGAGGCTAGGGGCATCCAAGGGGAGATGAGAAAGCCCGCTGTGCCCACGGTGGGGTGGAGATGAGAAAGCCCGCTGTGCCCACGGTGGGGTGGGGACACATGGACTGTCTCATGGTTTCATGTGCCACATGTTGAGCTTGCATTTGACAGCAGTCAGCACAAAACTCAGGGCTCCCCAGGCCGCACTAGTGATGAAGAACCCATCTGTCAATGCAGAAGATGTAAGAGACGTGGGAGTTCAGTCCCTGGGTCAGGAAGATCCCTGGAGAAGGAAATGGCAACCCACTCAAGTATTCTTGCCTGGAGAATCCCACGGACAGAGGAGCCTGGCAAGCTTCAGTCCACAGGATCAGAGTCAGACACAACTGAAGCGACTTAGCATGCTTGCACACACACAGCACAAACTTCAGTATATATTTTGTACTCTAGCCCTGCAAAATCAGGGTAACACCAAAACTCAGGACATAGCTGTCCTTGCATTTGGGTTTTGAGTCTCACCCTCCTGGAATAAAGTCAGTGTCACCTCTCCCTGCAGCCCATACCCCTTGCTCAACTCAGTCCAGGTTCCCTGCAACTGCCTTACCCTTAAGAGCNCAAAATCAGGGTAACACCAAAACTCAGGACATAGCTGTCCTTGCATTTGGGTTTTGAGTCTCACCCTCCTGGAATAAAGTCAGTGTCACCTCTCCCTGCAGCCCATACCCCTTGCTCAACTCAGTCCAGGTTCCCTGCAACTGCCTTACCCTTAAGAGCCCACTAATCCCTGGCCCTTGGAACTGTCCTAGCCCAGCGTGTTCCGTGTCTAGAGCTGCATAACAGTGTACACAGACAGTGCAGCTTAAGCAACAGTGTTCATTCTCTCACACTCTGGAAGCCAAACATTAAGATCAAGGTGTGGCCAGGCCTGGTTCCTTCTGGGGCTGCAGGGGAATGTCTGTCTCAGGCTCTCCCCTTGATTTGCAGATGCCATTTTCACCCTGGGTCTTCACATTGCCTTCCCTTCTTGTGTCTTGGTCCCAACTTCCCCTCTTTGAAAGGACACCGTTCATAATGGACTGCTGTTGTTGTTCAGTTGCTAAGTCATGTTCAATTTGTTGTGACCCTGTGAACTGCAGCACACCAGGATNTTTGAGTCTCACCCTCCTGGAATAAAGTCAGTGTCACCTCTCCCTGCAGCCCATACCCCTTGCTCAACTCAGTCCAGGTTCCCTGCAACTGCCTTACCCTTAAGAGCCCACTAATCCCTGGCCCTTGGAACTGTCCTAGCCCAGCGTGTTCCGTGTCTAGAGCTGCATAACAGTGTACACAGACAGTGCAGCTTAAGCAACAGTGTTCATTCTCTCACACTCTGGAAGCCAAACATTAAGATCAAGGTGTGGCCAGGCCTGGTTCCTTCTGGGGCTGCAGGGGAATGTCTGTCTCAGGCTCTCCCCTTGACTTGCAGATGCCATTTTCACCCTGGGTCTTCACATTGCCTTCCCTCCTTGTGTCTTGGTCCCAACTTCCCCTCTTTGAAAGGACACCGTTCATAATGGATTGCTGTTGTTGTTCAGTTGCTAAGTCATGTTCAATTTGTTGTGACCCTGTGAACTGCAGCACACCAGGATCCCTGTTCTTCAGTATCTCCTGGAGTTTGCTCAAACTCCTGTTCATTAAGTCGGTGAGCCATTCAACCATCTCATCCTCTGTCGCCCCCTTCTCCTCCTGCCTTCAATCTTTCCCAGCATCAGGGTCTTTTCCAATGAGTTGATTCTTCACATGAGGTGGCCAAAGTATTAGAGCTTCAGCTTCAGCATCATTTCTTCCAAAGAATGTTCAGGGTTGATTTCCTTTAGGATTGACTAGTCCTTGCTGTCCAAGGGACTCTCAAGCATCTTCTCCAACACTACAATTTGAAAGCATTAATTCTTCAACACTCCTCCTTCTTTATGGTCCAAATCTCACATCCATAAATGATGATTGCTGGAAAAACTATAGCTTGGACTAGACGGACCTTTGTCAGCAAAATGATGTCTCTACTTTTTAATACACTGTCTAGGTTTATCATAACTTTTCTTCCCAGGGTCAAGTGTCTTTTAATTTCATGGCTGCAGTCACCATCCACAGTGATTTTGGAGCTCAAGAAAATAAAATCTGCCACTGTTTCCACATTGTCCCCTTCTATTTGCCATGAAGCGATAGGACCAGATTCCATGATCTTAGTTTTTTGAATGTTGAATTTTAAACCACCTTTTTCACTCTGCTCTTTCACCCTCATCAAGAGGCTGTTTCATATTGGATTAGGGTCACTCTAAAGAACTTGTTTTAAATGAGTCATCTCCTTAAAGGCCCTGTATCCAAATGAGGTCACATTCTGAGGTTCTTAGGATTAGCATAACATTTGAACTTTGAGGGAACACAGGGTAACCCACAACACCCAACTTAAGGATGGTTTGGGTGATTAAGTGATTACTGCAGATAAAAGAAACTGAGTGCTCCTAACCCTCAGCAGGAGGTCATTTGGAGTCATCCCACCAATTCCCTGAAAGCCAGGCCCACCCTCCCTTCTTTGTTGGTTGCTTGTTGCCCAGAGCACTTGGCTCATCACCATTTTCCCCCCTCGGTCTCAGTCACTTGTCTCTGCACACACCTTGTCCACCAGGGAGCGGGCCTCACGCTTAGAGAGGGGGTCAGATTCAGTTCCACACGCCTTACTCGGTCCTAGCATATCCTTTGCTCAGTATTTGTGAGTTGGGTAGAAATAGCCCCTCTACAGGTCCATCCCTTCTCCAAGCCCCATTCACTCTGCCAGACAGTTTATTGACAAACGTTCATCACTGATGAACCCCCGGGGGTGAGGCACTCAGTGGAGGGACCCTGACATGGAACATGTGGCTCCTGCCCAAGAAGCTGACATCACAGTTCAGGGTTCTCCACCTCAACCCCATGGACAGAAGGGCCTGCTGGTTCTGTGTGGTGGGGGCCGCACTGGACTTTGCAGGCTTGGCAGTTCCCCAAGCCTCCACCCGCTGGATGCCATAGAGCCTCCCTCTGGCCTCCCTCTGGCTATGACAATAGCACTCACCCCAGATATTGTCACATGTCCCCAGGGTGGCATAATCCTCCTCCCTACCCCATTAAGAGCCACTGGCATAGGACAGAACAAGCTGGCAGAAAAGTAGGTGGACGTGGAGTACATCTCTCTCCACAGATACATCAGGAACACACCTTCAGACACATAAGTGCATGCGGAACACCAGCTGAGAGCAGACAGGAGTACCTGACCAGTGGAAAAGAATATATAGACCCACGCGAAGCTCAGTAGCATGAAGTAACTACGGGGAAAATAGGAGTGTTAGTAGGACTGGACCTTGGCACGTGGGGGCCAAAGCAGGGGTCTGATCCCCACATCGGGTTAGTTGTCTGAATCAGAGGAGAGACATTTAGGGCTGAGAGTGCAAAAGCTGATCTGTGGCAGCCTAAATGGAATGAGAATCAGACAGTCCTTGCCGCAGCCATACATACCCCAGACAGGGACGCAGGTCCTCTGGAAGACACAGCGGCTAGGAGCTGGGGTTTAGGGATTGTGGAGCAATCCCAGGGCGGGGGCTGCTGATGACTATGGAGAGATGGATTGAGGGGATGTGAGGGAAGAGACTGTGGTGGGAAATGCTTGTGGAGAAAAGCCGGGCAGCCATGGGAGCAAGGTGATAATGCTGAGTCACACGCAGTGGGCGGAGCCATCACCATAGTCTCTCTCCCCACACGCCAGCACTGGCAGGTGAACAATGGAGAGGGTGGCCTGTCAAACGCCTGGTGCACTGAACTACAGAGCAGGACCCCACCCAAGGTGCTCCTTTAAGTGCCTGACACGCCTATTTACAGAGTAGGACCCCAGTCAGAGGGGCCCCCTCTGTGTGCCTGATGCACCAAACAACAGAGAAGGACCCCAGGCAAGGGAGCCCTTTAAGTGTCTGAATGGGTAGAGTTATGGAGAAACACTGGCCAAAGAGGCCTTCTGATCATCAGCTACAAGAGGCTCGAAAAACGACTCTGATAGGGCCATAACTCCTGCAGTGGAGGCAGTCTGTGTCCCTGCACACTTGGCACCACCAGGGTCGCCTGAGGTCAAACAGCTGCACCACCTTCATGCTCAACTCTCACTGGGGCAGAGCCACCACGGGGAAAAAAGAAGTCTTTCATGCATGTGCACAGGGTCGCTTTGGTCGTGTCCGACTCTTTGTGACCCTGTGGACTGTGGCCGGCCAGGCTTCTCTGTCAGGGAGTAGGGTTCTCTGGGCAAGAATACTGGAACGTATTGACTAATACTGGTTGCCATACCCTTCTGCTGCTGCTGCTGCTGCTGCTAAGTCGCTTCAGTCGTGTCCGACTCTGTGTGACCCCATAGACGGCAGCCCACCAGGCTCCCCCGTCCCCGGGATTCTCCAGGCAAGAACACTGGAGTGGGTTGCCATTTCCTTCTCCAATGCATGAAAGTGAAAAGTGAAAGCGAAGTCACTCAGTCGTGTCCAACTCTTAGCGACCCCATGGACTGCGGCCCACCAGGTTCCTCCGTCCATGGGAGTTTCCAGGCAAGAGTACTGGAGTGGGGTGCCATTGCCTTCTCCTAGAGCACTATATTTCCTGCTGCCTTAGCCGCCAACTCCCCTGAGTTACCTGGTGCTGCCAGAACCCCTGTGACCCAAGCAGCTTCAAGACCTCCACACCTGGCCCTCACAGGGGCAAACCCAAGTCCTCCAGGGAAGCCTCAGAAGCAAACTCCAGTGGATGACCCACATGCAGAGGTGGAAATAAAACCACAATTGAAACCCAGGGGCAGCATGGCTGAGGAACA
This sequence comes from Neotragus moschatus, assembly GCA_006410615.1. NCBI lineage: Eukaryota > Metazoa > Chordata > Mammalia > Artiodactyla > Bovidae > Neotragus > Neotragus moschatus. The sequence continues at coordinate 68,287 of SJYA01000154.1, forward strand.
AGACCCGAAAACCTTCCCACCAGCTGTACAAGCTGCAGATAAAATCCACACAATCAACTAGGCAGACTCTGTCTATGAAATACATAAAAGGGCACTGAGAGCTCCCACAAAAGAAAACACATGAGTTC
>SJYA01000155.1:0-29225 GCA_006410615.1 Neotragus moschatus
CAATAAGAAACTTGACCATACCCTGAGTTGTATGTAAGTGAATGCCAGAAATCATGAGATGGTACATTTTTATCACTTTGTATTAATATATTATCTAGTTTTATATCTGGTGTGGTTAAACATGGCACAGAACCCCAGCATGATGAAACTTGAATCATGTGTGTCTTGGATGGTGAGAGAGATCAACCATAAAATGGCCAAGCTAGTAAATATCGGGGGAGCCAATCCCTCTTTTTCTGATCTATGTTTCAGTAGTCAATCTGAATACACCAGGACATCACCACCAGAGAAGCAATATATCCTCATTGTGAGGAACATGGACCCTGAACAGGCTGCTCTGTTCCCAGTGGGACTCTCCCACTGACCAGCTAGGTAGCTGACTTTACGTTATCAGCTAGGTGACCTCTAATAAGATCACCTCTTATAAGGGCACCTCTGTGAGCCTCAGCTCCTTTAACTATAAAATGAGGGCAATATTAGGATTATCAGAAGAAAAAATAAGTTAATACAGGGGTTAACGAACTGCAGCCCATGAGTAAAGCCAGGTCATTTTTATAAACAAATCCGTCATAGGACACAGACATGCTCATGGGAATTTATTGTCTGCAGCTGCTTTTACACAAGAATGGCAGAGTCTTACGCAGTTATGACAAGGATTTCATGGCCCACAAGCCAAAAAATGCTTAGGATCTTTCCCACTATAGACAATGTTTGCGGATTCTTGAGTAAACATGTATAAAACACTTAGAACGGTCACTGACATATATCAAGTACTTTATCTGCCTGTCTATCTGTTGTTGTCATTCAGTTGCTAAGTCATGTCCTACTCTGCGACCCCATGGACTGCAGCACACCAGGCTTCCTGTCCATCACCATCTCCCAGAGTTTGCTCAGATTCATGCCCATTGAGTTGGTGATGCCATCCAATCATCTCATCCTCTGTCACTCCCTTCTCCTCCTGCCGTCATCATTTCCCAGCATCCATCCATCCATCTATCTATCATCTCAGTGTATATATCATATTACTTAGTCTGTGGGAAGTACTAGCATATATATGGCACTGCTTTCTCTTTGAAATAATTCAGTCTCTACCTCCACACAAAGGTCCAGAGGTTGAGAACCATGGGCCAAACATTCCTGGAATGAAATGAGATTATCCATGTACACTTCCCAAGTCCTTTGATTCTGGAAAAGTCAAAATTAAGTTAAAATAAAATGAACAGAATTTATTGCTTCAGAAGGGACTGTGTCTAATGAAAGTGAGTAACTGTGTATCTCGTGGGCAGACTGAATATCCAGGCAATGAAGCCAGTCAGACTCCTTTGGGGAAGATTGCACAGCTATAGTCTAGTGATATCAGCACTGTCCATGTGATTTGTTTTGGTCAATGATGTAGTGGAGCGTTGGGCTTCCCAAGTGGCTCAGTGAGTAAACAATCCACCTGCACTGCAGGAGATGCAGGTTCGATCCCTGGGTCGGGAAGATCCCCTGAAGGAGGGCATGGCGACCCACTCCAGTATTGTTGCCTGGAGAATCCCAGGGACAGAGGATCCTGGTGAGTTACCGTCCACGGGGTCATAGAGTCAGGCATAACTGAAGCGACTGAGCATGCATGCACGTGGTGGAACGTTACCCCAAAGTGGACGGATTATTACCATATAACTTGATCTTGAACTAGGGCTCTTGGAACACATTCAGTTGAGAAATGTGGAGGACACCTTGGTCTGTGATCATTTGTGGGATCAAACACAGGAATCAGATCTAGTGAGTCCTGGGGAGACAGCATGTCCAGGAAGTCAGATAAAAGGAATGGGCTTTAAAGGCTGACCGGGCAGAGAAGACCCTGCAGAGAGCCCAGATCAAGGGGCTGACAAAAGACAGACTGAGAGTCAGAGCATCTTTGTCGTAAATCTGGAAGTAAAAGTATTGTCATTTTCCAAAATCAGATACCATAACTTTCACCCTAAACTGTTATAGCCATTAAATATACCAAATTATTAAGTAAAAAGTTTGTATGTCAGCATTGAGCTTTCTGGACTCACAAGTTTCCGCCAAGCCACTTGGAGTTATTTTATAGGTACATCTGTGGACATCCCCCACATCCCCTCCATATGACTCCAGAGCCTCTGCCCTTCCTCCATCAGCCTGTGGGTCAACACCGTCCCCTGAGCTCCCCTCACCACTCCTCTGTCTGCTCTATCCTGTGTGAGTCCTCTTGCCCAATTACCACACTGGATAATTAAACCCATTACTCACCTGCTCTACTCACTCATAGTCCCTTTTCCAACTTTCAGATTCCCTCTAGTAAATTAATTCATGCCTCGCTCATCAACATTTTCATTTCTTCAAAATAAAACATCATCTTTGCTGGGCATGGCTTTCGAGCCCACTGTGGTACTCAGATGACTCACATGGAGGACTTGCTGTTTTCCTCCAAGGTATTCAGTTCCTTTGCAACCCCGATATTACTTCCCAGGACCGTTTCCTCCTTTGCCTTCTCTCCTGCCCAATAGGGATGGGGTTGATAAGAAGGAGTTAACACTTGAGAATCTGTCATTTGAACAGATAACTGCTCTCTTCACTTGGACACAGTTTGGCCAGTTTTCCATGTTTAGCTGAATGCATCTGGATACTAGAATTTCAGAACTGAGAATACCAGGGAAGTTATCAGTTATCCTCCCAATCCAAACCAGAAATGGATGCAGTAACAACCTGTGACCCTCCAGCCTCTGTGGGCACCTCACCCTCCAGAAGACCTCCCAATCTAATGTGAGATGCTGGCTTCTGGTGCAGAAGGGAAAAGAAAGGGGCGGTGCCCTGGCTCTAACACTCTCATGGCAGCCACGGGCAGGTCTTCAAACTCCCTGCTCCTTGAAATTTTGCTCATAAAACAGGGACGCTAGCCCAGCCTGCTTCCCTGTGTGCTGGAAGGTTCTACAAGAGCATGCCTTTGGAAACACGTTCATGCAGTGGAAGTGGGCTCCCTTTACAGGTCTGAGTTTGCAAGGGCAGCTCCCTGGCCATGCCTGGAGCCTCCAAGGAGCTGTGCTGGCTTCCCGAATTGCTGACGCTGGTGCTGATGGAAGGGTTCTGGGCAAGACCCCGTGGCTGCAATAATTGGGCTTTGAAGGCCTTTTGGACATAAGAGGGCAAAAATTATAGATAAAATCACCCCCAAATGAGTCAGCTATTGTAGCCCACTGATAAGAATTTGCCTATGGCTGGCTACAGTTATATTTATCATTCTGGAAATAAATGAAGATGTAGAAAAAGCAGTTAACAAGATTCAAAGGAGGCTGAGAGCAGGAGAGAGGGAGAAAAGGAGCAAGGAAAGGGAGATAGAGGGGTCATCAGATGGACCGTGGCTCCAGATGCTGCATCCTAAGGATGCTAACAACCTCCTTAGGGAGCTTGTTCAAGAAGCGGGAAAGCCAGGAGCAGCTGAAGAGCAGGCCAAGTGAACGGCCTGGACGGGCATGGCCCAAATGTCTGGGAGACCTCCACTGCCCATGCCCAAGGCCAGCGTAGGAGCTAGCTGAGCCTCCAGTGGTCAAGGGGGCTCCAGCAGCAGCAGCACTCACAGCAGCCATCCACTGGCCAGGAGGGATACTCCATGCCACCTGCTGAGCCGGGACCCACTGGAGCATCCCCTGTGGGCACCCCCTCACCTCCCAAGCAGCCCATAAGCCCAAATGAAGAGGTGGGATGGAGGGTGCCTTTCTCACTATAGCTGCCCCATCCAGGCCACCTGAGAGCCGAGACAGCCTGGACACACCCATGGCTCTTTCACCAATCCTCTCTCTTCAATGCCCCCTTGGCTTTGAGACCTGGCCACTCAGCCTCAAAAGCAAGAAGCATTGCAGTGGCTTCGTCTTTCCTTTAGTGACATATTCCAGTCACAATATCTACCCCAAGCCTTTATCTACCCCCTCATCTCCCATCACAGGCACAGCAGCATCTTAGCCCTGCTCGGACTCTCAACAATGAAACCAGGGCCCCGCCTGCCTTCCAAACAGTCCCGAGTAACGAGGTCTCTGCCAAGTGCCACCCTCACCCTCTCCCAAGCTTGTGCTCAGTCATGTCTGACTCTTTGCAACCCCTTGGATTGTAGCCCACAAGGCTCCTGTGGCCGTGGGATTTCCCAGGCAAGAATACTGGAGCGTGTTGCCATTTCCTACTCCAGGGAAGCTTCCTGACCCAGGGATCAAACCCACATCTCCTACACTGGCAGACAGGTTCTTTACCACTGTGCCACCTGGGAAACCCCTCCAGGAAAATAGTATGTATCAATCCTTTATTGCAAGACCCCTGGCTATCTTGTTATTTATTACACGTTGAAAGGAAAGTTGTATCTATTGAGAAGTAAAATGACAGAGTGGTCTTCAGTGCATAGATCACTGCGTTTCATGTTTTCTGTTTCTCTTTCCAGGGGCTTGAAAAATGCAAGTAACTCTGTCAGTCATGTTTCGTCTTCCAGGTGTTAAAAGAAGAGGAGTCTGCACCCAACCACTCTCACTGTACAGCAAAGAAAGGAAATGAACACAGTATGCAACCATGCGCTGCTGCCAGTCTGAGCAGAAAAACTGGAACTGGTATCCTTTTCTAAAACAGCAAGCTTTCATACACTTGGGAGACTCCTAAATAGTACAGCCCTAACTTGGATGTAATCTGTAAAATGTCGCAAATATTAAATTAGTGGTTTATATAGAAACCGTAAGAAACGTACAGAAAGGGATGTAGCTCCTATAAAGTCTGAGATTCGACACTGAGATAAAATCCCTTTTAGAAACACATTCGTTAAAGCAGACTCTGATGTGACCCAACAGTTCACTCCATAGACAAGTGATGCCAGAGGCTAGAAGTCAATTAATCAGGCAACATTCTAATGAAATTAATTTATACTGAGAGAGTCAAGTAGCAACGAGACTATAACCCAGAAAGTGAGCCAGAGTGAGGCGGTTAGGAAGTACGGCAAGGAAGGGAGAGTCAGCGTCTTGGACCAGGCTGTAGGATTCGGGCAGAGATGAAGGCCCAGCTCACCGCAGCATTTTCTGACACATCCCTGCTGCCTGACAGTGGGGGCATATGAACTTCTTGAGTGGTTTTATTACTCTCCTCTCCCATACGGTTGCCTTAGTATTTTATTTTATAGTTTGTGCCCATATCTATTTTTCCACCTACTTAATTCTGATCCCCTTGAAGAGAGGGACTAAGTTGCATTCAACTGTGTTGCCAAACTAAGTTTAACATGAGGCCTTGCTGTATAAAGTGAGTGCTCAAAAATAGCTTTGAAGCAAAGAGTGAATAACTATGTCACTGTGCATATACTGCACGCACGCGTGCGCACACACACACACACACACACACGTGCGCTCTGCTGGTCCCATGAGTCTGCATAAGGCAGAGCCCTGACATTCCCGTGTCCTTCCTTTTCTGTCCTCCCTGCTTGGCACCTTTTCATCTGTCAGAGGGCTCAAAGTCACAAACGGTGATGTTCACGAACTGTGATATCCATCATCGTGGGGCTAGTAGCCTTAAGCATCTCTTAGACTGTAAAAACCATGAGCATCTCTGGACCCTAGCATGTACTGTCATATATTAGACACTCAGTAAATATTAACCCAGATAAGTGGAGTAGCATATGTAAGTAAGGGCAGAAAAGCTTAAAGTTATTTTTGGTTTAATCAGGAAAAGCACATTAAATATCATTTCTCTTAAGTCTTACATGGTGTACTGACTATAACAGGAAAATGTGATGAGTGACAGTAGCTTTTCTTGTTTTTTTTTTTTTTTTTAAATTAATTTCCTTTTCTTGGGTATGAAATTCCGGGAGTAAGTACATTTGTGAAATAGAAAAACTTCCCTGTTGCAAACTGGAGTATTACTGGAGTATTAATTAATTTTTAATTGAAGGATAGTTGCTTTACAACATTGTGTTGGTTTCCATCATACATCAGCAGGAATCAGCCACAGGTACACACATGTCCCCTTCCTCTTGGTCCTTCCTCCCACCTCCCACAACATGCCGTCCTTCTGCTGCTGCTGCTGCTAAGTCGCTTCAGTTGTGTCCGGCTCTGTGCGACCCCATAGATGGCAGCCCATTAGGCTCCCCTCTCCCTGGGATTCTCCAGGCCATCCTTCTAGGTTGTCACAGAACCTGGACTTGAGTTCCTTGAGTCATGCAGCATATTTGCACTGGCTCTCTGTTTTACAAATGGTGCTGTATAAGTCTCCATCCTGCTCTCGCCATTCACCCCGCCCTCTCCTTGCTCCACTGTGTCAAGTCCATTCCCTATGTCTGTGTCTTGACTGCTGCNACTTGAGTTCCTTGAGTCATGCAGCATATTTGCACTGGCTCTCTGTTTTACAAATGGTGCTGTATAAGTCTCCATCCTGCTCTCGCCATTCACCCCGCCCTCTCCTTGCTCCACTGTGTCAAGTCCATTCCCTATGTCTGTGTCTTGACTGCTGCCCTGCAAATAGGCTCATCAGTGCCACCTTTCCAGATTCCATATATATGTGTTAATATACGATCTTTGTTTCTCTCTTTCTGATTTACTTCACTCTGTATAACAGGCTCTGGCATCATCCACCTCATTAGAACCGACTCACATGCATTCTGTTTTCATGACTGAGTAATATTCCATTGTGTATATGTACCACAACTTCCTTACCCATTCATGTATTGATGGACACCTCGTTACTTCCATGCCCTGGCTATTGTAAATAGTGCTGTAGTAAACACTGGGTTACATGTATGACTGTAACTATTAACCAGGGAAAGGCCATGGAGCTCTTTCAGCAAGTGAAGAAACTCTTAAGACCCCTGCCCCGAGCAGAGAGCATGGGGTCTGGGGAGGGGACTGAGCGCCCAGAGCGGGCAGCACTACGTCTTCCCTTCTGTCTCTTCACCAGGAGCCACCTCGGGAATATGTGCAAGCATTGATTAGAAAGACATATTTTTCCCTATGGCCTCAGTTAATTAAGAGCCCACAAGCATAACTGGAGAGAAAAAAAATGCCTGCTTATGTACTGATCCATCAGAATTGTCCATTCTGATGAAGTGAGGTGAAATCCGGTCTCTATGGGCTGGGGGTCCCCACCTAGTGGACAGGGCCCCTCAGCAAGCAGTTTCTGTCTGTAAAATGGTAAGAATAACAGTCCCTACTTTGCAGGATCTTTTACACATATACACTTGTGCAAAAGGGCTGTCTTATACATGTAGACATACATGTACATGCAAGACATGTATATGTATATGTACATGTGTGTGCATATATTAAATGATTGTGTTATATATGTATACACATATAAAACAAATAATGTATATATTCTTGGTGTGTGCTCAGGCATATCCAACTCTTTGTGACTCAGTGGATTGCAGGCTGCCAGGCTGTCTGTCCATGGAACTTTCCAGGAAAGAATACTAGAGTGGGTTGCCATTTCCTTCTCTAAAAGATCTGCCTAACCCAGGGATCAAACCCACATCTCCTGCATTGAAAGCAGATTCTTTACTGCTAAGCCACAGGAGTAGCCCATATATGTTCACAGATAGGTGGCTCAGATGGTAAGGAATCTGCCTGCCAGTGCAGGAGGCCAAGGTTCAATCCCTGGGTCAAGAAGATCTCCTGGAGAAGGGAATGGAAACCCACTCCAGTATTCTTGCTTGGAAAAGTCCAAGGACAGAGAAGGCTGACAGGCTGCAGCCCATTGGGTCACAAAGAGTAGGACATGACTGAGCACAACACAACGAACGCAACACCAGAGAATAAAAATAAATGCTGAATAACAGTTACTTTAATAGATTCCAACTCTGAATGTGATGCTTGGGTTTCAGAAGAGGGGAGTGGCAGTCTGAACTGATTTTTTCTATAGCATCTCGTATGGTAATAGAGGAACCGTATCCCACCCAATCAAATCCTGGTAGTCCTAGGAGGCAGGGGATGACCACCCAATCAGTTAGCAATACCCATTTCAGGTCACGTCTGAGTGTGTGGTACTTGATACATGGATATTATTCCCACTCTCACCACAACTCAGATGCAACAGTGCAATTAGAGTTCCAAATATCTTCTCTCACTCTTCACTCTCAAAATGTCCTGGAAATTCCTAAGTTGGGCAGATAGCTTCTCAATAAATCAAACTAGCAATCAGTAAAATAACAACAAGATAAGATATGCAAAAAGCTCAAACAATTACATGGCAAATGCCAAGAGAAAGAAACATGTGAATGTTAATGTATTAGTTTAAAGCCTGTGCATCCAACATGACTTCCTCAGGAAACACACATGCAGATTTTTCTATCTGGACAGTGCATACACAGGGAAGAAAGGAGAGGGTGGCTAGAAACTGGAGATAAGATCACAACCCATAAAGGGCTTTCAAACAGCGGTGCTGAAGAGTCTTGAGAATCCCTTGGACAACAAGATTAAAAATAGTCAATCCTAGCCCTTTTGGCTCTCTGAGCAGCACCATGGTGGTCGGCAAGAACAAGCGCCTTATGAAAGGAGGCAAAAAGGGAGCCAAGAAGAAAGTGGTTGACCCATTTTCTAAAAAAGATTGGTATGATGTGAAAGCACCAGCTATGCTCAATATAAGGAATACTGGGAAAACATTGGTCACGAGAACTCAAGGAACCAAAATTACGTCTGATGGCCTCAAAGGTCATGTTTTTGAAGTGAGTCTTGCTGATCTGCAGAATGATGAAGTAACATTTAGAAATTCAAGCTAATTACTGGAGATGTTCAGGGCAAAAACTGCCTGACTAATTTTCATGGTGTGGATCTTACCCATGACAAAATGTGCTCCATGGTCAAAAAATGGCAGACCGTGATTGAGGCTCACGTTGATGTCAAGACTACCGATGGCTACTTGCTTCGTCTGTTCTGTGTGGGTTTTGCTAAAAAGCGTGACAATCAGATTCCGAAGACCTCTGACCCCAGCACCAGCAGGTGTGCCAGACCCACAAGATGATGGAAACCATGACCCGAGAGCACTGGAGCTTCAGTTCAGCATCAGTCCTTCCAATGAATATTCAGGGTTGATTTCCTTTAGGATTGACTAACTTTTTTTTTTTTTAAACCACAAATAAGATCTTTTATTTGTCACCATTAAGCGTCTGCATTTTAAACTGATTCTTGGACTGGTGGCTCGTATCCATCAGCTGGTTCAACTTTAGCACCTGTCTCATCCCCAGACAAATGACTTGAAAGAGGTGGTCAATAAATTGATTCCAGATAGCATTGGAAAAAACATAGAAAAGGCTTGCCAATCTATTTATCTGCTCTGTAATGTCTTTGTTATAAAAGTGAAAATGCTGAAGCAGCCCAAATTTGAATTGGGAAAACTTGTGGAGCTACACGGTGAAGGTAGTAGTTCTAGAAAAGCTACTGGGGATGAGACAGGTGCTAAAGTTGAACGAGCTGATGGATACAAGCCACCAGTCCAAGAATCAGTTTAAAATGCAGACTCTTAATGGTGACAAATAAAAGATCTTATTTGTGGTTAAAAAAAAAAAAAAAGTTAGTCAATCCTAAAGGAAATCAACCCTGAATATTCATTGGACGGACTGCTGCTGAGCTGAAGCTCCAGTACTCTGGCCACCTGATGGGAAGAGCTGACTCATCGGAAAAGACCCTGATGCTGGGAAAGACTGAAGGCAAAAGGCAAAGGGGCAGCAGAAGATGAGATGGTTAGATAGTATCGCCGACCCAATGGACATGAGTTTGAGCCAACTCTGGAAGATACTGGAGGACAGAGAAACCTGGCATGCTGCAGTCCATGGAGTCACAAAGAGTTGGACACAACTTAGCAACTAAACGACAACAACATAAAGGGCACTGGTTAGAAGAGTGACATAACGGCAATGTGGGGACAATTTGAGAAACAGAGCAAGGCCATGAGGGGCTAGGTGAGTTGTGGAAAGGAGTGTTGAACAGAATAAGATGTTCGGGCGTGTGGGACTCAAACAGACAGGAAATGGAAGCATGTTTTCTGTCAAAGGATGGACATGATGGATCTGCCATTTCTTTGTCTTTCCTGGTGACTCAGATGGTAAAGCGTCTGCCTACAATGAGGGAGACCCGGGTTCGATCCTTGGGTCAGAAAGATCCCCTAGAGAAGGAAATGGCAACCTACTCCAGTAGTCTTGCTTGGAAAATCCCATGGACAGAGGAGCATGGTAGGCTACAGTCCATGGGGTTGCAAAGAGCTGGACATGACTGAGTGATTTCACTCACTTATTTCTTGATCCAGGAACATACACTAATTTTTAAAAACAAAAATACCTTTGCAGGTATTTTTGTTGCAGTACATTGGGATATAGTCCTTAAAAATCATCTCAAAGATACATCATGTAAGCATGTCTCTTTAAAGTTTACTGGAGAATGGCCAGCAGGCTTGTCTGCCCATGACCGTGGTGTCTGCTCTACATGTGTGCACAGACGGCATTGCCCCGTGGGCAGGGGAACTTCCTGATTGCAGTGTGAACTTTGGCTCTTGGAGTCTTCATTTCCAGCTCAGGGTGTACTGTGGCTTCTTTTGAAAGTGAAAGTCTCTCAGTTGTGTCCAACTCTTTGTGATCCCATGGACTATACAGTCCATGGAATTCTCTAGGCCAGAATACTAGAGTGGGTAGCCGTTCCCTTCTCCAGGGGATCTTCCTAACTCAGGGACTGAATCCAGGTCTCCTGCGTGGCAGGTGGATTCTTTTCCAGCTGAACCACTAGGGAAGCCCAAGAATAGTGGCGTGGGTAGCCTATCCCGTCTCCAGGAAATCTTCCCAACCCAGGAATTGAACCTGGGTCTCCTGTATTGCAGGCGGATTCTTTACCAACTGAGCTATCAGGGAATGCAATGACACTAATTTTCCACTTTCTCACACAAGGTTCTGTCTGTCTGGATGGCTCTTCCTCCAAATGTACTCACATCTTCCCTGTCAGGCTGCTGCCCTGCTATCACCCTCTCCAAAACATCCTCACCAACTGCCCAATGTAGTGTTTTATTGTCGTTCAGTCCCTCAGTCACGTCTGACTCTTTGTGACCCCATGGTCTGCAGTCTGCCAGGCTTCTCTGTCCTTCACTATCTCCCTGAGATAGTGTTTAACAGCCCCAAATTCTTACCCTTTCTTGGTTTATTATTAGCAAATGTATCATATTTTACATGTTTATCTCAATACTTCTGTTTTCTTCTCCCATTGGAATTCAGGCTTCATTAAGACAGGAATTTTCACCTTTTTAAAATTGTTCTATCTTATCCCCAATTCACAAGTGGCTCAGTGGTAAAAGAATCTATCTGCCAATGCAGAAGACACAGGAGATGTGGGTTCGATCCCTGAGTCGGGAAGAGATCCTGGACTAGGAAATAGCAACCCTCTCCAATATTCTTGCCTGAAAAATCCCATGGAGAGAGGAGGCTGGGGGGGCAACAGTTCACGAGCTCACAAAGAGTCAGGGATATGACCGAGTGACTGAGCACAATATATATCATATCCCCAGTCCCTGAGATAGCACCCAGCACACAGGAGGGTCTTAGAATGCATCTGTGGAATGAAAGAATGAACGCCTTTGGGGATAGCTTGTATGGAGGTCATAGTTTAGGGAAGAAGGGGAACAGGTAAAGGGGGCAGCCAGGACAGGAAAACCAAGAGGAATCCCATCCACAGGAGAGAAAGGGGTGACTAAAGAAGAAAAGGGAGAGAAACAGAGGAGAGTGAGGCACAGGGCTCCTAGGAGGAAAGGCCAGGACAGCAGCACCAGATGCCTGGGCGGGGTCCAGAGGGGACAACCATGGTCTTTCGGAACGAAATGGTTGTGGGTGACTCTCAACAACGTGGTTTCAGTAGATGATCCAGACGGACAACTGCCAGGAGTTAAAGGTGGAGCTAGTGGGACAGAACCCACCTACCAATGCAGGAGACGTAAGAAATGTGGGTTCGATCCCTGGGTCTGGAATATTCCCTGGAGGAGGGCATGGCAACCCACTCCAGCATCCTTGCCGAGAGAATCCCCATGGACAGAGGAGCCTAGAGGGCTACAGTCCCTGGGGTCGCAACAAGTCAGACATGACTGAAGCGACTTAGCAGAGCATAGCACAAAGGGAAGATTTAAAAAGTAGAGCTAATGAAAATAACCCATTGAGAAAGGAAGAGGGAGGCAGGGAGGCAGATTGGCCAGCTGGTCTTAGCAGCATAGACTCTGGAAAGAAGGCTTATTTTTGATACATTAAGAGTTGTATACCAGTGTGTGTGGGTCTCAGTTTGTGTATCTGAGTGTATCTGTGAGTGAGTGAGTGTGTATGTGATCATGTATGTATCTGTGTGTCTGTGTGGCTTTGTATGTGTGTATGTGCAATTGTGTATGTTGTCTGTGTGTGTGTCTGTGTATGTGTGAGTGTAGGATGACCCAGGAGTAGTCCTTTCAAGTACACAAGAACCCACTCCACCAAATTTTCTTCTATGAGTAAATGATAGAAATCAACACAGAATTAAGAAGCCATTGACACTGTGAAATTTCATTTTTCTGTTTCTCTCCCAGGATTTAAGGTACCACAATGTTCACACTTCCATTTATTTGGGATCTTTTAAGACAATAATTTTATGGCAGCTCAGAACTAAGTTTCCAGGTCAAAAGAATTGACCGACACGTGTGCTGTTGATGCAAATAGAAAATGCTGGGAACGAATTAAAAAAAAAAAACACCTCGCATAAAATAAATAAATAAAGCAAATAAAAGCCCTATAGGACCTGAAAACGGAGGCGAAATAAATTCTCTGAAGAGCAAAATGCATTTTGTTCTAATATTCTCTTAATAGATTTTTTAAAAAACATGATAAGAAGATTGAAAGAAACTGAGGGAACTCTGGATAGATTATGCAAATACTCATTCCATTTCTCTGCTTTTGGGTGAAGTACGGGCACCGTTTTTAAAGCTGAAAGCCCCCAGCACTCGCTATCTCTGTTCCCCAGCTGGTGAGCACAACCAAAGGATTATGCATAATGCGTCCGTGATCTCTGGCAGCAAAGACATTTATGCGCAGCTCAGAAAACTCTGGGATGCTGCAGTTCTCAGGGGCTTAGAAGGAAGATGGTTAAAACACAGTTCCATGATTTTCACCAGCTTATCTCAACCAGGAGGTTAAATATGCTCTCTCTTCTGCACCTTGCTCTTTCAGAGGAAGAAGGAAGTGGGGAGGAATTTGCTGCTTCTTCAGCTAGGAATGGTAATGACTTTGATTCTGATTCTAGGTTATCCAATAACTACTAAGACCTCCCTTCATCTCCCCTCTTTTTGAAAGTGTGAGGTTTACACCAGCAAATATCCCACGCTAAGTTTTGCCATAATTATTATTTTTATAATAACCTATCTAGCATAGAAAAATGTCTTGCATCATTTAGGCTAAGAGAAATAAAATGAACATAATATGCTATATTTTCCTCTTCTGTACCTCAAATGACTTGATTTTCCAGGGGGAAAAAAAAATCACTCCAATCCAACTGTTTTAATCTAGGAGTCCACGACTTCATTTTATACTGTCTCATTTGACAAATACCCCATGGCCAGTGACTATGCCTTTCTACAGGCATTCCTGACACCAGTGTTCTTAGATCCAGGTGTGCTGCAAACGCAGTTTTGTTAGGAATACCCCCAGAATTAGGGTTCAGTGCATAACAGAGCCCACCTTCGTCTTGCAAACACCATCTTGGTCTGAAAGGAGCTACAGCCCTGCATTTAGACCAGAGAAAAAGATCCAAATAAAATTACCCCAGAAATATCTACTCTTGCTAAAACAGTCACGGGCAAAGGCAACTATAGTCTTCATTCTGGTAAGAATGGATGAGAACAGTCTTTCTTAAGTGAACCTCAGAGATAAGATCATGTATTAGGGAAATAAAAAAATTGCAGCTATATTTGCCTGAATGCTTTAACACGTCCCAGACAGAAATGATTAAGGAAGAGGCTTCTTTTTTATACTTTCCCTGCTGTGTACTCTGTACTGTCAGGTCAGACTACCTGTATGTAATCCTGAACTTCCTGAAGGAAGTTCCTTGATCACAAGACAGGAACACAACCACTCCTAGAGCCCTGGGTACAAATAAACTGTGTGTCACTCTAACAAATATGATTTAAAGGGTGGTGGTCGGCTTGGGTGGTTTCCAGCAAAAACCGCCTCCCAAGTTCATCACTGGAAATGGATTCAAGATGATTCATTAAAAAATAAAACATACTTTGAAACAGAATGACAAGCTCTGTGGTTTAATATTTGGGTGGCCCAGGCACCCGGAGTTTATAAAATTCAAATTAAATAGCCAGTCACCATTCTCTGCACGCTGTCAGGGTTAATTCAGATCGCTTTCCCCACTCTCGCCTCCTCTGATTCAAGCTCGGCAAAGCAGAGCTATAATTAGGGAACGGGCAGTACTCACTGTTCACCAGTTGGGTGTAAGCGTTAAACTAATAACTCAGCAATTACGAGAAAAATGAGCAGTAATTACACCCATTTCACTCGCGGCTAGACAGATGGAACGTTTTCTTCTCGTTATTGGCAAACTGTCACCACATTTATTTCATTTTTACTGTTTACTGTTTGTTGTACTTTGATTAAGAGTAATTACAGGCTAGGAAAATATGAAAACCATGAACGTTGGGTATTTTTTAAAAATAGAAAGAGGCCCTCTCCCTCGATCTGTCTTGCCGGAGCTCTCATTTTAGATCCTGTTGAAAGGATACCAGCGTTCTCAAGAAATCTTGAGTCAGCCTTCGGGTCTGTGACGGCTCTTCGGCAGGGAATTTCCAAGCTTACTGATTATTTGGATCATCACAGGCCACAAAAACTGATCTGTTCTCTTACAAAAGCCTCCTTTTCCCTCCTCTGTATTCCTTTCGTGCCAGTGACCAAGTAGAGCAGAAATTCACCTTTGCCCAGAATAAAGGAATGACTGTAGAAATAGATCATTGCTATCGTTTTCCTGGTTTTTAGGAAGAGAGGTTTATTTCCCCTCCCAACCTTGTAAAACAATTTCATATACATTGTGTAGGAAACGATGAGAGTAAGAGCCACCTACTAAAACTTCCCTCTGAGGCCCTGCAAATAAATGTCACCAGTTCTAAGATCACATAACATTTACATTTTACTTGCTGACAAGGCATAAGCAGTATTAATACCAGTGGGGGAAAGAAATATACCTGAAATCATTTTCAGCCACCATGTTTCCTAACTGGTGTCATTCATTAATTTATGTGGGCTAGAAAATTGTACTAGTTTTAAGGAAATATTACTGAGAAAAGAGCGCATATAGAAATTTCATTCACTGCACATAGATTTCAGCTAGTATTAAATGTAGAATCCATTTTAAAGTAGGTCCCTGTGAGTAAAATGACATGTGTGCCACTCCTATGATTCCCTGTGACGCTTCAGAAAAAATCGTGAACCGTGATTACTGAGGATGGAGTCCAAATTCTACCCATGGATGACACAGTCGGTCCCAGGAGAAATATTAATAAAAGCCATTANCTGAGAAAAGAGCGCATATAGAAATTTCATTCACTGCACATAGATTTCAGCTAGTATTAAATGTAGAATCCATTTTAAAGTAGGTCCCTGTGAGTAAAATGACATGTGTGCCACTCCTATGATTCCCTGTGATGCTTCAGAAAAAATCGTGAACCGTGATTACTGAGGATGGAGTCCAAATTCTACCCATGGATGACACAGTCGGTCCCAGGAGAAATATTAATAAAAGCCATTATGGTCTACAATTGGCCCATACAAATGCATGATTTTGCAGGAAAAAAAAAAAAATGCTGCTCCCCCTTCCTAAAAGACACACTTGGAAATATCTGAGAAGTGATGTTTGGCTTCAGTTTTTCTTAATGGAAGANCCCTGTGAGTAAAATGACATGTGTGCCACTCCTATGATTCCCTGTGACGCTTCAGAAAAAATCGTGAACCGTGATTACTGAGGATGGAGTCCAAATTCTACCCATGGATGATACAGTCGGTCCCAGGAGAAATATTAATAAAAGCCATTATGGTCTACAACTGGCCCATACAAACGCATGATTTTGCAGGAAAAAAAAAAAAATGCTGCTCTCCCTTCCTAAAAGACACACTTGGAAATATCTGAGAAGTGATGTTTGGCTTCAGTTTTTCTTAATGGAAGAAAACAAAACAACAAAAAAAGGCTCTGTTCTACAAGGGCCGCATATTGATTCATGGAAATGCCAAGTGTTAATGCACGGACCCGCTAATGGCCCTGCCTGTGCGGTAATCTGCTGTGCTGGTGCGATGCATGGAATTGATTAGTTTCCTTAATGAGCCTCAGATGGTGCTGTACTGGGTGCCGAATGCAAAGCAGGGGGAGTGTGCAGCTGGAGAAAACCACCTCACCTCGGAGGAGCCATGGAGAGGGGAGCGCAGGGGCAGAAAGCGTGGGCGGGGAGAGAGGGAGGGGAGCTGGGGAGGCAAGAGGGCCTTTCTCATCTAGGCGATGCTGCAGTGCCTGCGTATCTGGCTTTCTCCCGGACAAAGCAGGTGATGCTCAGAACCCAACGGTGATGCCACAGTGACCACACGCAGCCCTGAGAACAGCCAGGGGTGGCCTCACCTCTGCCCCTTACTGTGGTGGAGCCCTGGCCCTCTGCCCCCTGATCCACAGCTTCCTGTGATCCAGGAAAGAGGACAATGGTGTTGCCACCTTACCTGTGTATATGTATAAACTGTGTCACAAAATTGTATCCATGAACATACTGAGAGAGGAAGTAATAGGAAGCTGTAAGAAAGGTGCGTATTGGACAGCCAGGGTGATGTGTGTGAGCGGGAACCTTCGGGGGTGGTGGGCAACCCCAGGAAGCTGGCTACGGAGGCCAGGGGAGCCCAGGAAACACAGGCTGGGAGCAGGAGTCCAGCTCACATGCTCTGTGTGCTGGACTGACTGCCAAGAGTGGTGTCAAAACCTAAGAAAGCACAGAGAAAGNCTGACTCATTTGACAAGTTCCTGATGCTGGGAAAGATTGAAGGCAAGAGAAGGGGATGACAGAGGATGAGAGGTTTGGATGGCATCACTGACTCAATGGCCATAAGTCTGAGTAAACTCCAGGAGTTGGTGATGGACAGGGAAGCCTGGCATGCTGCAGTCCATTGGGTTGTAAAGAGTTGGACATGACTGAGCCACTGAATGGAACTGAACTGAACTGGCAGGGACCAGCACAGTGGCAGTCTTGAAAGAGGCAGCCCCATTCCTGACANGCCATAAGTCTGAGTAAACTCCAGGAGTTGGTGATGGACAGGGAAGCCTGGCATGCTGCAGTCCATTGGGTTGTAAAGAGTTGGACATGACTGAGCCACTGAATGGAACTGAACTGAACTGGCAGGGACCAGCACAGTGGCAGTCTTGAAAGAGGCAGCCCCATTCCTGACAACACTCACCCTCTGGAGAGGTGTTTGCATTTTTGCTAGGAGAGCGGCCAGTGAATGCCCATGAAACATCCTGGGGTGCAAAGGTATGCTGAGAAAAACACTGAGACAGTGAGCAGGGTAAGAGAGCAAAGTCCTTCTCCCTCTCAGTTCCTGCCCATCCATTCCAGCTCCTTCCCAAGCTCAAGGACCCCAAACAGGTGATCTCTGTCAACTATCAATATAGGCAGAGCAAGTCATCTGTGCCCAGAATCGAGTTGCAAACTTGTACTGTGTATTTGACCTGTGAGTGAAGGAGTCTTTTAGGTTGTTTTATTAATGAAACTTTGGCCATACTAGAAACCAATGTCTCTTGTTTGATAAATAGTGTGTT
Source organism: Neotragus moschatus (assembly GCA_006410615.1). NCBI lineage: Eukaryota > Metazoa > Chordata > Mammalia > Artiodactyla > Bovidae > Neotragus > Neotragus moschatus. Next base: position 17,787 of record SJYA01000155.1, read on the forward strand.
CCCACGACGTGCCTTTTCATACTATTCATGGATTCTCTCGGTAAGAATACTGGAGTTGTTTGCCATTCCCTCCCCAAAGAAAACAAGGGAATCCCAGAGAAAAATCCACTTCTACTTTATTGACTATGCTAAAGCCTTTGACTGCATGAATCACAACTAACTGTGGAAAATTCTTAAAGAGATGGGAATACAAGACCACCTATCCCCTGAGAAACCTGTATGCAGGTCAAGAAGCAACAGTTAGAACTGGACATGGAACAACAGACTGGTTCCAAATTGGGGAAGGAGTATGTTGAGGCTTCATATTGTCACCCTGCTTATTTAACTTATATACAGAATACATCATTCTAAATGCTGGGCTGGATGAAGCATAAGCTGGAATCAAGATTGCCAGGAGAAATAACTTCAGATATGCCGATGATACCACTCTGATGGTAGAAAGGGAAGAGGAACTGAACAGCCTCTTGATGAGGGTGAAAGAGAAGACTGAAAAAGCTGGCTTAAAATTCAACATTCAAAAAACAAAGATCATGCCATTCGGTCCCATCACTTCATGGCAGATAGGCAAAAAGTGGAAGCAGCAACGCATTTTATTTTCCTGTGCTTGAAAATCGCTGCAGCCATGAACTCAAAAGACGCTGGCTCTTTGGTAGGAAACCTGTGACAAACCTAGAGAGCATATTAAAAAGCAGAAACATCACTTTGTCAACAAAGGTCCACATAGTCAAAGCTATGTTTTCTCCAGTAGTTATGGATGTGAGAGTTGGACCACAAAGAAGGCTGAGCTCCTAAGAACTTTCAAATTGTGGTGCTGAAGAAGACTCTTGAAAGTCTCTTGGACCGCAAGGAGTACAAACCTGTCAATCCTAAAATAAATCAACCCTGAATATTCATTGGCAGGACTGATGTTGAAGTTGAAGCTCCGATAGTTTGGCCACCTGATGTGAAAAGCCAACTCTGTGCCAACATTGTGCCCTAATGCTGGGCACAACTGAAGGCAGGAGGCGAAGGGGAGGACAGAGGATGAGAGGGTTGGATGGTGTCACGGACTCAATGGACATGAATTTGAGCAAACTCCTGGAGAAAGTGAAGGACAGGGAAGCCTGGTGTGCTGCAGTCCATGGGGTCGCAAAGAGTCGGACATGACTTAGCAACTCAACAATAGCAACTATGTGCCAGGCGCTGTTGTAAATGCAGGGAGCAGCACCAGACTCAACAAAGGACTTACTTTCAGATGCTGTTGTTCTGAGCAACCAAAGGTACAACCGAACCCCAGAACCTCAGCTGATGACAACTGCTGTGAAGAAACTGGGAGTGTGCAGCTGGGTGCGAGGAGGAGGTGGGTGCAGAGAGAGTGCCAGAGGAGCCTCCTGGGTAAGTGTGTCTGAGTCACGACATGAGTGGGAAGACATGACCAGCAAGGTCCTGTGAATCCTTGGGGACAGAATATCCTGGGGGGAGAGAGACTGATGTGAAGTACCTAAGCAGAAACAAGGCGATAGGACTGACTCAGGGGACAAGAATGGGCCATCCCCTCCTTCTCAGGCCAGGGCAGGCTCCTGGCCACTGTCAGTGCGGGCCTCAGCCTCTCCCCTGCCCTTCTGCCCAGTGTGTCCCTTCTCCACCTCATCTCTCACTGATCTAAAGGACTGTCTGTCACAGATATGTCCCTGGACTCCCTGAGGCTGGTCCCCAAAAATCCCTCTGACAAGTCCCACCCTCTTCCTGTTGCCAGCATGTCTGAATATCATGACCAGAGTTATCTGCATGACTCTCTGAGGCCTTCCTGGGACCACAGGCTGATGAGTACAGAAGCCTGGACACCACTGCTGACCCCCTAGCCCTTGGCACGCTGAACCTCATCCTGCATCCACGTGCTGCCCAGCTCATGGCTACATCCCGCTGAAAGAACCCATTAGTAAGTGCTGACTACCATTTGCAGCCTGTTCTCTCCAAAAGACAGCGTGCTTTGCTGGCCATGATGCTGGTTGTGGAGCCTCAGATGGGAGCTTGCAGAAGGATGGTTAGACGCCTGCCACGGCCTTGTATGATGATCTCACAACCCCTGTTCTTTTGGCCCCCAGGTGATGAGAAGCAGGGTCAGCCCCTGCTTCTCCCTAGTTCACACCTGTCTGAGGACCAACCCAGGATGGCATGCGCTTATGCAGCTGGCTGCCTCTCCTTGGTGGGGACCTCTAGTCATCTCATGGTGACTTGGCAGGACCAGTCCCACCTGGAAACGACCAGGTAGGAGAGGAAGATGCTTTTCTCCCACCCCTGATCCTCACACCAGACTGACTGTGGATGGCCACAGTAAAGCACACAGATCATGAGGAAGGTGCAGTTCATACACCACGCATGGTACAACAGGACATGAGTACTTTCTGTGCAAAAGATCATCTAATCCTTAAAACAAAGGGTGGTGGGCTTCCCAGGTGGTGCTAATGGTAAAGAAACCACTTGCCAATGCAGGAGACATAAGAGACGAGGGTTCAGTCCCTGGGTCAGGAAGATCCCCTGGAGGAGGAAGTGGCAATCCAGTCTTCTTGCCCGGAGAATCCCACAGAGGAGCCTGGCTTGCTACCATCCAGGGGGGTGTAAGGAGTCGGACATGTCTGAGTGACTTATCACGCGCACACCAAAGAGTGGTTATAATCTTTACGTTCCAGAGGAGAAAACTGAGGACCAGAGAGGCCAAGACACTGGGTCAGGATCACAGAGCAGGGCTGCTGCAGAGCCTGGATCCCTGGAGGCAGAGTTGCAGACGTGTCTGCGCTCAACCCGTGTGACACTGCCCTGCTATGACCCAGACCCTCTCCCATCTGACCTTACCCACACTTCCTCCCTCTGCAAAGCCATTGCTCCCTCTGCACACCATCAGGACACACACGCCTTCATGCGGAATGGTTCGTTTTACAAAAATGGGGAAGTCCGTGATGGGTGTTTGACTGTTCCTCTGTCCTTGAGTCACAGAGGCCATCAGCACTCCTGCCCCGGGCACCGCTCTATCCCTGTGCTCTCACAGTCTGCTGCAGGGGCCAGATGTCACTAGGATTAAACACAGAGACTCAAAACTAAACAAAGAGCCCAAGAATCAGAAGCCAGGACCTCGCAGGCTACTTCACAGTGATGTGCACCAAGGCATGTGCTAAGTCACTCCAGCTGTGTCCAGCTCTTTGTGACCTCATGGAGTGTAGCCCACCAGGCCCCTCTGTGAATGGGATTCTCCAGGCAAGAATACTAGAGTGGGCTGCCATGCCCTCCTCCACGGGATCTTCCCCACCCAGGGATTGAACTCTTGTCTCAGGCAGCTCCCACATTGGCAGGCGGATTCTTTACCATCTGAGCTACCTGGGAAGCCCAAAGAAGCAGGCCTGCCCTGGAAGACATTCCCAACAGAGAGATCAGGAAGATGATTGGGGAGATCAGGAACATGATTGGGAAGATCAAGCCCCATGAAAGTTACTTCTCATACAGGTCTCACAGTGCAGTAAAAATACTGCTTTAGAAGAAAGTCAAACAGTGCTTTCTGCTCAATTGGAAAAATGTGTGTTCCCCTCCCTACCTATACAGTGAGGTCCGGCTTCTCTGAGCATCCATCATGGCTCAGGAGCAATGGGACAGTGTCTGAAAAGCAGTCTTTAGTAGAGAAAGAGATTTCTATCCAGGAGGAGTTGGGTAAGCCTTCACTTCTCTTTGCACTACTTAAACATATCATTATACAAAAAGGCTTGGTACTTAGCTGACTGTTCATTGCAACTTTGTGTCCATAGTGCCCAACTACGCCTCTCCAACTTCAGTCCCTCAAAAGCTACTGGTGATTTATGCTTCTCCATTCTGAGTGGTACATCTTTGGTGTATCTCCTTCCTGCCTTCTATCTTTCTATCTATTTATCTATCCACCCAAGACAGGCTGCAACCTGGGGCCCTTTGCTGTAGTGCTGCAAGGCTTGCACCTGGACACACCTCTCCTTGAGTAACAAAATACAAAGAAACTATACAAAACACTCAGCTTCCACTTCTGAAGAGCATGGAGGAAAAACTGTCTTGGGAGAGAAAGCAGGCACTGTGCATGTCTCTGGCACACACCACCACCTGAGGGGTGGGCAAACCACCTAAGCCCCCCTCCCCCAGCTTGACCCCTGGACACACGCCTCCCTTTGTCCCACAAAAGGAACAAGCGCACCCCCTACCTGGTGAGCAAACAAGGGAACCTGTTGTTTGTTCTTGCTCCCCATTTTGCAGCAGGGGCCCCAGTGAAGCCTCACCTGAATTTCTGGTCTGGCCTCTAGTCAATTTCCATTGTTTAGGAGGCCAAGAACCCTGGGTCAGTATCATGTTCATCACCCATCCATCTATCATCTAGGTATCATAGATGTAAACATTTTTCCACCACCTTCTTTCCAATGCCTCTCCCAGTTTTCATCTGGGTGTACAAGGCCCCTTTCTCCTCCTCTTCCATTAACAGCACCATCCAATGACTCGCATGTTTGGGGATACTGATGGACTGGGGCTGTAGCACTAAACCACTGCCCTGGGATCAAGTCACTGACCATAAGCTATAATGCCTGCAAATAATCACTCACTGCCCAGCCAGCACATTTCCTAGCATCAGTGCCTGTGCTGACTGCTGTCTTAGGACAATTCCTCTAGCTTTCTTGGAATCCCTAGAAGACATTGCATGCTCAGTCATTAAGTTGTGCTGACTCTTTGAGACCCCATGGACTGTAGCCCACCAGGCTCCTCTGTCCATGGGATTATCCAAGCAAGAATACTGGAGTGGGTTGCCATTTCCTCCTCCAGGGGATTTTCCCAACCCAGGAGTCAAACTCACGTCTCCTGTGGCTCCTGCATTGGCAGGCGGATTCTTTTTTTTCTTTTTTTTTAAGTCTTCCCCCACCCCAGGTTTATTGATGCTGGCAAATACAATTGTAATATATTTAAAGTGTACATTGTGATGGTTTGATACACACACTGACATACACACATGTATTATTTTGTCCTTTTGATGATAACCATCCTAATAGGTGTGATGTAGTATCCTATTGTGTTTGAGCAAGCATCTTTTCATATACCTGTTGGTCATTTGTATATCTTATTTGGGAAAATGTCTATTCAGGTTCTTTTCCCATTTTTATTATTTTTTTTTATTTTAATGGGAAAAGAAATTTTATTATACTTTTTAATTCTGAATAAAGTTTTATGCTTTTTCCTTAAAGTTACATGAATCTTTATCTTTTGCGGAGCCACCAAGAAAGTCTCTCTATAAGATAACTGCTGCTGCTGCTGCTAAGTCGCTTCAGTTGTGTCTGACTCTGTGCGACCCCATAGACGGCAGCCCACCAGACTCCCCTGTCCCTGGGAGTCTCCAGGCAAGAACACTGGAGTGGGTTGCCATTTCCCTCTCCAATGCATGAAAGTGAGAAGTGAAAGTGAAGTCGCTAAGTCATGTCCGACTCTTAGCGACCCCATGGACTGCAGCCCACCAGGCTCCTCCGTCCATAGGATTTTCCAGGCAAGAGTACTGGAGTGGGGTGCCATTGCCTAAATCCCACCAGTGGATTCAGTGTCATGGTTACAGACAATAGCCAGTCACGTTTGTCCAGGGCAGTGGTCCTCAGTACCTGAAGCACACTAAACTAGTTTGAGAACTTTTAAAAACATGAATGCCCAGACCAACTAAAGTGAACTTCAAAGAACAAGGCATCAGTGTTTACAAAAATCTACCCAGGTGTTTACCAGGTCCAGCCAGGGCTGAGAACCTACAACTGTGCACACCAGGGCCTAGAACCTACAGCCATGCAGCCACAGTGCAGCCCTTGGGCCAGCAGATCTGCCAGCACCTGCGAGCCTATCAAAAATGCTAAGTCTCAGACCCCGTCATGAACTCCGGAATCAAAATCTGTTTTACCTGGACCCTCCCTGGGTGATTCATGTTCACCTGGTTTAAGGAACACTATTCTGGTAGATTGGAAGATAAAACTTCATCGGTTAAGTTAGTAGGCTGTGGTACAGAGGACTGCCTGTCACATCACTTTCAGAAACTAGCACCTGCATAGCAAATTGAATGTAAGATACAGCTTCCTCCAAACCACTCAGAGAGACCAAAGAGCCCTACTTCCTTTTTCTAGGATAATCCTACCAAAAGGCGGTGATGAGAAAAAAAGTAAAATTACAGGACGAAATTTGGGGCTAACATGAGGCAATGTTGCAGACAGGGTTTGTGCAGAGTAGGTGCTCACTAAATAAGTATTGCCTAACTTAGTGTCTGGGCTTCCCTGGTAGCTGAGTGGTAAAGAATCCACCTGCCAATGCAGAAGACATAGGTTCGATCCCGGAGTTGGGAAGATCCCCTGGAGGAGAGAATGGCAACCCACTCCAGTATTCTTGCCTGGACAGAGGAGCCTGGCAGTCTACAGTCCATCGGATTCCAAAGATTCAGACACAACTCAGTAGCTAAAATACCAACAAACTTAGTGCCCAAAACTAAGGTCAGCACTGTTACTTATTTATATTAGGACAGTGGACCAGTTTCTCTATGTTTTAGAGCATTTTCCTTTGTGATCTGCTTAAATTATTTACTTTGAAATACAAAATGCTTAGCAACTAAAAGCTCACTGGTGAGTAATTATGTGATAAATGAACAAAAGGAAGGGTCCTAGTATGTAGAAGTGCCATGTGCCTGGCTGAGGAATCCACAATTCTACAGACCACATGCTCAAGTGGCATTTAGTACACAGATACCCTGGATGTGCACTCAAGAAACACACGTGCACTGAGCTTACACTATGCCCCAGTGACTATTCCAGATACTGACCAAACAGATCCAAACCCTTGCTTTCTTGTGGTTTGCGTACCTTTTATGTATCATTTAGCCCAGCATAGTGTTAAAGAAAATAAAGACTAGCAAAATTACTATCATATTTTCCCCAAATGGTATTACAATTCTCAAATCTACTTACGCAATAACTTTTTAAAATCCAGAGTCAATATCACCAATTATATTCTTTTAAAAAATACTAGAGAAAAGGCACTTTTTATGATGAGTTTTGAAGCTGTTTGTTAAATACGATGTTATACATGCAATACTATTTAAAGACAGCTCATCCAGGTCTTTAAGAACAAAATCAATTTTCTCATGAAGTTATTTAAAGGGAAAAGGTGCAATAATTTACCTTTTGAAAGTTTAATTGTGTTTAAATACATAGTGGCTTAGATGGTACAGAGTCTGCCTGCAAAATAGGAGACATGGGTTTGATCCCTGGTTCAGGAAGATCCCCAGGAGAAGGGAATGGCAACTCACTCCAGCATTCTTGCCTGGGAAATCCCATGGACAGAGGAGCCTAGCGGGCTACATTCCAAGAGGTCAAAAAGAGTCAGACATGACTGAGCGACTAACACTTTCACATATTATAGAAAACTCAACCATCTTAACTACTTTTAAGAATAGGGTTCAGTGATTTTAAGTATATTCCTAGTATCGTGTATCCAAACTCCAGAAGTTTTTCTTCTTGCAAAACTGAAACTCTGTATCAATTAAACCCCATTTCTCACCTTCCCCAAGTCCCTCGCCCCCTCCATTATACTTTGTGTATCTATGACTACACTGGGTACCTCACATAAGTGGAACTCACAGTATTTATCTTTTGGTGACTCAGCACAATGTCCTCAAAGTTAACTCAAGTTTGCATGTGTTAGAATTTCTTTATTTTTTTTTTAACTTTAAGCCTGAATAATATTCTCTTGCATGTGTACGGCATATTTTGTTTATTCAGTCTGTAAGAATGTGTTTTTTAGTATAAGAGACTTTCCAAACTGCCCCAGGGTTATCTCTGACTCATGGAAACGTGGCCTGTTTATCTCTGATTACATTTCTCGGCCCTATACAACCTGCAGGTGGCAAAACGAGGGGGCAACCAAACTTACCCTCTCGGCTGTAACTGGGAAAGGACTATGCATAGGCACCCCATCCCGAGCTCACGCACATCTCTGTAACCTATGAAACGTCCTCGGGACTTTTCCAGAAGAGCTGTTGTTCCGAGAAACTGCCCGCCACAGGGGTGCCACCCGGTCAACAGTTGTAACCTGTTATCAATGGACCAGTCCTCGAAAAGGTCAACACCTGTAACCAATCAAACTGTTTCCGCTTGCTTGTGCTTAAAAGCTACCGTGTAACAACACTCAGGGTTCTCGCTCCTTGCTTAAGGAGACGGAACCCCGGCGCACCGGTACAATAAAATCCTCTTGCTGTTTGCATCGAAACCTGGTCTCGGTGGTCTTTGGGGCGACGGATTCACGGCAAGGAACCGTTGGGTTCAACAAGTCCTCTGTTGGTGGACACTGGATTGCTTCCCACCTTGGCTGCTGGGAATAATGCTGCTATGAACATGGGTGTACAAATATCCCTTCAACAATTTATTTTTTAAAAATTAGTCTCCAGTTACCCTTGCAAAGACAACCATGCATTTCTACTCAAAACACAAGTGAGAACAAATAGAGACAAGTCAAATATATATTTTTCATGTAACTTGCACAAAAGAGATTAGCAGACTTCATCAAGCAACACCGCCCTTCCATTATGAGACAATGCATCCTGATTTGAAAGTAGAAATAAGACGACTCTAAAAACATTACTCCTCAATGCAGAAGTGTGAAACAGGTTGAAAAGGATTAATATATATGTTCTAATTAGAAAATTGACCCCATCGTTTCTCCAAAGAAACTCAATTATAGTCTTTCACCACATTTACTTTCTTGAAGACATAAAAGTTCATTTTCCTCACTGCATGACTTTAGAAGAAAATGTATGCACTGTTTTTAATGGAGGAATATTTGGAAGGAGATCAAAGTGAGCAAACAAAATGACCCAAAGTTTGGAAATTGTGAAACTTATAAGAAGAGGTTAAGAGTTTCTTCTAAAGAAGAAAAGGCTAAAGAAAGTAGCCGGAGGGATTAAGAAAACAGTCTCTACTCACTAAACAGCAATAAGGAAGGAGATGACTATGGGAGAAACAAAAAAACTACTTCAAACTTTTAAAGATAAATTAAAGTTAGATGAGCTGAAAGTTCCTTGGAAATTGAACACAGAAAAGTATGGGGAACAGAAGAGAGCCCTTTGAGAAACCACATTCAAACACAAGAGCAGAAAGGGTCTCCAGAGTCTCCTGCAATGCAGGAGGATTCCTTATTAGCTGAGCTACCAGGGAATCCCTCAGCGTCACTACATTCAGCTTAAAGCAATGAAGCAAAGGAACCAGTCAACAGTAAATCGTCAGCTGTTGCATCCAGACTTTTCAGGGTGGGGCAACTGAGAAGAGAGGCCATCATCTCCCTTCTTGTCTCAAATGCTCACTTTTTTTTGACTAACCTGAAATCAGTCAGGATAATGTACTGAAGCCAGTGGTGAGGAAGAACCAGCGGAAGTCAGATCAAGCCCACGGTGAAAGAGAACAAGCAAGCACTGTGAGAAGGTCAGAGGCAGTACTTGAGTGTCCTGTGAATGTCTGTGCAAAGCCAGCTTCAGAAATAATTTTAGTGAGATTACTGGGCCAAAAGCACACCTCTCTCATGCCCGCCAAGAAGAGACTTCCTAACGGCTTGTCCTATTGTTAAAGCTATTTCTGATAAACCTCTGATTCATAAGATTAAAGAATAATGTTCTGCCACCAGCGAACCACCGTTGACTAAATTCCTTAAGGCCAAAACCTGAATTATTGCTGGTGCTCGTCCTTCTTTCATGCTCACATCCGGTTTACCCAGTGTACCAAACCATCCGAAAACATTTCCTAAATCTGTCCTCATTCCTGTCTCCCCATGTCTACTGCTGTGGCCAATCTCCAATGTGTCTTGCAATGACTCATTCAATGATCTGTCCTGTCCTCCATGCCACGCTGTTCTCTGTACAGTAACCAAGGCCACATCATCCCGAGATTCAACCGTTTTCCATTATCCCTGCAGACTCCCTTACTGGTCAGAGCAGGTCCTTCCATTTATTGACCTGCCCACATCCCAGCCCTTCTGCTCCAAGCTCAGCCCTCTAAGGAGTTTTTGCCCCCCTGAGTGCCCACACATGACAGGTTCCCTTTTGCTTAGCCTAACTGTATACCCTTTCCTGCTCACTCTATTCTTGGCCATGCTGGACTCAGCAAGCTGGTATCTTGTTGTACAGTCATAACAATAAAAATGATGCCCCAAAAGGTACAAAACGGGATCTGAATCTAATAAAACTCCGAAGACTTATAAATTAGATTTTAGAAAAGTAGAATTTTCAGATTTGTTCCACCCGTAAGTGATGTTTGTTCCTATGAAAACATTGAGTTCATGCTTAATCTTCAGTCACTGAACATAAAATAAGGCTTAAAAATGCTACTGTTATATAAATAGCCTTTAGTTGCCTATGAATTTTCAAACTAGTGCACAACCGCACTCATCTCACATGCTAGCAAAGTAATGCTCAAAATTCTCCAAGCCAGGCTTCAACAGTACATGAACTAGAACTTCTAGATGTTCAAGCTGGAATTAGAAAAGGCAGAGGAACCAGAGATCAAATTGCAAAAATCTGTTGGATCATAGAAAAAGCAAGAGAGTTCCAAAAAAACATATACTTCTGCTTTATTGACTATGCCAAAGCCTTTGACTGTGTGGATCACAACAAACTGTGGAAAACTCTAAAAGAATGGGTAATGCCAGACCACCTTACCTGCCTCCTGAGAAATCTATATGCAGGTCATGAAGCAACAGTTAGAACTGGACATGGAACAATGGACAGATTCCAAATTGGGAAAGAAGTATGTCAAGGCTGTATACTGTGACCCTGCTTATTTAATTTATATGCAGAGTATATCATGCAAAATGCTGGGCAGGAAGAAGCACAAGCTGGAATCAAGGTTGCTTGGAGAAATATCAATAACCTCAGATATGCAGATGACACCATTCTTAGGGCAGAATGTGAAGAGGAACGGAAGAGCATCTTGATAAAAGTGAAAGAGGAGGGTGAAAAAACTGGCTTAAAACTCAACATTCAAAAAACGAAGAGCATGGCATTTGGTCCCATCACTTCATGGCAAATAGATGGAGAAACAGTGGAAACAGTGATNTTCTTAGGGCAGAATGTGAAGAGGAACGGAAGAGCATCTTGATAAAAGTGAAAGAGGAGGGTGAAAAAACTGGCTTAAAACTCAACATTCAAAAAACGAAGAGCATGGCATTTGGTCCCATCACTTCATGGCAAATAGATGGAGAAACAGTGGAAACAGTGATGGACTTTATTTTCTGAGCTCCAAAATCACTGCAGATGGTGACTGCAGCCATAAAATTGAAAAACAATTGCTCCTTGGAAGAAAAGCTATGACAAATCTAGACAGCATATTTAAAAGCAGAGACATTACTTTGCCAACAAAGGTCCATCTAGTCAAAGCTATAGTTTTTCCAGTGGTCATG
>SJYA01000156.1:366-25855 GCA_006410615.1 Neotragus moschatus
CCATCTGGTGATGTCCATGTGTAGAGTCTTCTCTTGTGTTGTTGAAAGACGGTGTTTGCTGTTGTGTGTGTTCTCTTGGCAAAACTGTATTAGCCTTTGCCCTGCTTCATTCTGTACTCCAAGACCAAATTTGCCTATTACTCCAGATGTTTCTTGACTTCCTACTTTTGCATTCCAGTCCCTTGTAATGAAAAGAACATGTCTTTTGGGTGTTAGTTCTAGAGGGTCTTGTAGATCTTCATAGAACCATTCAACTTCAGCTTCTTCGGCATTTCTGGTTGGATTACTGTGATATTGAATGGTTTGCCTTGGAAACAAACAGATATCATTCTGTCATTTTTAAGATCGCATCCAAGTACTGCATTTCAGACTCTTTTGTTTACTACGATGGCTACTCCATTTTTCTAAGGGATTCTTTCCGACAGTAGTAGATGTAATGGTCATCTGAGTTAAATTCACTCATTCCAGTCCATTTGAGTTCGCTGATTCCTAAAATGTTGACATTCACAATTAGCATAACCAAGTGTTTTCATTAGTTTGGTATTAAATGCATTGGTTTACTTAAATCATTTTTTTCTTGATCTGATGATGACACTGATTAAAAATTGAAGTCAAGTATTTCATAGGGCAAGGGTCCCCAACCCCCAGGCCATGGACCATTGCAGGTCTGTGGCCTCTTAGGAACTGGGCCACATAGCAGGAGGTGACTGATGGCCAAGCGAGTGAAGCTTCATCTGTATTTACAACTGCTCCCCATTGCTTACATTAGAACCTAAACTCCATCTCCTTTCAGATTAATAGCAGTGTTAGGTTTTCATAGATACACAAACTCTACTGTCAACTGCAGATGTGAAGGATCTCGGTTTCAAGATCCTTATGAGAATCATCCCCAAACCATTCCCCTCTGTGGAAAAATTGCCTTTCAGGAAACCAGTCCCTTGTGCCAAAAAGTTTGAGGACCACTGTCATAGGGCATAGCACACTTTGGTTTCCCAAAATGTTTTCCCTTGCTCTCTCTTTTGAGCCCCACAATATCTTGAAAGACATTGGGATTTTTTCCATTGAACTGGGTACTTTTTTCCTTTCCTTTTATTTAGGAACTTGCTGTTCGTGAGCCATGGGGGAGAGGGTAATAAGATATAGTGGTCACTTCTACTTTAAGGAGAGACTGTGGGAAAATGGTGAATTTTTGCAGACCTGGTTTACTGCTTACTCTGTGCCTTTAGGAGATGGCTCAGTCCCTCTGAGCTTCTGCTTTTTCATCCGCTCTGAGAACCCTGCTACCGCTTCATGGGATTAAGTTTAGGATTAAATAACATGGCACACACAAATGTTCTGGCTAACACACCATAAATATCACCTTCCTTCTTTCTCTCTGCTCTGGCCCTGAATGGAAGAAACAGAAGGGTTTCAGAAGTTTTGAGCGTTACAGCAGAGAAGACTGCTTCCCAGCAAAGAGAAGATTCTGTAACAATCACACACGTGGTTTTCAACCTTGAGCAAGCAACAGAATTTGTGGGTTATTGTTGTTCAGTCACTCAGTTGTGTCCAACTCTATGTAACCCTATGGATTATAGCATGCCAGTCTTCCCTGTCCTTCACTATCTCCCAGAGTTTGCTCGAACTCATGTCCATTGAGTCGGTGATGCCATCCAACAATCTCATCCTCTGTCACCCCCTTCTTCTGCCCCNAGGGTAATAAGATATAGTGGTCACTTCTACTTTAAGGAGAGACTGTGGGAAAATGGTGAATTTTTGCAGTCCTGGTTTACTGCTTACTCTGTGCCTTTAGGAGATGGCTCAATCCCTCTGAGCTTCTGCTTTTTCATCCACTCAGAGAATCCTGCTACTGCTTCATGGGATTAGGTTTAGGATTAAATAACATGGCACATGCATGGCTAACACACCATAAATATCACCTTCCTTCTTTCTCTCTGCTCTGGCCCTGAATGGAAGAAACAGAAGGGTTTCAGAAGTTTTGAGCGTTACAGCAGAGAAGACTGCTTCCAAGCAAAGAGAAGATTCTGTAACAATCACACACGTGGTTTTCAACCTTGAGCAAGCAACAGAATTTGTGGGTTATTGTTGTTCAGTCACTCAGTTGTGTCCAACTCTATGTAACCCTATGGATTATAGCATACCAGTCTTCCCTGTCCTTCACTAGCTCCCAGAGTTTGCTCAAACTCATGTCCATTGAGTCGGTGATGCCATCCAACAATCTCATCCTCTGTCACCCCCTTCTTCTGCCCTCAATATTTCCCACCATCAGGGTNACCAGTCTTCCCTGTCCTTCACTAGCTCCCAGAGTTTGCTCAAACTCATGTCCATTGAGTCGGTGATGCCATCCAACAATCTCATCCTCTGTCACCCCCTTCTTCTGCCCTCAATATTTCCCACCATCAGGGTCTTTTCCAGTGAGTCAGCTGTTCATATCAGATGGCCAAAGTACTGGAGCTTCAGCATCAGCATCAGTCCTTCCAATGAGTATTCAAGTTTGATTTCCTTTAGGATTGACTAGTTTGATCTCCTTGCTGTTCAAGGGACCCTCAAGAGTCTTCTCCAGCATCACCATTTGAAAGCACCAATTCCGCAGTGCTCAGTCCTCCTTATGGTCCAACTCTCACATCTTTACATGACAACTGGAAAAACCACAGCTTTGACTCTACAGATTTTGTTGGCAAAGTGATGTCTCTGCTTTTTAATATGCTGTCTAGATTTGTCATAGTTTTTCTTTCAAGGACCAATTTGTGGGAGAGTTTGTTAACTCAGCTAGCTGTGCCATCCCAGAGTCTCTGAGTTCTAAGGTAGGCCCCCAGACTTTCTAACAAGTTCCCAGACTTTCCTGGTGGCTCACCAGGTACAGGATCCACTTGCAATGCCAAAGACTTGAGAGGCGTGAGTTTGATCCCTGGGTCAGGGAGGTCCCCTGGAGGAGAAAAAATGGCAACCTACTCCAGTATTCTTGCCTAGAAATCCCATGGACATGGGAGCCTGGCAGGCTACAATCCAAAATGTCTCAAAGAGTCACACGGCAGTGACTAAGCACAAGCACAATTTCCCAGTTGAGGTCAATGTTGCTGGTCCTGGGACCACACTTTGAAAGCCACTGTTCAAGGTCTTTGGGAAAGTTAAGGCTTGGATGAAAAAGTGTGCTGAAGTGCTTTGTCACTGAATGTCTGTGTTTCAATCCTTGTGTGCCCAAGTGCTGGGACTCAGCTCTTTTGCAGCAAAGATGCTCTCAGTAGCACTGGAAAAAATGATCCTACTGGGTCCTTCGTGAATTTATGTTAAAGGTAAACACCTCACAGCCAGACCACCTGGTCTGTGACTCTAGGCAAGCTGCTTAACGTTCTTGCGCCTTTGCCTTTCGCTCTCTAAAACTGGTTGTTCACTGGTTAAATATTTGTAAAGCCCTCAGAATGGAGTAGGCACTTAGTACAGATCATGTAAACATTTTTAAAATTTAATTTTATTATAGAAAGAACATTTAACATGACGTTCACCCTCCTAACAAATATTTAAGTGCACAATGTGGTACTGTTAACTACAGGCATGATATTGTTCGGCAGCTCCCTAGAATATGTTTATCTTTCGTAACAGAAACTTTTTGCCCTTTGATTAGCACTCTTCATTTCCTCTTCCCCACAACACCTGGCAACCACCTTTCCACTTTCTGATTGCCTGAGTCTGACTGTTTTAGATAGAGCACATAAAAGGAATCATGCAGTATTTGTCTTTCTGTGACTGGTTTATTTCACTTAGCATGACACCTTCAAGGTTAATTCATGTTGTCACATACCGCAAAATTTCCTTCTTGTGAAATGCTGAATTATATCCTATTGCATGTATCTACAATTTTTAATCCACTTATCTTTCCATAAACATTGAGGTTGTTTCCACATCTTGGCTTTTGTGAACGGTGCTACAGTGAACAGAGGGGCCCTAATAAATCTGTGAGATCTTGATTTCAATTCTTTTGAGTACATGCCCAGAAGTGGGATTGCTAGAGCCATTTTTAATTTTTTTTCAGTACTTCATTACTGCTTTCCATAGAGGCTGCATCATTTTGAGTTCCCATCAACAGTATACTAGTGTTTCAATTTCTCCACATCCTTGCCAACACTTGTCTTGTTTTCTTTTTTAAAAAATGTCACCCTAACTGATATGGTGTGATATTTAACTGTGGTTTTGATTTGCATTCCCAGATAATTAGTGGTGCTGATCATCTTTCCATGTGCCTTTTGGCCATTTTTATGTTTTCTTTGAGGAAATCTCTATTCGAGTCTTTTAGCCCATGTTTATGTTGGGTTATTAGGGTTTATTTGCTATTGAATTGTGGAGTTCCATGCATATTTTGAAAATTAACCCCTTATCAGGGACATGGTTTTGCAAATGTTTTCTCCCGTTTTGTAGGCTGCTGTCCTTTGCCGGTGGCTTACTTGCAGTGCTGAAGTTCTTAGCTGGGCATCGTCCTGCTGGTCTGTTTCTGCTTTTGTTGCCTGTGCTCTTAATGTCATGCTCATGAAATCATTTCCAAGATCAATATGATAAAGATGTTCCCCCATGTTTTCTTCTAGGAGTTTTACAATTTGGGGGTTTTATGTTTAAGCTATTAATCAATTTTCAGTTGACTTTTGTGTCTAGTGTAAGAAGGGGCTCCATTTTGCTGTGGATATCTAATTTTCCCAACACCATTTGTTGAAGAGGTTATCCTTTTCCCATTGTGTATTCTTGGCACCTTTGCAAAAATCAGTTAACTGTATATGCATGGATTTATCTCTGGGCTTGCTATTCTGTCCCATAGGTCTATGCTGTTGCTGTTTAGGCACTAAGTCATGTCCGACTCTTTGCAACCTCGTGGACTATAGTCTGCTAGGCTCCTCTGTCCATGGAATTTTCCAGACAAGAATACTGGACTGTATCTGTCTTTATTCTAGCACCACACTGCTTTAATTACAGTAGCTTTGCAATATAGTTTAAATCAGAAATATGATGTCTCTAGCTTTCTTCTTCTTTATCAAGACTGATATATCTAATCAGGGGTAAATATTTGCTGTAAGAAATAAAATACTACTTTGGGCAAGTCACTTAACCTCTATGAAATTGTATTGTTTTGCTTTTCCTGAAAAAATGACTTACCACCTGAGTTTATTGGGACACAAAAAGAAAAAAAAGTAACCTCTCTAGTACTATGCTTGCCTAGGTATGATCTTGCTTCTTAACTATCAATTGTCCTCATGTACCACCTGGCTTTTCTGATGGTGAGTGTCACTCCAAGGAACTGAGCTCACCTACCCACTTATAAGGCGCAGTACTGGAAAGTGATCCTATGGGCCCTTCTTAAATTCATGTGTCTTCTATCTTGTTTCAGAGTTCTTCTGGATGAAGGAAAGGCCACGGTGCCTCTTCTGGCAGAAAGACTTACCACTGAGCTCATCTGGCACATCAATGTGAGTCAGTAATTTAAGTTATAAGCTATTAAAAAAAAAAAAAAGGACAGCCTTGGGTACTTCCCTGGTGGTCCAGTGGTTAAGACTTAACCTTCCAATGCAGGCCATACAGGTTCAATCTCTAGCTAAGATCTCACGTGCCTTGTGGCCAATAAACCAAAACATAAAAGAGAAGCAATATTGTAACAAACTCAATAAAGACTTTAAAATGATCCACATCAAAAAAAAAAAAATGACAGCTTGTCCAGGTCACTTTCTTAGTCATGGGTTGACTAAGACACTCCAGTGAAATGTCCAAACCAGCAGATAAATAAGAACATTCTGAAAACCAAATCACTCCTGGTCAGAGGCTCACAAAAGAGCTTCTGAAACAGAAAAGCAGTAACTGCATAGTGTTGAAATAAAGAGTTGAATCTGTCAATTTGGGGCAAGCAAAGAGAGAAGGAAAATGCTAACACCAGGTTAGCAGTGTAAAAAGGAGTGAATATCGAGTTAGCAAATTTTTAATAGTTTGAAATGGCAACCCATTCCAGTATTCTTGCCTGGATGGATGGAGGACCCCAGTAGGCTACAGTCCATGCGGTCACAAAGAGTTGGATATGACTGAGCGACTTCACTTCCAACGAATCACAGTATAAAAATCACTTTCCTTTGAGACTTCTTGATGGAACACTGGTTAAGACTTCACTTTCCAACGCAGAGGTGCAGCTTGGATCCCTGGTCAGGGAACTGAGGTCCCAAGTGCTTTGAGGCCAAAAATCCAAAGCATAATACAGAAGCAATCTTGTAACAAATTCAATAAAGACTTTAAAAATGATTCACCTCAACGAGTCTTTGAACAATAAATTAAAGATATAAATATAAAACATTTTCCTAGCTTCAAACTTTTAGGAAATAAATGTTCAGTTTTCAGTGATTCTCGAAATAAGAAAACCACAGACAAAGTTCTCATGATGTCATTGAAGGGGGACTCTGGCTTAGTGCTTATTGAGAAATAGAATATTTATAGCCATTACCATCACCACTGTGGGCTCCAGGACTGGGCACCAGCCACTACATCTGCACACCTCCATCAAGAGGATGACTTGAGAGTTGGACCATAAAGAAGGCTAAGAACCAAAGAATTGATGCTTTCAAATTGTGGTGCTGGAGAAGACTCTTGAGAGTCCATTGGACAGAAGGAGATCAAATCAGTCAATCCTAAAGGCAATCAAACCTGAATATTCTTTGGAAGGACTGAGGCTGAAGCTGAAGCAACAATACTTTGGCCATCTGATGTGAAGGGCCAACTGATTGGAAAAGACCCTGGTGCTGGAAAAGATTGATGGCAAGAAGAGAATGGGGCAACAGAGGATGAGATGGTTGGATGGCATCACTGACTCAATGGACATGAGTTTGAGCAAACTCCGGGAGATAGTGGAGAACATGGAGGCCTGGCATGCTGCAGTCTGGGCAGTTGCAAAGAGTCAGACACAACTTGTAGACTGAACGACAACAAATCAAGAGGATAATGGCCAGAACATGCAGAGGAAAGAAGTGACAGGTGTCCATACTAAAAACAGTCCTCCTATTAAAAATATTAAACCCATGCAAGCTACACAAGGACCTTTCACATCAAAATAGCCCTCTGAGACCACAGTAGATAATCATTTCTCCTAAAATCTCTGAGTAAGAGAAACACAAGTAAAATGAAGATGCAGAAGAGCGACTCTCAATTAAAAGGCCAGGAGAATGCCCCTGAAAGAACAAGGAGACAGACTTCTTTAGTCTGATGGATGCCGAGTTCAAAAGGGAGATCATGAAAA
Source organism: Neotragus moschatus (assembly GCA_006410615.1). Classification (NCBI taxonomy): domain Eukaryota; kingdom Metazoa; phylum Chordata; class Mammalia; order Artiodactyla; family Bovidae; genus Neotragus; species Neotragus moschatus. Next base: position 7,622 of record SJYA01000156.1, read on the forward strand.
TACTGGAGGAATTAAGAAAGGCTATGGATAGAAATGCAGGTTACTGTAAAAAAGGAACTAAAAACTATAAAGAGGAGCAAAAAATAAAATTCATTTGCCAAGATGAAAGCTGATCTAAAGATAGTAAATAGCAGAATGAATAATGAAGAAGAATAAACAAGTGATCTGGAAGGTAGAATAATGGAAATCACTCAGAACAATAGAGAGAAAGCCAAATGATAAATGGAATATTTGTCATGCTTGCCTGAACCATTGTGCATAAGAAGATGAACCTTGAGAACAGAGGTGGAACATAGGGGCTGGATCCCAGTCCATGCTAAATTGCATGTTGCATGGAAACAATGCATTCTTTTGAACCAAAAAATGCATACTCAAAATATTTGTTTGTAGAGGGGCAGCATTTCTCAAACTGTGTATGGTGCTTGTGGTAAAGAACCTGCTTGCCAATGCAGGCGACAGATGTAAGAAATGTGGGTTAGATCCCTGGGTTGGGAAGATTGCCTGGAGGAGGGCACAGCAACCCACTCCAGTATTCTTGCCTGGAGAATTTTTGCCTAACACACAGTTAGGCAAAAATGTTGCCTAGAAAATTTTTTTAAATTCATATTCCTGGGCCCTGGCTGAGCTTCTGAGTCAGTAGGTCTAGGGTGGGGCCCATGAATTTGTTTTTCTCAGGTGATCTTTGGGAACATACTTGGAGAAGTACTGATTCTGGTGAAATCCTTTCAGTTTGCAGCAGAGAATTCTAAAAGAAATAACCCTGTCTAAAAACTATGCTGCTAGTACTAAATCACTTCAGTCGTGTCCGACTCTTTGTGACCCTATGAACTGTAGCCCAGCAGGTTCCTTTGTCCATGGGATTCTCCAGGCAAGAATACTGGAGTGGGTTGCTGTGCCCTCCTCCAGGGGATCTTCCCAACCCAGGGATCGAACCCACATTTCTTACATCTGTCTCCTGCGCTGGCAAGCAGTTTCTTTACCACTAGCACCACTGGGGAAGCCCGTCTAAAAGCTATATCTCCTATCTAATTGAGAAAAGCATCTTTCTTAAAAAAAGATGTTATATTTTGATAATTTTTTCCTGACAGTTCTCAACATTTAAATATTGCACTTTAAATTTTGAATTTCAGTTTTGTACTATTTTCAATTAATGTTTAAAATTTATATCAAGACACAATCATGATCGTTTGAAATATCAGGAAAAAGCTTAATACATTTCTGCCTACAGATACAAACTGTCCAAAGAGAGAGAGGATGAGACCTTATCAACTTCTTGGTATGCTACTCCACAAATTTCCTCTAAATCCCAATAGCTCATTCTACCTGGCTGACTACACTCAGGTATCTTTACCTGCAGTTTTTACCTGCTCGGGCTGTAAAGGTGTGAGCAGCCGTGGAGTGAAGTCTGCTGCTTACCACCTCAGTGATGATATCAAACAGTTGGTCTCTCTGAGCCTTTTCCTCTCTTGTGAAAAACAAGCAACGAAGTCACGTGCTTTGTACCACAGCGCCGGGCTTCACTAAGATGTAAAGGACTTGGAATGATACTTGACCCAAAGACAGCCCTCCTCGGTGCCCCTCTCCATCGTTCCTGCTCCTCCACTTTTTGACTGTTTTGGACCTTTGCCAGCCGACACCGACACACAGGCATAATCTCTTCCAAATCACCATTTATCAGTTTATAACACTCAAATGTTATAGGGAACATTTCATTAAAGAAACCTTCCATTATATTCAAAGGTACTTGTTATCTCAATGAAAGCTCTGAGTCAAACAAACAAAAACACCCAAACTGGCCACCACCGGATTCCCTCCCCACTCTGGTCACATGACGGAACTGCAGAATTCTCAACACCAGATCATTCAAACATTGCATCCCAAGTCCTCCTTGAGTTCTTAGCAGGAGTTGCGCGCAACAAGAGTCACAGGATAATGGAAACTGAATGCTTTCAAACGAGACTCTGCCCATCACCTACGATACCTGTCAGCTAATTTCAGCAGGCGGCAGCATTTCGTTGTTTGCTCTTATTTTGTTCAGGGAAGATCCCCTGGAGAAGGAAATGGCAATGCTGTCCAGTATTCTTGCCTGGGAAATCCCAGAGACGCCTGGCGGGCTACAGTCCCTGGGGTCACAAACAGTCAGATAGGACTTAGCGACTTGAAAACAAAAAACGTTCATCAAGCTGTAGCCTTTCATTGCTTGCTCTTATTTTGTTCAGAAATCGCTCCCCTTGTTAGAAAACCAAATAAAGGAGAAGCACCAGAGGGCAACAGAGGAGCTGCAGCAGTACGGGGACGACATTCCCAGCGAGGAAGGGGATAAAATGTTCTTCCTCATCGAGGTGAGGGTTGCCCAGGACTCCCTGTTGCCCTGCCCTCCTCGTTTCTCCTGAGGTGGCGGGGGTGGGGCGGGGGTGGGGGTGTATGAGGTGGCTGGTGGGTCATCTCACCCCCTTGGAGCCCCAGCCCCCACACCGCCATGCACAGCTGATCCAGATCCCTGCTCTTTAATGTAATTACAGCACAGATTGATGACTTTATCTCATCTTTTCAGAAAATTAAGGTATTTAATGAGGACATTGAAAAGTTAATAGAAGGAGAAGAAATTGTAATAGAAACAGAGTCTCGCTTATGTAACAAAATCAGAGAGGAGTTTACAAGATGGGTACTCATACTTACCACCAATATCGAAAAAGGTAAGTCCTGGGACAGGGCTTCTCCAAAGCAGCATCACGTTTACCAAGACCAGAAGCTACTTCTGGCACATAAAAATTGTGCAAAGAGCTGACTGTGCCCACACTAGGGACCTCTTAGTATCTATAACAGGTTCCCAGCCATTCTTATGGAGCACAGCCCTCACCAATTCAATAGTAGACCATTCCACCACCTACTTCCAACTACCTCCTTGCTTCAGTGTTTTGAGGCTCGGCAGTTTCACTTACCCTGGGCTTTCCTCCTCTTTACCCCCAATCCAAATCAGAAAGGTCTATGCTTTGACAACAAACTCCTTACTTCTTCTGGCAGTTCCAACTTCTATCTGCTCCAGCCCCAAGGCCAATAGGGTGTGTGCCTGTGTGGTATTGCAGTGTGTGTATGTGTGTGTATCTTCGCTTTGACACTTTAAAATATATATTTATTTACTTATTTTTGGCAGCACTGGGCCTTCGTTGCTGCACACAAGCTTTCTCTAGTTGCAGAGAGTAGGGGCTTCTTTTGTTGTGGAGTACAGACTCTAGGACACTCGGGCTTCAGTAATTGCTGCATGTGGCCTCAGCAGTTGTGACTCGTGGGCCCTGGGGCATGGGCTCAGTGGTTGTGGTGCACGGGCTTAGTTGCCTTGCAGCATGTGGGATCTACCTGGACCGGGGATTGAACTAGTGTCCCCTGCATTGCAAGGTGGATTCTTAACCACGGACCCACCAAGGAAGCTCTGTTTTAACACTGAATAAAAGCAGCACTCTTCCTTCCATGCTGAGAGCCTTCCAGCTATATGTAGTCTTGGAAGAAGAGCTGTAAGGGCCACAAGAAATTTTTGTTTCTATTTTCATTTAATTAATCAGATTTTTTCCCCCTACCAATTATAAACACTCAGCTTCTCTCCTGGCATGATGACTCTCAACTGAAACACACGGGAGTAGAAAAAGATTTTTGTCTCTTAACAGTCAATATTTCTGTGTATTATCAGGCCACAAATAATTATTTTCATGATTAAAAGAAACTCTATTTAGAAACATTGCCGTAGTATTCGTTGGGTAAGCAAGACTTGAAAAAAAAAAAATCCCTATCTTTAAACTGTCTGTGAAATTATTAGAATTTATCCTGGTGGTTTGTTTTTGTTGTAGTTAAAAGTATCCTTAATGAAGAAGTCTCAAAATATGAAAAGAAGTATCGAGGCAAAGAACTTCTCGGATTTGTCAATTACAAGACGTTTGAGACTGTCGTGAAGCACTACCTGGGACAACTGATAGACCCAGCACTCAAGATGCTCCAGAAAGCCATGGGTAAGGAATACTCATAAAGAAAACTCGCAGATTGTTACCCTTGTACCTCCCATAGGTCTCAGTGCTTGGAGGGAGAGATTGGAATGGAAATATCAAACACAGCCTGCAGATGTTTGTCCTCTTAGGGGGAGGGGGAGAGTGTTGTCAAGGCAGTATATTGTCACCCTGCTTATTTAACTTATATGCAGAGTATATCATGTGAAATGCCAGGCTGGATGAAGCATAGGCTGGAGTCAATATTGCTGGGAGAAATATCAATAACCTCACATATACAGATGACACCACCCTTATGGCAGAAAGCAAAAAAGAATTAAAGAGCCTCTTGATGAAAGTGAAAGAGGAGAGTGAAAAACTTGGCTTACTACTCAACATTCAGAAAATGAAGATCATGGCATCTGGTCCCATCATTTTATGGCAAATAGATGACAAAACAATGGAAACAGTGACAGACTTTATTTTGGAGGGCTCCAAAATCACTGCAGATGGTGACTTCACCCATGAAATTAAAAGATGCTCACTCCTTGGAAGAAAAGTTATGACCAACCTAGACAGCATATAAAAAGCAGAGACATTACTTTACTAACAAAGGTCTGTCTAGTCAAAGCTATGGTTTTTCCAGTAGTCATGTATGGATGTGAGATTTGGACTATAAAGAAAGCTGAGTGCTGAACAATTGAAGCTTTTGAACTGTGGTGTTGGAGAAGACTCTTGAGAGTCCCTTGGACTGCAAGGAGATCCAACCAGTCAACCCTGAAAGAAATCAATCCTGCATATTCATTGGAAGAACTGATACTATAGCTGAAACTCCAATCCTTTGGCCACCTGATGCAAAGAATGGACTCACTGGAAAAGACCCTGATGCTGGGAAAGATTGAAGGCAAGAGGAAAAGGGGACAACAGAAGATGAGATGGTTGGATGGCATCACTGACTTGATGGACATGAGTTTGAGCAGACTCTGAGAGTTGGCAATGGACAGGGAGGCCTGGTGTGCTGCAGTCCATGGGGTGGCAAAGAGTTGGACATGACTGAGTGACTGAACTGAACTAAATTGAACTGAGAGTGTGTATGAGCTTTATATGCCTCTTACCTAAGCCTGGATGATGTGGTGTGTGGAATAATTAGCTACTGACCCTGCAGAGAGGGGCTCCCTGGTGGCACTAGTGGTAAGGAATAAACTTGCCAATACAGGAGACACAGATGTCGTGGGTTTGATCCCTGGGTCAGGAAGGTCCCCTGGAGGAGGAAATGACAATGCACTCCAGTATTCTTGCCTGGAGAATCCCATGGACAGAAGAGCCTGGAAGGCTAGAATCCATGGGGTCGCAAAAGAGTTGGACACAACTGAGGGACTAAACAGCAGCAGCAATCTTGCCGAGAATGCACACCCAGGAAAGGACCAGAAGTTGACAGAGTCTGCTTAGGATGGGGATGGATTTGGTGTCTCCACGGTATTATGTGCCATCCCTCCTTCTCTCTTGGTCTGTGATCTGAAGAGCTCAGCACCAGAATGGGGCCAGTGTATCACGATTTATCCTCCTGTGTCTTTAACCCATTTCATTCCTGCTTGCGTTTTGCTGATGTTTCGTTCTTTCCTTGATCAGAAATTATCTGGCAAACTTTCAAGGACACAGCCAAAAAGCATTTTGCTGAATTTTGCAATCTGCATCAAACAGTCCAGGTAAGCACGCACAGTCTGCTTGCTTATATTCTGCCTGCCAGTGCAGGAGACATGGGTTTGATTTCTGTCTGGGAAGATCCTCTGGAAAAGGAGATGGCAAACCCACTCAGTATTCTTACCTGCTGCAAGCATTGGCTGTTCTGGGGCCAGGAAAGTTCAAGNAGAAATGAATCTGCTCCAAATATGCCTTACCGTTGAATCACAGCAGGTTGGTGTTGCCTTCAGAGGATCCACTGTAATGAGATATTCCATCCCAAACTCTATTCCGTTTTTCTTTTTCCTCTTCTCTAGCCCAGATTGCCATCGCGGGGGAAGGCATGGGGATCAGTCATGAGCTGATTAGTCTGGAGGTCAGCTCCCCTCACGTCCCAGATCTGACCCTGATAGACCTTCCTGGCATCACCAGGGTTGCTGTGGGCAACCAGCCACCCGACATTGAATATCAGGTGAAACTTCAGGCCCCATCCTGGCCCAGGTCTTGTGGGGCAGGGACTTCATTAGAGCATCCATGAGTCCAGGACCAAGCTTGAGGAGTGGGTATGGGGAGGTGGGGAATTTGGAGCACGCATTGGTTGAAATTACTCCACCAAGTTGGATGGAAGCTTCTGTGGGAAGAGGCAAAGATGGGAAAGCATTTTATTTGCGTTTTATTCAGTGACTCATTTTGGGTTATAGTTACACTCTATACCATGTCTAAATTGGCATGCATTAGGAAGGGGTTTTATGTGGGAAGAGGGAGCATTAGGAGCAAATATAATGATATTCCTGTATCAGTGAATCTCACCCTGTGGATTAAAGATTTAGAGAATAGTCAAGCAATTCTTTTGGCATCTTATTTTTCATTGTAACCTTCAGATTTGAGGTCTTGGGAAATGATTCACGAGTTAAAAGCTCACAGTGTTCCCTCAGAAAATGTAGTTTTTTGACTGGCATTGTCAGCTCATTTCTCTGTGTTTGCTTCTTGGAAGAAATACCTCTGGGACTTGGAAGGCCTGAAGCAAGTCAGGACCTGTCTCAACTTTCATCCCCTCTCATTTTCTTACAGATCAAGTCTCTCATCAGGAAGTATATCCTTAGGCAGGAGACCATCAACTTGGTGGTGGTCCCTGCTAATGTGGACATTGCCACCACAGAGGCACTGAGCATGGCTAAGGAGGTGGATCCCCAAGGAGATAGGACCATCGGTAAGAAGAGTGAAATTGTTAGTCACTCAGTCATGTCTGACTTTGTGTGGCCCCATGGGCTGTAGCTCTCCTAGCTTCTATGTCCTTGGGATTCCCCAGGCAAGAATACTGGAATGGATTGCCATTCCCTTCTCCAGAGGATCTTCCTGACCCAAGGATTGAACCCGTGTGTCCTCCATCTCCTGCATTGCAGGCAGATTCTTTACTGTCTGAGCCACCAGGGAAGAATCTAAAAATGGTAGGTGGCTTGACAGTGGAAGAGCATCCCTTAAATCCAGTGGGTGTTTCTTGGTACACATGAGTGAGGGCCTACACTCAGCAGATGAGAACCATTCAAGAACCATGGAGGCCAGATGACTCTTGGGCCACAATTGACTCTTGTTGGCCATGGGTTGACCCATAATCCTTGTCTATCTGCTTATAAGAGGCGTGGTGGGTTCAGGGGCAGGGCAAAATCAGAAAGCATTTATGTCAGTTGACAATGCATTTTATGTAGAATAACCCATGTGTCCCAGAAAGATGAGGGGATACACACAGGATGTGAGGTATCCATACAATGGGATAGTTCTGTGCTGTGCTTAGTCGCTCAGTCATGTCTGACTCTGCGATCCCGTGGGCTATAGCCTGCCAGGCTCTTCTGTCCATGGGGATTCTCCAGGCAAGAATACTGGAGTGTGTTGCCATGCCCTCCTCCAGGGGAATCTTCCCAACCCAGGTCGAACCCATGTATCCCATATTGCAGGCGGATTCTTGACCATCTGAGCCACCAGGGAAGCCCAATAATACTGGAGTGGGTAGCCTATCCCTTTGCCAGGTGATCTTCCCAACCCAGGAATGAAACCAGAGTCTCCTGCATTGCAGGCAGATTCTTTACCAGCTGAGCTACCAGGGAAGCCCACAGTGGGATAGTATCCAACCTTTTCTGACACCCGCTACAATGAGGATGAACCTTGAAGACACTGTGCTCATTGACATAAGTCAGTGCCAAAGGACAAATACTGCATGACCTCAGTCATATGAGGGACCTAGTGCGGTCAGTTTCATGGACAGGAAGTCAAATGGGGGAAGGGAGAAATAGGAGTTAGTGTTTGGCGGTTACAGAGTCTCAGCTGGGGATGATGAAAGGGTTTTGAAGATGAGTAGTGGTCAAGTTGCCCAACAACATGAAAGTGTTTCATGCACCTGAAATATGCATGTGAAAATGGTTAAAATGTTATGTTTGAAGAAATGCATTTGGCTGTAAATAGCAGAGAGCCTGAGGGCAGTGGCTGAAACAAACAGCAATTTATTTTCACACCTAACAAGAAGTCTGGGCAGAGGCTGCTCACCTGTGTACCAGAGATGCTGTCAGTCCCTTCCACATTCTGCTCCACCATCCTTAGCTGCAGATTCTCATTCTTTGCTTGGCCTCCTGCCCATTCTGCCTGGAATGAGAATCTCTCAGCCAGGGCTGCAGCTACAAGTGGGCACAGTAAACCTCAGAGTTAATCTTGGGCTGGACAACCGCACGGCGCCTCACATGCAGATGGGTCCATGCTCGGTGCAGTGTTGTGATGTTGCCATCTTGCAATACTTGTTTAAACAGGCGTTCTGCATTTTCATTTTGCAGTGGGTCCTGCAAATGACCTAGCTGATCCTGGTCAGACCCTTATTTTCCCAAGTGTGAGCCAGGCCTCACCTGCACCAATATTAACTGAAGAATTTTTAGGAATGCAAGTCCCTTGATCCCACTGAATCTGCTGAATCAGAACCTCTAGAGCAGGGCCCTAAGGTGGCTTAGATGCACAGGGAAGTTTGAGACCCATTGCATGAGAGTGAACTCCTTTGCTGAACAGGAGGAACATAACGGGTCATTACACGCTGCTATCTCTCTGGCGTGAGAGCCAAGATCTGGGTGAAGTGAACTTAAGGAGCACATAGGAGCTGAGCCTTGAACCTTCACTAGGCGAGCTGCATTGTCTGCCCCAAGCAGCGTGAGAGCAAGCNAGAGTGAACTCCTTTGCCGAACAGGAGGAACATAATGGGTCATTACACGCTGCTATCTCTCTGGCGTGAGAGCCAAGATCTGGGTGAAGTGAACTTAAGGAGCACATAGGAGCTGAGCCTTGAACCTTCACTAGGCGAGCTGCATTGTCTGCCCCAAGCAGCGTGAGAGCAAGCCCGGGGCCAGGGAATCTCGCTCCGCAGGAGGGGAGTTGACCTTACTCCTCACCCTGCGAAGATGTGAACATTCTGTAACCAGAGTCTCTGGGCCACAGGAATCTTGACAAAGCCGGATCTGGTGGACAAAGGCACGGAAGACAAGGTCGTGGACGTGGTAAGAAACCTGGTCTTCCACCTGAAGAAGGGCTACATGATCGTCAAGTGCCGCGGCCAGCAGGACATCCAGCATCAGCTGAGCCTGGACAAGGCCCTGCAGAGAGAGCGGATATTCTTCGAGGATCACACACATTTCAGGTATGTGCATGGAGCTTTCCCAGGGAGAACCAAAATTAAGGACCTCCTTCCTCACAGGAGAAATGCATGCTGTCCAAGGTTGGCTGTTCAGAGTATCCGTGTGTGTCTGTTCCTTTACCGTGACTATGGGGAATCTGCCTGGGAGAGTCAGGGAGGAATTCAAAAGCAGGCAAAGAATAAATCTAAAACTTCAGAAGAAGGCGGAGACTTTTTGCAATAACTTATTATAGTTCTGGAAACAGAATATAAACGTAAGTATAACAGGATGGAAACAAAGTAGAAACTCCAGAAATAGACTGAAGTACGTACATTTGGTCTGTGATAAATGTGGCACTTCAAATTCCTGGGCTTTGTCAGTTTCATTATCAATCAGTGGCACTGAAAAAATTATTTAATAGTTGGGAAAAATTAAACTTGTCCTTACTTAACATGGGATACCAAAATAAATATCAGTGGAAGTTTAAAATTAAGTACAAGGAAAGTACCACTTCTCAGAAGAAAATATAGGCGGAGAATTAATAATCCCAGGATAAAGGCCTTTCTAACTCTGATGCCAAAAATGAAATTTTTTTTAAAAAGGACGATACTGATAAATTGGTTATTTTGAAATACTGAGAAGGTCGGTGGGAAAGGAGTGATGTGGGCTTGCATCTCCGCTACCAATAGTGCATGCTGAGATCACACAGGTGTCCCTAAGGCTGAGTTCCACTTCTAGGAATTCCACACAAGCAAGTAGTCAGAGACGTGTTCAGTAATGTCCTCTAAAGCGTATTCTGCCGGAGTCCAGCCCCTGCAGGATCCAGGGGAACCTGAAGGAAAAATGGTGTCAGTGATTGATTTAGAGAGAGAGAGATAAGGAAAGAATGTTGAAGATAGGAAAATAGAGGAGAGAAGAGAAGAGGCTGATGTTCCTTGGTTTACATAGAAAGCCAATAAAACTTCGAGACAAGAAGTTTGCCCTGTTCACGGAGGCCACAGGTGCCTTCCCAGTCTCCCAAGGGAGTGAAGACGCAGAACGTTCCCGTTCAGGTCTTAGAAACCGGGCAGATAAGTGAACGCAGGGAGCCTTTATGCTCCAAGGGATCAGCCTGAAAAAGAAAGTAAGAGAGAGAAAAAAAGAAAAACATGGGGTGACCAAGCTTCTTCAAGCGAGGCCCATTGTTTTTATTTTCAAAAGGGACTTTTATCCCTTTACTTGTACATAGAGGGAAATGAAAGGTGCAGAGTCATATAGAGTCAGCCCAAACATTACATCTGTTTTGTCTTTATCAAAACCAGGATTTTTTTCTGCAAACCTTTCCCATAGATAATGTTGTGTACATTATCTTCTGGCCTTGGAGGCCTGTGGACATTTTAAGACCCTCTTTTGATAAAGGCTGCTCAACCAAAAAACTTATTTTCCCTTGAAATGTTTTTTCTCTGTATTTTTAATCTATGTCAGCTTCAGAAAGTATTAAACAAGTTACAGTTCTCACGGAGCAAAGGTGCAGTGAGTTACAAGAAAGAACCAATTAACTCAAAAGTCTGATGTGGTTAATTTCAAGGCTACTATTTTGTTTTCTTACATTCCAACTATGTTAACCAATGCACTCCCAGGTGCACAGTGGATAAGAGATATGGGAACTTAGCAACAAATATTGGCTCAATAATAAAATCCTACACCAGCACTACTCTGATAACTTTTAACTCTTTGAAAGGCTCTATGTTCTAGGCTTCTGTGCCTCTCACAGTTGGGAGGCTGTAAATAATCATATGCGTAGCTGCAAGAGACTGGATATACCTGCCAAGCAAGCTAGAATGCTAACAGAGGGGGTTTGACTTGAAATATTCCTCTCATGTCCAAGAGACTTATTAGCTATATCCCTAAGTTGATTTTTCTCCAGAGAAAGGTGGTCAGGGGTTAGCCCCCTGTTAATGTCAGAGGAGTTGGTGAAAGTCATGAAATAGTAAAACAGACTCTAGTATTGGGGAAGATGCTCAAGAAAGCCTGGGGAGCCCATTGAGTCCTGAAGCCTTGCTTAACAGTTCTCTTCCCCATGATCTTGTCATGGGTGGGATCTCCCGTGGTGGCTTCCGGCAGTGTTCAGCACAGATTTGTTTTTAATTGTGAAGACTGTGGAATGTACATGTTGAAAATCATGGGATTTGTATGGACAAACTAGAATAAGAGATCACAGTGCTAGCAACCATTATAGTGCTGTGCCAAGGAGATGCCAATAAAAAGATTCTTACAAGATGTTGAGAAAAAAGTGCCACATTCACTGAGATCCCTTGTGTGTGCACATGTGTTTGTGGGAGGAGACGCATGTCCTTTGTAAACATTGTCATATTTGATGTTCCCAGAAGCTTGCAGAGACACGTAATTCAGAAGAGATCCTTGCAGTCCTGTGTTCATAGCAGCATTATTCACAATAGCTAAAAAAAAAAAAAAAAAATGAAAGCAAGCTGAGTGACCACTGATAGATAAACACAATGTTTATCCAAAATGGATTAAAAAAAATTCCATCCACACAGTGGAATAGTATTTGGCCTTAGAAAGGAAGAAAATTTTAGCACCTGTTATAACATGGCTGTACCCTGAGGGCACTATGCTCAGTGAAATAAGCTGCTTGAAAAGACAAACATTGTATAATTCCTCTTATACAAGGTCCATAAAGTGATCAAATTCATAGCGACAGGATCTAGGGGAGGGGGTGGGGAGATGCTTAATGGAAACAGAGTTTCAGGTGGGGAAGATGAGCTGTTTTTGGAGGTAGATGGTGGTGATGGTCACACATCAATGTAATTGTACTGAATACCACTGAATGTGTGCCTACAGGCTTCCCAAGTGGCACTCACCTCTTGTAAGTAAAGAACTCACTGCCAATGCAGGAGATGCAGCTTTGATCCCTGGGTCAGGAAGATCCCCTGGAGGAGGGCATGGCAACCCACTCTAGTATTCCCACCTGGAGAATCCCATGGACAGAGGAGCCTGATTGGACTACCTTCCATGGGGTCGCAAACAGTCAGATATAACTGAAGTGACTTAGCTCACACATGTGCGCTTAACAAATTATTAAAGTGGTGAATTTTATGTATATTTTCCCACAATTAAAAATTCGACAGGTACAGAAGCTGAAACTTAGGTATGAGTGTACTCTTGCAAAGATGTGTGTGAACTCATGTTTCCTGGCTGCCCTTCATCCTAAAACATCCTTTACCATGTGGAAAACTGTGTAGTAACTCACTCTACAAACACATATTTGGAAAGAGTGAGAGGAGGGCTTGGTCTCCTTCCCCAAGCAGCTCATGGTTTAAGTTGTCATTTTGGAGAAGGGTGGGCCCCCCAGTTCAGGCTTCATCCATGCACCTGTTTAAATATCTGTCAATAAATCTTCATGAAGCCCAATATCAATATGCGCTGTGTATACTGAAGGCTATGTGCATGTTATGGAAACATATCTCTAGGTGATATGTGAACTTTTATAAAGACCATTTGTAGTCAGGTATCATAAGACACATTTACTATATCAGCTGGAAGGGATCATTCTATACCATTTTCGAAATATGCAACCTTACAAAAATTCAGTTATGATTCTTGTGATTCAGTTGCAGGACATGCCATCCAGTGGGAAGTAACTGCACTTACTTTGGCTTTCCCCAGCAAAAGAGAGCCAACCTGCATTTTCTGGCTAGACCCGGGGGGATATGAATGTTGCCTTCTCTTGCAGGGACCTTCTGGAGGAAGGGAGGGCCACTATCCCCTGCCTGGCAGAAAGACTGACCACTGAACTCATCGCGCACATTTGTGTAAGTGCACGCAGAGCTAAACAGAGTCTCGCAGGTGCAAAGCTAAACCATGTCACCACGCATGGATCGCCTGGACATCTTGTTAAGACGTGGGCTCGGATTCAGGGGGTGGGGATGCGGCCTGGGATGCTCCCACGGGTGTGGCTGTTGCCTGTCAGAGGATCACGTGCTGAGTGGGCTGCTGATAAACTACCCACCCGGCCTAATTAAAAATGAGCGTCTTGCAAGCGCTGGCCTAACCCTGTCCCTTCCCCATCGCCAACCACAGCTCATTCCCTCTTCATATTTATGTCTTTCTGTCGTTTTTCTCAGAAAACTCTGCCCCTGTTGGAAAATCAAATAAAGNACAATCACGTGCTGAGTGGGCTGCTGATAAACTACCCACCCGGCCTAATTAAAAATGAGCGTCTTGCAAGCGCTGGCCTAACCCTGTCCCTTCCCCATCGCCAACCACAGCTCATTCCCTCTTCATATTTATGTCTTTCTGTCGTTTTTCTCAGAAAACTCTGCCCCTGTTGGAAAATCAAATAAAGGAGACCCACCAGAGAATAACAGAGGAGTTACAGAAGTATGGCAAGGACATCCCAGAAGAAGAAAGTGAGAAAATGTTCTCTCTGATAGAGGTGAGTACTGCCAGTGGCACCAAGCTGGGGAGTCGGACATCACTGTCCACAGGGATTATGGGTGTCACGCTCATCTGTCTTCACTTCCCTAAAGCTGATCCAAACTCGTTCTGCCCACTTAGCACCAAAACGGGCCCCGAGTTAGAAAGCGGGCAGGGAGTGGTGGACCACCCCATGCGTGCCCTTGGCTCTTCCTCAAGTGCGCTCCCTCACTGGGGACCCCCCCCAGGCAGTGAGGGGAGTTTGGGGTTCTGTGCTGCCCAAGCTTCTTCTCTCCTGTCCTTCCTGGCCTGAGAGACAGCAAAGAGGGACTCATTCATGCACACGACTGCCAAATTACCCTGCTTGGTTTAGAATATCTCTGCTGATTCTTTTTTCCTTCTTGGCAGAAAATTGATACATTTAATAAAGAGATCATCTCAACAATAGAAGGGGAGGAACTCGTGGGGCAGTATGAATCCCGACTGTTTACCAAAGTACGAGCTGAGTTCTGCAAATGGAGTGCTTTGGTTGAGAAAAATTTCGAGAAAGGTGAGTCTGAGGCACCACAGTAAACACATCAAGTTAGCTGAGTCCAAGACTGGGGGACGTGGGTGATGGCAGTGGTCAAGGACGGTCAGAGTAAGGAGTTGGTAGCGTGAAAGCCACGTGTGCTGTTTCAAGTCCCTGAACTCTGGCCAGCAAGCATCAGGTTCAGATTTCAGAGGACACCTAGAGAGAAGATGCAGATTCAATGGCCCATGCCAATCACGACTCTTAGAAGGATCAGTTTTCCCTCAGCAGTGAGCAGGTGACCCTGCCACGTGTGTCATGCCCTTTGTGTTCCCAGTGGTGCTGCCCCTGAAATAATCCAGTGGTTAATCCACTGAGACCTTGAAACCTGGCGTGGCCTGTAATGGATCTTATAGTCATTGTTCCGCTGCTCAGTCATCTGATGTTTTGCAACCCCACAGACTGTAGCCTGCCAGGCTCTTCTGTCCACGGGATTTCCCAGGCAAGACTAATGGAATGGGTTGACATTTCCTCCTCCAGGGGAACCTCCCAACCAAGGGATCAAACCCATGTCTCCAGCTTGGCAGGTGGATTCTTTACCACTGTGCTACCTGGGAAGCCCTTGGAGTTGCAGTGGTGAAAAGAAAATACAACAGCATCTTACATTATCAAATCCTCAGGAGTCTAAGAAAAGTAGAAAATGTGATCTGAAATTTTTTTTTACTATTTTAAGAAGCCTAAATGAAATCATATATTGACCAATGAGAAAACTGCAGCAGCTGAGGGAACTTTCAATTTGCTTTTATTCCAACAGTGTGATGGTGGAGGGGGGCAGTAGGCGATGATGGTGGTTTCATGATTTATTTAAACTGAGCAGAGGTTCAGATTGACAGTCCTCCTTGGCTTTGAAAAATGAACATGGGGAGAGAAATCAAGGGAGTTTCTACATAATTCAGAGGCTGCACCTTTATTCCCTGGCAGAGGGCACAGAGGGCGGTGTAGGATGTGAACCTTGGGGACCAAAGTCTAGGACACTCATTCCTGGGGTGGTCACTTGTCACGTGTCCACAGTCTTTGTGCCACTTGTGCTCAGCTGCTTGGTCGTGTCCAACTCTCTGCGACCCCGTGGACTGCAATACACCAGGCTCCTCTGTCCTTCACGATCTCCCAGAGTTCGTGCAAACTCGTGTCCATTGAGTCTGTGATGCCACCCAACCAGCTCGTCCTCTGTCATCCCCTGGTGCTGCTTACAGAAGCCAAGTCCATGAGCAGAGAGTTGTACACCTTCTGTTCAGTGTGTTCTCATGTCAGGGAGGGGGAGCACCATGCCAACCCCTTTCAAAGAAAACAATAGTCTTTGACTTCCAGAAGCTCCCTCGTGGCATTGCCTGGCCAGGTTTTTATGCCAAAAGTGCTTATGGCAGACAGCCTGTGAGAAAAATGGCTCATTTTTTTAAATGAGACATTCCTCCCAACAAATGATCAGTTCCATATCACTGGGTATCCAAATGTAAGAATTAATTTGGACCTCTAATGCACCTCCTATCCAAAAATAAACTCAAAATGGATCAAAAACAAAAGTGTACAAGCCAAAACTGTAAAACTCTTAGAAGAAAGCGTAGGTTTAAAACTTTGTGACCTTGGGATTAGGTAGTGGTCTCTTTAGCTGAAGCAGAAGCAACACAAGGGGAAAAAATGATATGTTGGATTTCATCAAAATTTAAAACTTGTGTGCATATCAAAGAACACTATCCAGGAACATGATCAAGAAAGTAGAAAGACATCCCACAGAATTGGAGAAAGTATTTAAAAATCATGCATATGATAAGGGTCTAGGCTTTATAGGACTTCACTTCCCAGGTGGTGCTAGTGGTAAAGAACCTGCCTGGCAATGCAAGAGACCTAAGAGCCGTGGGTTTGATCCCTGGTTCTGGAAGATTCCCCTGGAGAAGGAAATGGCAACCCACTTCAGTATTCTTGCCTGGAAAATCCCCTGGANACCCTGCCACGTGTGTCATGCCCTTTGTGTTCCCAGTGGTGCTGCCCCTGAAATAATCCAGTGGTTAATCCACTGAGACCTTGAAACCTGGCGTGGCCTGTAATGGATCTTATAGTCATTGTTCCGCTGCTCAGTCATCTGATGTTTTGCAACCCCACAGACTGTAGCCTGCCAGGCTCTTCTGTCCACGGGATTTCCCAGGCAAGACTAATGGAATGGGTTGACATTTCCTCCTCCAGGGGAACCTCCCAACCAAGGGATCAAACCCATGTCTCCAGCTTGGCAGGTGGATTCTTTACCACTGTGCTACCTGGGAAGCCCTTAGAGTTGCAGTGGTGAAAAGAAAATACAACAGCATCTTACATCATCAAATCCTCAGGAGTCTAAGAAAAGTAGAAAATGTGATCTGAAATTTTTTTTTACTATTTTAAGAAGCCTAAATGAAATCATATATTGACCAATGAGAAAACTGCAGCAGCTGAGGGAACTTTCAATTTGCTTTTATTCCAACAGTGTGATGGTGGAGGGGGGCAATAGGCGATGATGGTGGTTTCATGATTTATTTAAACTGAGCAGAGGTTCAGATTGACAGTCCTCCTTGGCTTTGAAAANCCTAAATGAAATCATATATTGACCAATGAGAAAACTGCAGCAGCTGAGGGAACTTTCAATTTGCTTTTATTCCAACAGTGTGATGGTGGAGGGGGGCAGTAGGCGATGATGGTGGTTTCATGATTTATTTAAACTGAGCAGAGGTTCAGATTGACAGTCCTCCTTGGCTTTGAAAAATGACCATGGGGAGAGAAATCAAGGGAGTTTCTACATAATTCAGAGGCTGCACCTTTATTCCCTGGCAGAGGGCACAGAGGGCGGTGTAGGATGTGAACCTTGGGGACCAAAGTCTAGGACACTCATTCCTGGGGTGGTCACTTGTCACGTGTCCACAGTCTTTGTGCCACTTGTGCTCAGCTGCTTGGTCGTGTCCAACTCTCTGCGACCCCGTGGACTGCAATACACCAGGCTCCTCTGTCCTTCACGATCTCCCAGAGTTCGTGCAAACTCGTGTCCATTGAGTCTGTGATGCCACCCAACCAGCTCGTCCTCTGTCATCCCCTGGTGCTGCTTACAGAAGCCAAGTCCATGAGCAGAGAGTTGTACACCTTCTGTTCAGTGTGTTCTCATGTCAGGGAGGGGGAGCACCATGCCAACCCCTTTCAAAGAAAACAATAGTCTTTGACTTCCAGAAGCTCCCTCGTGGCATTGCCTGGCCAGGTTTTTATGCCAAAAGTGCTTATGGCAGACAGCCTGTGAGAAAAATGGCTCATTTTTTTAAATGAGACATTCCTCCCAACAAATGATCAGTTCCATATCACTGGGTATCCAAATGTAAGAATTAATTTGGACCTCTAATGCACCTCCTATCCAAAAATAAACTCAAAATGGATCAAAAACAAAAGTGTACAAGCCAAAACTGTAAAACTCTTAGAAGAAAGCGTAGGTTTAANTCCAAATGTAAGAATTAATTTGGACCTCTAATGCACCTCCTATCCAAAAATAAACTCAAAATGGATCAAAAACAAAAGTGTACAAGCCAAAACTGTAAAACTCTTAGAAGAAAGCGTAGGTTTAAAACTTTGTGACCTTGGGATTAGGTAGTGGTCTCTTTAGCTGAAGCAGAAGCAACACAAGGGGAAAAAATGATATGTTGGATTTCATCAAAATTTAAAACTTGTGTGCATATCAAAGAACACTATCCAGGAACATGATCAAGAAAGTAGAAAGACATCCCACAGAATTGGAGAAAGTATTTAAAAATCATGCATATGATAAGGGTCTAGGCTTTATAGGACTTCACTTCCCAGGTGGTGCTAGTGGTAAAGAACCTGCCTGGCAATGCAAGAGACCTAAGAGCCGTGGGTTTGATCCCTGGTTCTGGAAGATTCCCCTGGAGAAGGAAATGGCAACCCACTTCAGTATTCTTGCCTGGAAAATCCCCTGGACAGAGGAGCC
>SJYA01000157.1:0-10399 GCA_006410615.1 Neotragus moschatus
CTTTGCCTTTAGCTTCTCTTCTTTTTCCAGCTATTTGTGAGGCCTCTCCAGACAACCATTTTTCCTTTTGCATTTTTCTTGGAGATAGTCTTGATCACTGCCTCCTGTACAATGTCTCGAACTTCTGTCCATAGTTCTTCAGGCACTCTGTCTATCAGATCTAATCCCCTGAATCAGTTTGTCACTTCCACTATCTAATCGTAAAGGATTTGATTTAGGTCATACTTGAATGGCCTAGTGGTTTTCCCTATTTTCTTCAATTTAAGTCTGAATTTGGCAATAAGGAGTTCATGATCTGACCTACAGTCAGCACCCAGTCTTGTTTTTGCTGACTATGTAGAGTTTCTCCATCTTTGACTGCAAAGAATATGATCAATCTGATTTTGGTGTTGACCATCTGGTGATGTCCATGTGTAGAGTCTTCTCTTGTTGGAAGAGGGTGTTTGCTATGACCAGTGCATTCTCTCGGCAAAACTCTATTAGCCTTTGCCCTGCTTCATTCTATATTCCAAGGCCAAATTTCCCTGTTACTCCAGGAGTTTCTTGACTTCCTACTTTTGCATTCCAGTCCCCTATAATGAAATGGACATCTTTTTTGGGTGTTAGTTCTAGAAAGACTTGTAGGTCTTCATAGAACCATTCAACTTCAGTTTTACTGGTTGAGCCATAGACTTGGATTACTATGATATTGAACGGTTTGCCTTGGAAACAAACAGAGACCATTCTGTCCTTTTTGAGATTGCACCCAGGTACTGCATTTTGGACTGTTTTGTTGACAATGAGGGCTACTCCATTTCTTCTAAGGGATTCTTGCCCACAGTAGTGGTCATCTGAGTTAAATTCACACATTCCAGTCCATTTTAGTTCACTGATTCCTAAAATGTCAATGTTCACTCTTGCCATCTCCTGTTTGACCACTTTTAATTTACCGTGATTCATGTATCTAACATTCCAGGTTCCTATGCAATAGTGTTCTTTACAGCATCAGTCTTTACGTCCATCACCAGTCACATCCTCAACCAGGCGTTGTTTTTGCTTTGACTCCGTCTCTTCATTCTTCCTGGAGTTATTTCTCCACTGACCTCCAGTAGCATATTGGGCACCTACTGACCTGGGGAGTTCATCTTTCAGTGTCCTATCATTTTGCCTTTTCATGCTGTTCATGGGGTTCTCAAGGCAAGAATACTGAAGTGGTTTGCCATTCCCTTCTCCAGGGGACCACATTTTGTCAGAACTCTCCACCATGACCCATGCATCTTGGATGGCCCTACATGGCATGCCTCATAGTTTTTTTGAGTTAGACATGGCTGTGGTCCATGCAAATAGTCTGATTAATTTTGAGATTCCTCAAAAGACTAAAAATAAAAGTGCCCTGTTATCCTGCAGTCCCAGTCCTGGGCATATACCCAGACAAAACTATAATTCAAAAAGATACATGCACCCCAGTGTTCATTGCAGCATATTAATAATGTCAGGACAGGAAGGCAACCTAAATATCCACGTATTGATGAGTGTATGAAGAAGATGAGGTACATATAGACAATGGAATACTACGCAACCATAAGAAAAAATGAAATAATTCCTTTTGCAGGAACACGGATGGACCTGGGAATGATCACACTAGGTGAAGTAAGCCAGACAGAGAGAGACAAATGCCATATGATATCACTTATACGTGGAATCTAAAATATGAAATAAATGAATTTATCTATGAAACAGATAGACTCACAGACGTAAAAACAGACTTGTGGTTGCCAAGGGGAGGGAAAAACAGATGGACTGGAATTCTGGGATTTGCAGATGCAAACTGTTATATATAGGATGGATATAAACCACAATGTCCTACTGTATACCACAGGGAACTATATTCAATATCTTGTGATAAACCACATGGAAAAGAATGTGAAAAAGAATGCATGTATTTGTATAACTGAGTCACTTTGCTGTTTGGTGGAAATAAACACAACACTGTAAATCACCCATACTTCAATAAAACAAATTTTTAAAAAAAGAAATCGGCACATTAAATACCTGTGGTAGAGTTTTTTATAGAGATCGATATCACTGGCACTTATGTTCAGCTTCATAAAGCTTGAGGCTCCGCTGTCATCTGCTATTCCTTGGCTAGAATAAAAACTATTCCTAAAAAAAAGAAAGTCTTACTTAAAATAACAGTTTTACTGCGAGCATTTGCAAACCCTGTGCTATAGCTGTATCACAGTACTTCTCTTATCCTACATGCAGGTTAAGAGCATTTTGGAAAACAGAAACACAACTTCTGATTAAGTGGCACCACATTATCACCATCCAGTAACCCTAAAGCGCCAGGGGAAAGTCCTCTCTCAGTCGTGTTTGGAATCTAGTCTGGATCAGGATAAACAAGCAGTAAGAATACAGATGTGTGAGGACGTATAGTGTAACCAAACATATAATGTAACCACCTGTCCAAATGCTCCCAGTGGTAAAATGTAGACCCTAAACCAGGATGAGACATCCCTACGTCATTCATAGTGCAACTAGGGGGAGAGTAGCATTTGGAAGTAGTTCCCTAGCTAAGATGGCAACTTTTTTATCCAGTGATAATTCATTTTGAAAACTGGCATAGGGTGAACAGGCTAGAATTGCAGAGAAGTCACACGGGGACATGTCCAAGGCTGGGCAGTAAATTGGCCCAGCCTCTCCCTGGAAGGCCAGGCTGGCAGGCGCGCTCCGATGAGCCCCTGGCTGGAGCCTTTTCTGGTGGCTACATGAACAATGTATTCTCTTACCAATAAATCCAATGCAGCTCTCTCTCTTCAAAAGCCCCCAGTGCCTCTTGCACTCCTGCAGTGAAGCTCTCTCAGATCTGTTCCCTCCGACCTCCCCCACAGTCCTCCCCACTGGCCCCCCACCTCCTGCCCCCACCCAAGAGGCGAGCTGAGTCGAGGCTTCCACCTTGCACTGGAGTCTCCTCAGGAAATGAGTCTCTCAAGGCCCTCAGCCAGCACCTGGGACCCTGGTGACCTTGGCGCTGGACAGCCCCGAGGAACCAGGAGCAGATGGAGGCCCAGGAGGAGGTGGGGCTGGGGGTGTGGGGCACACGCTCCCCTGCTGGTTCCCTGGGGCAGCTTTGGGAAGAAGACAGACGTGTGCGGTGTCCGTGGGCTGGCACTTCCGGGGAGGGGCAGAGAGACGCACTGATTCTATGCCCTGTGCCTGTCACCATCACCAGGGAGGACGAGGGGCTCGGAACTCACCGGTAACCCATGTCCTGGCAGGCTGCCCTCCCGTAGTTCTCACTCCAGTCGTCCTGGCACACGGGGTGCCAGGACTTCCTCTGTGCTGAGTACACCTGAAGGATGAAGTTTGGTCCATAGAGGCGAACTGCGGGAAGGGAGGCTCCAGTGAGTCCCAGACCGTGACCTTCATCCTGTCCTCACGCGGCCCTACCCTCCCTGGACACAGAGGCTGCAGAGGCCTTGGCCCCCTCTCCCCAGCTACACACAGGAGATGCCCAGAGTCTAGCTTTTCCTCCCAAAATGTGCCCTTCGCCCGACAAAGCTGAAAACAGGTATTCAGACAAAAATGAACATCGTGCACACATGTTCGTGAGAGCATTATTCACAGGAGCTCAAAGGGGGTAACGTCCAAATGTTCATCAATGGAGGATCGCACAGAATGCAGTCCTTGCGCACAATGGAACGTTTTTCTTCCATGAACGGGGATGAAACACTGACGCGACACAACAGACATGAAGGTTCACACGTGATTGACATTCTCCTGACTGAAAGAGGCCAGGCAAAGGTCCACACACTGTAGGACCCCATTTCTATGAAACATCTGGAGGAAGAAATCTATGGAGATGGAAAGCAAATTAGTTGTTGCTTAGGGCCTGACTTCCATGCTCAGGCCGCCATGGAGCAACCAGCTCATTTCCTGATGCTTCCGTGATAAGCGATTCCATTCACCATGTGAGTGGATAAACCCACTGTAAAGGCATCCAGACAGTGGAATATGATTCAACCCTAAAGAGAAATGAGCCATCAGGCTGTGAAGAGACATGGAGGAACCTTAAGTGCACATCAGTCAGTGATGGAAAAGGCTACATGCATCCTGTAGGATTCCAACTCTACGACACTTAGGAAAAGGCAAAACCATGGAGACAGCAAAAGGATCAGTGGTTTTCTGACGAGAAAGTGGTTTCAAGACAGTGGGGTGAGGGGCTGAAAGCTTCTACCCGTGGCTCAGCCTTCGTGGTGACCAGCACCCACAGAAGCCATTCAGGAGCCACCCAGAATCGCCTCACAGAACAAAAGACCCTTCTATCACCCAGGAAATGACAAGAGCCTTAGGAGCTTGGTGTCAGGAGCTGGGGTCAGGGACCAGATACCAGAACAAAAGACACACCAGGTGCTCTCCCCACTTGAAAATCACCACGGTCTCAGGAGCCCTGTGCTGGGAACTGGGGTCAGAGACCAGCACCTGTCCTCTATCTAATCTCACAGTGTATGAGTGCATGTATTAGTATCTGTGAGCGTGAGACTGTGTGTGAGTGCGTCACGCGAGAGTGTAAGTGAAGTGGTAGGTGAGATTTTTCATTGCGTACCCTTAGCTACTTCCTGAATTTTGATTTATTAGAGGACATTAACTCTTAACAGTATTTAAATAAATACAACTTCAACATTAAGAAGAGAAAGTCACTCCAGACAACATCATGAGTTGGTCTTGCTAGAGTTCTTGGCATGTGAGTGGACACAGGTATTACAACATCAAACACCATTCCATCCAATAGAGTAACCATGGCTGCTCAGCCTCAGAAACTCTCCACTTTACTTAAGAAAATGGTGACAAATATACTATCACCCATTAGGCAAAGCACTATGTGGACACTTTGCAGAGTGGGTGAGTCTGCCAAGTGCAAATCTTCTGTTGTAGGCAAGAACTCCAGGAACTCCCAGTGCAGGGGAATCCACGGGCAGGACAGCAGTCTCACACAGGTGCCCTGACCTGGATTTGGGGTGTAGAAGAGAACCATCTCCCCAGGATGGCCACAGAAGGATGGACAGCTCTGGGGTGGAGCACAGGCTCTGTCTGCATGACTTGCGCTCAAAGTTAACGGCTCCCAGAGCATGCAGCAGGCTTCAGGCTTTGGGTAGGGCCTTCAGCAGATATCAGCGCAACCTTCATCCTCAGGCATCATTTCCCTGCTACACCTACTTTTGTTGCTCAGTCGTGTCTGACTCTGTGCAACACCACAGACTGTAATCCGCTAGGCTCCTCTGTCTGTGGGATTCCAGGCAAGAATACTGGAGTAGGTTGCCTTTCCCTTCTCCAGGGGATCTTCCTGAACCTCGGACCGAACGCGTGCCTCTTGCATCTCCTGCACTGGGAGGTCAATTCTTTACCACTAGTGCCACCTGGGAAGCCCACAGCTACCGAAAAATTCATTGAAAATAAAAGCAGAAGCCGTGTCCACCCTATGACAACAGACATAGGCCACCCGAAAGACAGCTTGCTTAGAAAACACAGAGCCCACTCCCAGCTTGCTATTTTAAACAGTTTGCTGTTTCAGTCATGTCCTGTGGCAGCTGGGGCATGAATGTGGCCTGGCCTAAAGCTGTGGTCTCACATCCCCTGGCTGTGTGACTCCAGGTGGGAGCACGCCCCCTCTGAGCCTGTCTCCTCATCTGAAAACTGGGCTGGCGTGCAAGGTTCAGCCTCCAGGAACGGAGTCGGTGATGGAATGACTGACGTGCAGGATACAAGCCTGGCACCGTGTGCCTGCCTTGCTGCGGCCTCTGTGGGGGCCACCCGGTGCCCAAGCCAAGAGGTCCCTCCCATGAGCAGCCACACCACTCACCGCAGTGGTTCTCGTCCTCGCCACTGGGGCAGTGCAGGGTGCCATCGCACCAGAGAGAGGGGCTGACACAGGTCCCGGAGGAGCCGCACTCCATCCCCGAGCACTCGTCCTCTGCTTTCAGGGAAACAAAGGGAGGCGCCCATCAGGCAAGAAACCAAGGAAACCCCCGCCCTAGGGACAAGAGACAGCAAGCCGCCCCCTCTGTTTTAAAAGGAGGGGATGGGTCCTTGCCGACGGCATATGTCAAAGGAAGTGGGGCTGCCCACAGCAATGGTGAATCCCCCAGGTGTATTACTTCCAGTCAGAGGCGGATCCCCAACCTGGGATGTGGACAGCAGTTCCCTGCGCCCCCGCCACACAGGTGAGCCCTGTGACCCATGATCCCTGCCCTAGGCTGGTGGAGGAGCCCTGGCTGTGGGTACGGGGGTCCCCTGGGGAGGGTGGCCTCCAGCCACCACCATGTACACTGAAAAGCAGGAGACAGGTATGCCCCGAGGTGTGGGTGCTCACGAGTGCCAGGCCCCACCCAGGGTCCTAAAGCACAGGGTGAGCTCAACACGCTTTTCCCCCATGTGTCAATACCACACGAAGGACTTGGGATCTTGTCAACCCACAGGCGAGGAGGAAGTACGCCAACGAGACTGGCAGCTTCCTAGAAAGTTTATCCAAGCATCTCGTAGTCAAACAGGAGGAAAGAGATGGGAAACTTCATGAAGGGCTGGGGGTGGGCCCCCGGTCCAGGCAGCAGGGCTGCTGAAGGGCCAGCACAAGGCAACTCAGCCCTGGCCCACACTTACTGTACTTCCAGAGGAGGACGGCGGCGAGGATTGCTGCTGCCAGCAGGGCCACCAGGGTGAAGGTGATGCACAGGGCTTTCTTAGTCTCTACAGGAAAGGTAGTGAGCACACAGCTTAGTCACCTGGTTTCTTAGACTGTCAAATTTCGTGCACTACTTTTATGGTATATTTTATCAAGGGATAATACACTTAAATAGGGCTTCCTTGATAGCTCAGTTGGTAAATAATCCACCTGCAATGCGGGAGGCCTGGGTTCGATCCCTGGGGTGGGAGGATCCCCTGGAGAAGGGAAAGGCTGCCCACCGTGGTATTCTGGCCTGGAGAATTCCATGGACTGTATAGTCCATGGGGTTGCAAAGAGTTGGACACGACTGAGCAACTTTCACTTACTTACTTACACACCTAAATATTATTCAGCCATAACAAAAATGAAATTGAGCCAGCTGTAGTGAGGCAGATGAACCCAGAGCCTATCACACACAGTGTGAAGTAAGTCAGAAAGAGGGAAACAAATATCATATTTTAAAACATATCCATGGAATCTAGAAAAACGGTGCTGATGAAACTATCTGCAAGGCAGGAATAGAGATGCAGACAGAGAACAGACTTGCGGACACAGTGGGGGAAGGGAGGGTGGGACAGACGGAGAGTGCAGCAAGGACATATACACACCAGGGCGTGTGAAACACCAGGTGGGGAGCAGGGCACAGGGAGCTCAGCTCAGTGCCCTGCGGTGGCCAGAGGGCTGGGGTGGGGGCTCAGTGAGAGGCAGGGCCACGAGGGAGGGGATGCGAGTCTGCTTGAGGCTGCTTCTCATTGTCATACTGCGGAAACTAACACAACATTGTAAAGCAATTACATTTCCATTTTTTAAAAGTGACTCTTCTCTTTAGGAACATTTCCTGGGAGGCCTTATTTCTTCCATAGAGTTGAATTAAAACTAACTTTTTGGAGAACCAAAACAGGCAGCCATGATATAAAGCAAACATACATTGAAGTTAAGCTCTTTAAAAAATAAGATAGTCTTTTGGTCTCAAGATAGTCCAAAAAATGATGAATGTAAAAAATTGGTTGAATAAAGGAAATATACCTTGCTCCAGTAATTACAAGCATAAGCAAAATAATAATAACACCCCCCAAACTGTCATCTCCAGGGACTTCCCTGGCTGTCCAGTGGTTAAGACTCCAAGCTTCCAACGCAAGGGGCCCAGGTTTGACCCCTGGTTGGGGAGCTAGGATCCTGCAAGCCACACAGCCATTCTCTCATCTCCGTGTCAGTGATACTCGAGGCAGAGAGACAAGAAGCCTCTTTCTCAAGGCAGTTTAGGGAATGGATGGGCCAGAGTCCCACTGACTCACAGTCACTGGCCTCAGGTGGCTATTTTCACCTTAATTAATTCTCATGTAAATGATATTAAATCATTCTGTGAATTCAACTGCTCGATAGTCCCACATGGCCAGTGGCTGCCGCGCTGGACCGTGAAAAGGAAGGAGGATCTGTCACCGTGGGAGTATCTGCAGCGCTGGAGTCGCCCCCCAGGTCTGAGGACAGGAGCTCTGGGCTGTGTTTCAGCTGAGAAGACAAGCTGTAGGACACGGTCACCAGTGCTCTCTGCTGCTGCTGCTGAGTCGCTTCAGCCGTGTCCAACTCCGTGCGACCCCATAGATGGCAGCCCACCAGGCTCCCCCATCCCTGGGATTCTCCAGGCAAGAACATTGGAGTGGGCTGCCATTTCCTTCTCCAATACATGAAAGTGAAAAGTGAAAGTGAAGTCACTCAGTCGTGTCTGACTCTTAGCGACCCCATGGACTGCAGCCCATCAGGCTCCTCTGTCCATGGGATTTTCCAGGCAAGAGTACTGGAGTGGGGTGCCATTTCGAAACAAACTGACACACCGCTGTTGGTCAGAGCCTAAGCGACAAGTTGTGTCAAGCTTCAGAGTAAGACATCCACCACCGCCAGCCCCAGCAGTTCCTGTGCAGAGAGCACCCCAGAGCCGGTGCTTCCCTTGGGAGATGGGTGGACAACAAGAGGAGAGGAGAGCCAGGGCGAATGCTCTCATACAACCTACTTCTCCTTAGCTCCTGCAGGAGGACACCGGGCGGCAGAGGTGGAGCCCATGGGGAGGCCCTGCACCCCACCTGTGCCCATTTTTTCTTCCAGAAGTCCACCAGACCACGAAGCCCAGTTTCTGGAGTCAACTGAACCACTGGACCTGGGCATGAACCCTCACCCCTCATTTTGTTACCACATTCTGCAAATTCCACAGTCTGTACTCAAACCGGCTTAGGAATCACCTGCAGAGCCTGTTACCCAGAGATTCTGACTCAGCTAGGGGAGAGGAGGTGAGTCTCAGACCTACAGGCTCCTGGGTGAGGTCACAGCCGCTGGTCTGAAGAGTGCCATGTGACACCAGCCAGGTGTTATTAGGGCTCGGTTCACGGTGAAGGTGTCTGGTAGCAGGCAAGGTGGGGTCGCCAAGGAGGCTCAGGGGGAATTCCAAATGGTCAATTTGATCTATCAGTAAAGGGTGATTTCTTCCTGTGGGTGACTCCCCTGTGTGTCATAGTATCCAAGATAAGATACCGTNATGTGACACCAGCCACGTGTTATCAGGGCTCGGTTCACGGTGAAGGTGTCTGGTAGCAGGCAAGGTGGGGTCGCCAAGGAGGCTCAGGGGGAATTCCAAATGGTCAATTTGATCTATCAGTAAAGGGTGATTTCTTCCTTTGGGTGACTCCCCTGTGTGTCATAGTATCCAAGATAAGATACCGTGCCTGGTGAGTGGAAGGATGTTAAACCAGATGTCCTAAACCTTTCGTTGAGAGGGTGTCCTGAACTAGGCTCCCTGAACCTCTCCTGGACAGGGTGGCAACCTGCCCGGATTTCGCTGGGAGTGTGGGCAGTGGGGCCCCAGATCTCACTGCTAGTGGACAACTATTTCGGGATCAGCGTCTGGTCCATCAGACTGGACTGGGTGCTGGTTTGCAATTGTAGATATTTGGGTGTAGATACAACTGACTAATCATTTGCTGTTCCCTAAGCCATGTCCCATTCTTCGCAATTCCATGGACTGTAGCATGCCAGGCTTCCCAGTCCCTCACTATCTTTTGGAGTTTGCTCAGACTCATGTTCATTGAGTTGGTGATGCTATCTAACCATCTCATCCTCTGCCACCCTCTTCTCCTGCCTTTAGTCTTTCCCAGCATCAGGGTCTTTTATAATGAGTCAGTTCTTCACATCAAGTGGCCAAAGTATTGGAGCTCCAGCTTCAGCATCAGTCCTCCCAATGAATATTCACAGGGTTGAATTCCTTNATGTTCATTGAGTTGGTGATGCTATCTAACCATCTCATCCTCTGCCACCCTCTTCTCCTGCCTTTAGTCTTTCCCAGCATCAGGGTCTTTTATAATGAGTCAGTTCTTCACATCAAGTGGCCAAAGTATTGGAGCTCCAGCTTCAGCATCAGTCCTCCCAATGAATATTCACAGGGTTGAATTCCTTTCAGATTGACTGGTTTGATCTCCTTGCAGTACAGGGACTCTCAAGAGTCTTCTCCAGCACAATTTGAAAGAATCAGTTCTTTGGCACTCAGCTTTCTTTATGGCCCAACTCTCACATCTGTACATGACTACTGGAAAAACTATGTGTGTGTGTTAGTCGCTCAGCCGTGTCCAACTCTTTGCGACCCCATGGACTCTAACCCCCCAGGCTCCACTGTCCATGGGATTCTCCAGGCAAGAGTACTGGAGTGGGTTGCCA
>SJYA01000158.1:0-85585 GCA_006410615.1 Neotragus moschatus
CCCAGTGAGAGTTGAACAAGAAGGTAGTGTAGCTGCTTGGCTTGAGGTGACCCTGGTGGCACCAAGTGTGCAGGGACATGGACTGCCTCCACTGCAGGAGTTATGGCCCTATCAGAGTCTTTTTGCCAGCCTCTTATAGCTGGCGATCAGAAGGCCTCTTTGGCCAGTCTTTCTCTGTAGATTCACCCATTCAGGCACTTAGAGGGCTTCCTTGCCTGGGGTCCTTCTTTGTTTTCAGCATATCAGGCACATAGAGGGGCCCCCCTAGCTGGGGTCCTACTCTGTAGATCAGCTCATTAGTCACTTGAAGGAATACCCTGGGTGGGTTCCTGCTCTGTAGTTCAGTGCATCAGGCACTTGATGGGCCAGCCTCTCTATTGTTCAGCTGCCAATGCTGGTATGTGGGGGGAGAGAGGCTATGGTGATGGCTCCACCCCCTACATGTGACTCAACAGTATCGCCTTGCTTCCATGGCTGCCCAGCTTTCTTCCACAGGCATTTTCCACCACAATCTCCTCCTCACATCCCCTTGAGCCATCTCTCTGCAGTCAACAGCAGCCCTCACCCTGAGATTTCTCCACAGTCCCTAAACTCCAGCTCCCAGCCGCTGCACTTTCCAGGAGACCAGAATCCCTGTCTGGGGTATGTATGGCTGAAGCAAGCACTGTCTGATTCTCATTCCATTTAAGCTGCCACAGACCAGCTGTTTCACTCTCAGCTGTAAATGTTTCTCCTCTGACTCAGACAATTGCCCTGATGTGGGGATCGAACCCTTGCTTCAGTTCCCCTGCCTGCCAAGGGCAGGTCCAGTCCTACTAACACTCCTGTTTTTCTCCCTAGTTCCTTCATCCTACCAAGTTTTGCATGCTTCTATATATTCCTTTCCCCTCAGTCAGGTACTCCTGTCCACTCTCAGCTGGTGTTCTGCATGTACTGCTGTGTTTGAAGGTGTATTTCTGATGTGTCTGTGGAAAGAGATGTACTCCACATCCATCTACTCATCTGCCAGCTTGTTCTCCTGTCTATTCACAGTTTTTAAAGGAATCTCCACACTATTCTCCACAGTGGCCATACCAGTTTAACCACAGCAGTCATTGATTCCCATGTCCTCCCTTTACCCCCTCTTTCTCAGCCCTAACCCTGAAGGGGCCAGGGAGGTGGGACTGGGAAGACTACAGAAGACCAGAGGGAGACAGACTTTCCTGGGGGTCCAGTGGCTAAGAATTCACCTTTCATCACAGAGCACCGTGCTGAGCTCCCTGTGTTATCAAGAAGATTCCCATGAGCTATCTATTTACACACAGTAGTATACACATATCAATCCTAGTCTCTCAACTCGCTCCACTCTAATGAACCAGGGGGCTGGGATGGGGGTGGGGTGGTAGGGAGACTCAAAAGGGTGGGGATATATGTATACTTACAGTTGATTCACATTGTTGTACAACAGAAACTAACATAACACTGTAAAAGGCTGTATATTGTCACCCTGCTTATTTAACATATATGCAGAGTATATCATGAGAAATGCTGGACTGGATGAAGCACAAGCTGGAATCAAGATTGCCAGAAGAAATATCAATAATTTCAGATATGCTGATGACACCACACTTACAGCAGAACACGAAGAACTAAAGAGCCTCTTGATGAAAGTGAAAGAGGAGAGTGAAAAAGCTGGCTTAAAACTCAACATTCAGAAAACTAAGATCATGGCATCTGGTCCTATCACTTCATGGTGAATAGATGGGGAAATAGTGGAAACAGTGAAAGACTTAATTTGGTGGGCTCCAAAAACACTACGGATGATGACTGCTGCTATGAAATTAAAAGATGCTTGCTCCTTGAAAGAAAAGTTATGACCAACCTAGACAGCATATTAAAAAGCAGAGACATTACTTTGCCAATAAAGGTCCATCTAGTCAAGGCTATTGTTCTTCCACTAGTCATCTATGGATGTGAGAGTTGGGCCATAAAGAAGGCTGAGCACCAAAGAAGTGATGTTTTTGGACGGTGGTGTTGGTGAAGACTCTTGAGAGTTCGTTGGACTGGCAGCAAGATCAAGCCAGTCAGTCCTACAGGAAATCAACACTGAATATTCACTATAAGGAATAATACGGAAAGTGAAGCTCCAATACTTTGACCACCTTATAGGGAGAGCTGACTCATTAGAATACACTCTAATGCAGAAAATATTCAAGGCAGGAGGAGAAGGCGATGACAGAGAATGAGATGGTTGGATGGTATCACANAAGAATTGATGCTTTTGAACTGTGGTGTTGGAGAAGACTCTGGAGAGTCCCTTGGATTGCAAGGAGATCTAACCAGTCCATCCTAAAGGAAATCAGTCCTAAATATTCGTTGGAAGGACTGATGCTGAAGATGAAACTCCAATACTTTGGCTACCTGGTATGAAGAACTGACTCACTGGAAAAGACTCTGATGCTGGGAAAGATTGAAGGTGGGAGAAGAGGATGACAGATGATGAGATGGTTGGATGGCATCACTGACTCAATGGACATAAGTTAGAGTAAACTCCAGGAGTTGATGGACAGGGAGGTCTGCGTACTGCAGTCCATGGTGTCAATAAGAATTGGACAGGACTGAGTGACTGAACTGAACTGAACTGAGCTTTCCATATGGAGCCAGCGGTAAAGAACCTGCTGCCAATGCAGGAGACATGAGACATTCGGGTTCGAGCCCTGGGTTGGGAAGATCCCCTGGAGGAGGGCATAGTAACTCACTCCAGTATTCTTACCTGGAGAATCCTATGGACAGAGGAGCCTGGCGGGCTACAGTCCATAGGGTTCCAAAGAGCTGCCCATGATTGAAGGAAGTAACTTAGCACAGCAGACAGAATCTACCTTCCAATGCAGGGGACATAAGTTTGATCCTCGGTCAGGGAACTAAGATCACACATGCTTTGCAACAGCTAAACCCACCTACAAGCTGCAACAAAAGATCCCACATGCTGCATCTAGGACCTGAGACAGGCAAATAAATAAATAAAAGAATATATATTTTAAATAAATAAATTACTAGATACCTTTTTACAAAATGACCAGAGCGGGGAATTGGAAAAATTGTCTGAACCCTCTATCCTCGCAGGGCTTCCATCTTAAGGTATCCCAATCAGGAACAGGAGAAACTTCAGCTTTCAATATTGTGTGGGGTTTTGACTGAACTATATTTGACATTTTAAATACTGAGTCAAAACTATTTAGGGATCTAAAATTGTCTAGAATTCCTTTTTACTATCCAACAGAGATTTTTAAGGAGTTATTGAGCTGCTCAAGATTTCAGCCAAGAGGAGGGATAAGGGGAATGGCATATCAGACAGTAGAAGGAAAGAATAAAGTCCCTTGAGTAGCTTGTCTTGTTCAAAGTTAAAGTTACACACATCTGGGCAGGTCTGGGAAGATGAAAACTCTGACTTTTCCAAGCCAAGCAGGCACTGATTAAAAACCAAGTAGCCATGATTCTAGAATTGTTGTCAATAAAAGAAATGGAGCAATAAAAAATACCTGTTCCACCTAACATTCTTAGAGTCTTAAAAATAATAACTATTCAGCCTATCTAATTACAAACAAAATATCTTTCTCTAATAAATGTCTTCTGCCACATTCCTTCCTTCAGGGTTATTACCCAGAATTTAAACGTTTGATTTTCCACTTCATTTGGTTCTCTGCCATTCATTTTTCACTGAATGAAAGCCATCTCTCTGTTGGAGGTCCTTTAGTTAAATAATGTCACATGATCAATAAGATAGAATGGCCATTCCTCGCAAATGACTTGGGGCTGTGTTTCTCTGTGGCCCGGGGGCAGCAAGCAGCACACAGTGGGAAAGGTTGGTGTGTTTACTTGACCAGGTGGTTCAAGTTCATACATAGGTGTTTTGCATATGTATTCATGGCAACAGCTACCATGGAGGCTGTAAGTCTCCCTTTCTGGATCAGGATGCTACTACTTCCCCTTGGTTCTCTACTGCTCTGATGTTTTGTTGCTGCTGTTCAGTCACTAAGTCACGTCCTCGTGACCCCATAGACTGTAGCCCTCCAGGCTCCTCTGTTCATAGGATTTCCTAGGTGAGAATGCCGGAGTGTGTTGCCATTTCCTTCTCCAGAGGATCTTCCCGATTCTGGTATCGCACTCAAGTCTCCTGCATTGGCAGGCAGGCTCTTTACTGCTGAGCCACAGTGAAAACCCTTGTTCTCTGTTGATGTTCTCCAAAATAACTCCTTTCCTTCTTTCTACCCTTCAGGATTGGTTGGTCCCACTCATCTGTCAGTGGCCACTCCCTTGCTCCCTCTGCCTGCTCTCACTGAGTTTCAATCACGTCATCAACCTCCACCTCTGTCCTAAGCTTCATTCAGTTCCATTCACTTATCTAATCCATTGCTTTTCAACCATGACTACACAGAAGACCTACTCTGATTTCCAAAAGTACTAACAACTGGGTTTCTTTCTCATCTGCCTGAATCTGAGTGTCAGAGAGCGTGAGATCAGTACCTGCTGATTGTCCTCACAGATGTCAGCACACCAGCAACCCACACCTCTCCTTCCTCCTGCTGGGTTTGTGTATTTCCCCAAGATGCCAGTCTCATCACCATGGTTCAGTAGTAACATCCTTGAGGATATACACACATGACCCCGTGGCCCCCAAGTGGATGATGATCACCCCAGAGGGACTTTGTGGAAAGACAAATGGCCAAGAATCAATAGCTGAAGCTTCTGGATGAGACATATGCCATCAACATGGTGCCCTGGGGACTCTCCACTGACCTTTCTCTTCGCCTGACAAAGAGAAGCCTGCCTCAGGTGGAGGGCACTTTCATGCCTCATGAACCCAGGTTCTTATTAATTTGCTATTGTTCAGTCACTAAGTCATGTCCGATTCTTTGTGACCCATGGACTGCAGCACACCAGGCTTCCCTGTCCTTCACCATCTTCCAGAGTTTGCTCAAACTCATGTCCATTGAGTTGGTGATGCCATCCAATCCTNTGACCCCGTGGCCCCCAAGTGGATGATGATCACCCCAGAGGGACTTTGTGGAAAGACAAATGGCCAAGAATCAATAGCTGAAGCTTCTGGATGAGACATATGCCATCAACATGGTGCCCTGGGGACTCTCCACTGACCTTTCTCTTCGCCTGACAAAGAGAAGCCTGCCTCAGGTGGAGGGCACTTTCATGCCTCATGAACCCAGGTTCTTATTAATTTGCTATTGTTCAGTCACTAAGTCATGTCCGATTCTTTGTGACCCATGGACTGCAGCACACCAGGCTTCCCTGTCCTTCACCATCTTCCAGAGTTTGCTCAAACTCATGTCCATTGAGTTGGTGATGCCATCCAATCCTCTCATCCTCTGTCATCCCCTTCTCCTCCTGCCCTCAATCTTTCCCAGAATCAGGGTCTTTTCCAATGAGTTGGTTCTTCCCATCTGGTGGCCAAAGTATTGGACCTTCAGCATCAGTCCTTCCAATGAGTATTTAAGGTTGATTTCCTTTAGGATTGACTGGTTTGATCTCCTTTCAGTCCAAGAGTCTTCTCTAGAACCACAATTCAAAAGCACCAATTCTTCTATTCTCAACCTTCTTTATGGATGGTCCAACTCTCACATCTGTACATGGCTACTAGAAAAATCATAGCTTTGACTATATAGACCTTGATGTCTCTCCTTTTTAACACACTGTCTAGGTTGGTAATAGCTTTTCTTGCCTCTGTTTTCAGTGGGGCCACTCTCTTTTCTCTCATGTAGCTATGAAAGTTTCTTTTTTCTTCCTCTTTTTTAAAAATTTTATTTTTAAATAAAATCCTTCAGTCTCTACCCTGTGGAATTTCCATGAGGCAAATAGCTTATTGACCCAAGGAGCTACAATTTCTCAAGAAGACATGGGTAGTTGTAATGGGTAAATGCCCCAGGAGATAATCAGCTGTAAATTCCACCCTGTGGGGGTAGAAAAGAGCTTCATGGAGGTGGTAACTTTTGTTCTACAACTTAACTTAGGTGTTTATTAATATCAAATGATAAAAATAAAGGGAAAATAGAAGTTAGAAAAATACCTGGAGAATGGGGATATGTAGAGGTAGTAAAGCAAAAATCAGAAAGCAAAAGTGAAAAGAATGCACAGAGAGAAGGCTGCCTGCAGGTGGACACAGAGTCTGGAGTTTCACAAACAGGTGAGTGAGGCTTAAGAAATCAAATGGAGAAGGTGCTAGACAAAGCCGAGCAGATGGAGAAACCCAGACAGAAAACTGCTTCCACCCAAGCACCCTCTCCTGTAGCAGCTGCAGAGGCAAACATAGACCCTGATTTCCCACCTGCCTTTGCATTTCTCCAAAAATTGTGTTGGGAGAAGAGAGTAATATTCTCCAAATATTTGACCTGTCACAAGTTGAAAATTTGTTCACATCTCTTTGCTGCTGCTGCTGCTGCTGCTAAGTTGCTTCAGTCGTGTCCGGCTCTGTGTGACCCCTAGACGGCAGCCCACTAGGCTCCCCTGTCCCTGGGATTCTCCAAGCAAGAACACTGGAGTGGGTTGCCATTTCCTTCTCCAATGCATGAAAGTGAAAAGTGAAAGTGAAGTCGTTCAGTCGTGTCTGACTCTTCACGACCCCACGGACTGTATCCTACCAGGCTCCTCTATCCATGCGATTTTCCGGGCAAGAGTACTGGAGTGGGGCACCATTACCTTCTCCATCACATCTCCTTACTGGTCCTCTATTTAACATAGTCAAAAGTGCTATAGGGACTTCCCATGTAGTCCAGCAACTAAGACTCATGCTTCCGCTGCAGGGGCCACAGGTTCAATCCCTGGTCAGGTAAGCAAGATCCCACATGCAATGCAGTGTGGCCCAAAAGTAAAAATGTTATGTTTTAATCACAAAGTTGTGTCTGACTCTGTGATCCCATGGACTGGGAGACTCTTGCCAGGCTCCACTGCCCATAGGATTTTCCAGGCAAGTACACTGGAGTGAGCTGCCATTCCTGTCTCCAAGATCCCACATGCAGTATGGTGTGGTTAAAAAGCAAAAATAATAATTTTTAAATAAATGAATAAAAGCTATAAATCCTTAACATGAGTCATCCACAAAAAGGAATAAGAAGTTTAACTATAATAAAGTTGAAATTTAATATAATGAAGTCTAATTCACACAGAAAAACATTTTTATTTAAAAAAAAAAGGCAATTTCTGTCTATATAGAGGCAATTGTGCAATTCTAATTGTGCAGAATCTAGCTCCTGGTCTGCCTGCCCAGAATCACTCACTGGGGGAGAGGAACAGGTGGAGGCAGCAGGAAGGGGGAGGGGGGGCAGGGAGAG
Source organism: Neotragus moschatus (assembly GCA_006410615.1). Classification (NCBI taxonomy): domain Eukaryota; kingdom Metazoa; phylum Chordata; class Mammalia; order Artiodactyla; family Bovidae; genus Neotragus; species Neotragus moschatus. The sequence continues at coordinate 7,320 of SJYA01000158.1, forward strand.
GCAAGTCTCAGGAAGAATGAGGGACATCTCTGAGCACGAATTTTTTAACGACTTCATGCCCCTATAACAGAATAAAAGGCTATTTTAAACCACATGTTTCTAAAAGACAAATTGCATTTGCAGAATTAGAGAAATTCTAAGGATGTGAGACTGTGCCCAATTATTGCAGCCCAGAGTGAGTGACGATGACCAGCCTCTCATAAAGGGTCTTTATAATTGAGCCCCAGATAGACCTCTAACTAGGGCAGCACCGCTGGGTACCTCTCCGACTCGGTGCATTTTAATTGCTTATGCTGGTATTTATCTGATGTCTTTGGTCTGGCTCAGAGTCTTTTCATAACTATTCTATCTGACCACAAGCAGATACAAAGAAAAAATTAGCCATTTCACCTCCTGAAGGCAGGTGTACTATTTTACATATATTTGGTGTTTAAATTTTAATGAAGGCAGAAGTAGGATGGAATATGGACAGAAGTGGGGTGAGCAGAAAGAGAAACTGTTTTGGAAAAAAAGCAGGTGGGGTGGCAGAAGGGGAGGCTCAGGGAGACAGCCAATGGACCTGCCTACGGATGGATGGATGTTCCCGCGATGCTGATGGTCAGAGGCCGGCAGTCAGCGCCGCAAGATGGCTTCAGGCGCCCAGTAGACAGGGTGCGAGGCTGCGGGGTGGGAGAGCCAGCCGTGAAGTCAGCACGCTGCACTTACGTGTTGCGATAGCTCACTGCGTCCTAAAGCAGCTTGCTTGGCGGAGAGCAGCCTGACGCTCTGCTCAGGGCTGTCTGCAGTCCTCAACTCCGCCTGGAGCCAAACGGCTCCTCTCCCACCTGCTGGCAGCTTTCTGAAATGCAGGGCACACCTGGAAGCCCGATTCTGCTTGACTTCCTCTTATTTGGAAACCAAAAAACGTGGCACAGAAAAGGTTCTGAATAAAGCTAAACGATTCCCATCGCTCACGTCGCTTCTGAAATGTATCTCCGTCTCCACGGGAAGTTCTAGGCTGTATGGGAGAACAGAAGGTTATGGAGTGGATGGTCAATCTTTCATGATGTCAACTCAGCAGAATTTTGAATGAAACCTTCCATTCAGCTCCAGAAATAACTTCACTTTCTCATTAGAAACAACAGAAAGAATCCTATTGCTTTCGGGGGGGTGGGGGGACTGAGATGTTTTGATATCCATAAAGCTTACTGGTCAGACACTGAGAGGGTGTTCTTTGCACTTGAAGGATTTTAACCAAAGAATAGTCCTCTGATCACAACTCTGACCCTTCAAATTAGGAGCTGTCCCTTCTAGAAAGGGGTGGCAGGACTGGGGCTAAGAAAAGGAGAGAATGGAACTTTGCCTGCACCTTGGCAGATGTACCAATGGACTCCTGGACCAGGTAAATGAAACTTTAAGTCTTATCCAACACAGAGTGAGCCTGACCATCTCATTTCCTGTGTCTTGACCAGCAAATTGATAGACTTGGCTGTTTTGAGGGAAAGGAGTGCAACTGGGGACTCCAGACATGGGGGACTGGGAAGGATTGATTGGTTTGAATCAGTCAGCCAGCACCTTGAATCCAGAGGCCAATACAGAGAAGCACATAAAATTTGACAAAATGGGAAATCAATGGTATAAATAATCTTATCTGCAAAACAGAAATAGAGACACAGATGTAGAGCATAAATGTGTGGGCATCAAGGGGGGAAATTCAGCGTGGAAGGGACTGAAGATTGGGATTGACATATACAGTACTACAATTGACATATATATGCTGCTAAGTATAAAACGGATAACTAATGAGAACCTACGTGTAGCACAGGGAACTCTACTCAGTGCTTTGTGATGGGAAAGAAATCCAAAGAGGAGATATATGTATATGAATAGCTGATTCATTTTGCTGTACAACAGAAACTAACACAGCATTGTAAAGCAACTATACTCCAATAAAAATTAATTTTAAAAGAGAGAGAGAGAGAATAAAGACCTTTATTGTTATGTTCTAACATAAGAACATTAAGTTGCCTACATCGACCAAGAAAGGGATGGTGGTGGCTTAGTCGCTAAGGTGTGTCTGACTCTTGTGACATCGTGGATTGTACCCCGCCAGGCTCCTCTGTCCATGAGATTTCCCAGGCAAGAATACCGGAGAGGGTTGCCATTTCTTTCTCCAGGAGATCTTCCTGACCCAAGAATCAAACCCAGATCTCCTGCATTGCAGGCAGATTCTTTACCGACTGAGTTATAAGGGAAGCCCCAAGATAGTCCATGAAATAGTCCAAGAAGTTCATCATAAATTGGTAACTGCCAGCCCTCACCAAAGAGGTAGTAACATTTTGGTGTCATCAGGGAAGCAGTATTTTCGGAGAGTCAGAATGTGGAAAGACTGGGATATGGTGTACACGGTGCTTCTCAAAGTATGGTCCCTAGAGCAGCAGCTGCAGACTCACTTGGCAACTTAAGAAGGCCATTGCTGGTTCCCATCCCACACCCACTGACTGAGGAATTCTGGGAGGTGGCCAAGCTACCTGAGCTTTTAGCAAGCCCTCCAGGCACCCCAAGCCTAAGGACCATTGAGCTTCTAGCAACAGCTAGAAAAACACCTACTGGGTTGTGTTACCTGTTCCCACCAGGTAATGCCAACATCTGCCTCAGAGAAACCAAAGAAAATGCGCATCAAAAATGGCCTTTTTGTTCTCTGAGTTGCAAGCCTTTGTCCAGGAGAATCTCAACTAGTGGCTTCCTTCTCGCTGTAGTAATGCCTTCTCTGTTCCCTAGAAACCGAGGCTGGGATGGCCACGTGCTCCACAGAAGTAAAAGGACAGGAAGAGGTTTCATCCGTGGCCCCTGCAGGTCATCTCCTGGAGTCCTCTGCCTCCCTCTGCTGCCTGTCCTGAGGGAAGGGGTCCCTTGGCAGGGAAGCTTTCCCTGGAACTCTGGGCCTCCTTGATGGTTGGGGCACCATCACTGAGCCCCACCAGGTGACTGCCTGAGAGCTGGTGACCCATGAGCACTGCTAAGCTGGTCTATAGGGCTCAGGGGTTGTGTAGAGAAGCAGAGAGCAAGTGGCCCTGCTCACCTGCTTGCCCAGGGGGCATCTGGAGGAGAGAGAAGATGGATGGAGAGGAGGAGGCTACGGGGTAGTGGCCATTCCTGCACCATATGAAGGACCAGGCTTGAGCAGAGGGGCTGGACTGGAGCTGAGAGAGCTGTGCCCACGGGACACTTGTTCATGGAGACTTTGGGCGCCAAGAGCGCCCCGGAGGCCCAGGACCAGAGCAGGTGCCCATGTGGCTGAGACAGTGAGAAGCCAGCTCCTGGGCAGAGGCAGCCGCGCTCCCCCAGGCAACAGAGAGCTGAAGGGGACGGGGCTGGGGCAGGAGCCTTGGGCAGACTCTCCTGCCCTCACCGCCACACACCCTAAGGCTTTCTAGGAAAGTTCCTGGAGACTCAAGGCAAGGCCAAGGGTCCTGGGAACCACCTTGGAGGCGCACTGCTCAGACCTTCCTGCCGGAAGAACCTCCCACGAGGAGCCTGGAGCAGCTGACCGCTAGCTGCGTCACCTTCAGGACCACCTCAGCCATTACCAAGCTCGCCAGGGGGACTCTAGCAACACTGAGCTTTCTCACGGGGGCAGGGCAATCTGAGGCTCTTCCCACCCTTCCTCTTTGCTCCTTCCTTGGCTTCACAAGTGTCACTCAGCATCACAATCTGAGGCTTCCCCCCGCCACCCCAGTTCTCTGCTCCTCCTTGACTTCCCAGTAAATCTCTGGGCTTCCTATTCCACCTTGGCACCTGCTGCCCAGAAGACCTAGAGGGACACATCCTGCTAAGGAGGCTGAGAGCCAGCATAGTTCTGACAGTGAGATCCTGGTAGCCCCGGCTCAGGCTGGGGGAGCTGGGCTGGGGGCCAGTGGCTGGACCCATGGCCACACCTTTCCCACTATGTACAGATATAAGAGCATCACTTAGCGCTTATGCACCAGTCACCTCACAGCTCTTTATGAGCTGTCACTCATTTAATTCCTGCCACAATCCAATGAAGGTAAAAGTGTTTGTCACTCAGTCGTGTCCAACTCTTTGTGACCCTATGGACTGTAACTCGCCAGGCTCCTCTATCCATGGCATTCTCTAGGCAAGAATACCAGAGTGGGTAGCCATTCCCTTCCCCAGGGGACCTTCTTAACCCAGGGATTGAACCCAGGTCTCCTGCATTGCAGGCAGATTCTTTACCATCTGAGCCACCAAGAGAGCCTCACAGTCCAATGCAGGAGATTACTAATCTTATCTCTACTTCATGGGTGAGAAAACTGACATACAAAGAGGTGAACCAACTTGCCCAGAGTCACAAAGCTACTAAGGCTGGGAGAAGGATACCAGCACAGGCCCTGCCCTACGCAGCCTCTCATTGACCCACATGTGTCCTCCTGAAGGCAAGAATTACTTCCTGTCTATGTTTTCCCACAGTGCCCAGCACATCATTGGCAGCAAGTAGATAGCATATTAAAAAGCAAAGACATTACTTTGTCCACAAAGGTCCATCTAGTCAAGGCTATGATTTTTCCAGTGGTCATGTATGGATGTGAGAGTTGGACTATAACTAAAGCTGAGCGCTGAAGAATTGATGTTTTTGAACTGTGGTGTTGGAGAAGACTCTTGAGAGTCCATTTGGTTGCAAGGAGATCCAACTAGACAATCTTAAGAAGATCAGTCCTGAATATTCAGCTGAGGCTGAAACTCCAATACTTTGGCCACCTGATGAGAAGAGCTGATTTACTAGAAAAGACCCTGATGCTGGGAAAGATTGAGGGCAGGAGGAGAAGGGGACGACAAAGGATGAGATGGTTGGATGGCAGCACCGACTCAACGGACATGGGTTTGGGTGGACTCTGGGATTTGGTGGTGGACAGGGATGCCTGGCGTGCTGTGGTTCATGGGTCGCAAAGAGTCTGACATGACTGAGCTACTGAACTGAACTGAACTGAAACAGTTAATGGATAAATAAAGGGAAATTCAAGTACCATGACTTCATTGGTTCCCAATCTGTGGGCAGCTACAGCTGTATTGTGAGATGTCCTTAGCCCACAACTGGAAAAATAATTCTTTACATGTTTATCCATAATGTTTTTTAAATGTATAATGTATAGAAACTATTGTGATAAATTAAATAAAATTTATTGTAAGAGGTTGTTGAGTTCATGGACTTCCCCTGTGGCTCAGCAGTAAAGAATCTGCCTGCAATATGGGAGATGCAGGAGACATGGGTTCGATCCCTGGGTCAGAAATATCCTCTGGAGGAGAGGATGGTAACCCACTCCAGTATTCTTGCCTGGAGAATCCTGTGGACAGAGGAGCCTGGCAGGCTATGGTCCATAGGGTTACAAAAAGTTGGACAAGACTGAAGCAACTTAGCATCACGCATGACTTCATGGTTGTTTTCTGGATGCTATTTCTATTTCATTCACATCAGATACTGGAAGTTCAAGAACTGGGTGACAGTCCATGACATTTGGCCACATTTTAAAAAAAAAAGAGAGAGAGAGTTGTAATATTGGAGCATGAATCAGGAGACAGAAAGAGAGAAGAAAAGTTGAAGAGGAAGTTGGGACTTGGAGGAGGAGGGAAAGGATGCAGATCACCAGCCGTTGGGGCAAAAACCATCATGACGATTTACCCCTTCCTTTCGACATAATACCCCATGTTCCTCCTCCCAGACAGGGCTCACGTACAAACATTTTAATTTTTCTAAGAACCATAATCCTGATTGGCCAAAGCAGGACCTGAACTTGAATTGTACCAGAAACGTTCGAGAACCATTTTCCATGTTTAAAAATCATCAGACTTTACTTGAGTCATTTGGGACCATAATTAATGAATCAGCAAGAACGGGAGCTCATTCAAGCCTCCACAGAAAAACCAGGCAAGTAGAAATGCAAATTGCTTCCTGCATTACCAGCAATAAACAATCTTTTATATCATCATGTAAGATCTAAAAATAGTTCATTTTCAATTTTGAACCCTTGAACATAATGAAAGGAGGCTGTGCATAAAAGTCAGTTATTCATTTATTCTCTACATTAAAGGCTTCAACAGTAAGAGCCCAATTAACAAAAAAGACCAGTGGGAAATTATACACAATACTTTTTGTTTATTACACAGAGACTTTTCGTTCCTATCTCACTGATGGGAAATTTTTGTACTGACTTACATAACTCACACAGGGCATTATTGCCTCCGAATTCAGGGCTCTTACAAACGACTGTACAGAAAGAAACCAAATGGAAAAATGTGATTTTTAGAAAGATAGTACCATATGTCATTACAAACTGCAAGCAGCATTTTCCAGACCTCTGGTCAAGCTTATAGCCTTGGACAGATGGGCAATGCCACAGCTTCAGCTTCTAGGAAGCACCAGGATCATGACTTACTTAGGAATCCTGGATTCTAGTCCTGGTTTAGGAGGAATCATCTCTCCATAGATAGGTTTATTAATTCTGACATGTCATGCAAAGTACCTCTAATTTTCTTCCCATTGTGCCATCATGCAGATAAGGAAACAGAAGATTAGTGAATCGTGAGGTTGGTTTCTCCTGCTAAGTCACTGGGGCTTCCCTGGTGGCTCAGATGATAAAGAATCTGCCTGCAATGCAGGAGACCTGAGTTCAATTCCTGAGTCAGGAAGACCCCCAGGGGAAGAGAATTGCTACCCACTCCAGTATTCTTGGCTGTAGAATTCCATGGGCAGAGGAGCCTGGTTGGCAACAGTCCACTATGACAACCTCCAAATCCAAATTCCTCTTCCACCAAATGAGATGGGTAATGAGATAATCCTTCAGATTTCTTGTGTGTGTGTTCAGTTGCTCGTCATGTCTGACTCTTTGCAACGCCATGGACTGTAACTCTTTCTCCAGGGGATCTTCCTGACCCAGGATCAAGCCCGCATCTCCCGCATCTCCTGCATCTCCCGCATCTCCTGCATTGGCAGGCAGATTCTTTACCACTGCACCACCTGGGAAGCCCTGTGATGCCTTAAGACTCTGCTACAGCTTGACTACCTCTCAGGGAGGTTGAGGAAATCCCCGGGATGCCAGGTAACTGAGAAGAAATAGTAGGGATCACACATGCTCTTCAACAGTCAAGAATGATGTTTCCTGTTCTTCCCAGTCCTCAGTGTCCATGACATGTGATCATTTGTGGCTTTGCTGAGGACCATAATTTGGATGCCAGTGAGGAAGCTGGCAAATTGGAGCAAATCATTTGGCTGAGGAAGGCACCTGCTGACTACCCAGCATCCCCATTTGCAAAAACCCCAGTGGTTCTCTGCTCCCTGTCACAGTAAGTAGCGCTTATAAACTGCTGAAGTCTTTCTCCTCCTGGAAAAATAAATGGCCACCAAAGCTGGCCACTGGCCGGTGCTGGCGATGGAATAAAGAGGAAGTCAGGTAGACTCAGGAAGGAGGAGTTCTTTCTCAGAGCCCCCACACAGTACATCCTGAAGAGTGCATGACAATTCAGGAGTGCGCGGGTCTCCGGCAAGCCCAGCGTATGCTCTTCCATCAAGTGCTGTGCTATCGTTGTTCAGTTGCTGAGTCATGTCTGGCCCTCTGAAACCCCATGGACTGCAGCATATCAGGTTCCCCTGTCCTTCACTGTCTCCTGGAATTTGCTCAAACTCATTCCCATGGAGTCAGTGATGCCATCCAACCACCTCATCCTCTGTTGTCCCCTTCTCCTCCTGCCTTCAATCTTTCCCAGCATCAGGGTCTTTTCCAATGACTTGGCTCTTCCCATCCGGTGGCCAAAGTATTGGAGCTTCAGCTTCCACATCTGTCCTTTCAATGAATATTCAGGGTTGATTTCCTTTAGGATTGATTGGTTTGATCTCCTTATATCAGATAGATATATGTATTATGTACATGTAACTATAATGATATATTTTATATATGAATTTTATATATTTTATATGCACAAATGTAAAATGTATTATTATACTTGCATGTGTATAATTTGATATACATGTATGTGTGTATATGTGATGGGTAAAAATGATAATACATAAAGTAACATATTACAAGAGTTAACATGTATATTAATAGATAAACATATACTTAAATAAATGTATATTGAAGCACATCCTCCAAAAATCTTTCCAAATAGTATGCTCTGAATTACTTCCCTTCATCTGGACACTATGTTTTCCTCAGTTAATTTTAAGATAGTTTTTGCAACACTTCCCCATATTCAGATTGCAATCAAGTTTTTTTAAAAAAAAGATATTGTTCATTTTAACATATGTTAAATGAGGCCTGTCTAAACTTGTATCTGTAAAAATATTTATCGAATAAAATATCAGAATTTCCATTATGCTTATTGGAACTTATTTTCTACCTCCTCTCTCTGCCTGTCAGAATTATTACATGTGTTTGTTCTTAACTATGTTTAAAAAAAGGAGAAAGTGTGTGAAAAAAGTCTGGATGGAAGTATGCAAAAATGTCAACAAAAGTTGTTTCAAGGTGTTGGGTTTTTGGTGACATTCCGCTTCTTCACACTTTTGCTGCATTCACAATATTCTACACTGAGCAATCATTTCTATGAAAGCAAAGGGATAAACATCTGTAAAGCAGATCTTTCAGTTCTATCGCCCATTCTCTCCACAGCCCGTCCAGACCCGATGCCACTGGGAAATGCCCCAAGTTCAGATGTTCTGAAGCACAAGGAAGGATTGGATCCTAAATGCTGGCTTGGTTTTAATGATTTATTTCCATTAGAATTAAAATTGAACAATTTCAAATAATAGTCACCTTTGGCAATATATATTGTGCTAAGTCACTTTACTAGTGTCTGACTCTTCATGACCCTATGATCTATAGCCCACCAGGCTCCTCTGTCCATGGGCTTCTCCAGGCAAGAATACTGGAATTGGTTGCCTTTTCCTACTTAAAATAAAAGAACTATAAAGTACTCTTTCAGTCTACTACCTGTAAGACTATTACTTTAATATTTAAAAAGTAACTAGTTTGTGGTTAAATTCATCTTAATTGCCAAATTATCTCAAGGTTTACTGTAATTTCAAAAGCATAATTTACTACTGATGTGCTATGCTTAGTCACTCAGTTATGTCTGACTCTTTGCAACGCCATGGATTGTAGCCCTCCAGGCTCCTCTGTCCATGGCATTCTCCAGGCAAGAATACTGGAGTGGGTTGCCATGCCCTCCTCCTGGGGATCTTTCTAACCCAAGGATCAAACCCAGGTCTCAAGCATCGCATGCAGATTCTTTACTGTCTGAACCACCAGGGAAGCTTATTGACTAGTAGGTTAATAATCAAACCCATTGCTTAGTCTTGTCCAACTCTTTTGCAACCCATGGACTGCAGCCTGCCAGGCTCCTCCATCCATGGAATACTGGAGTAGGCTACCATTTCCTCCTCTAGAGGGTCTTCCCAATCCAGGGATCGAAGTCGCATTGCTCTGTCTTCTGCATTGGCAGGCAGGTTGAATATCACTAGCACCACCTGAGAACAACATTGAGTCAGAATGGACCTGGGCTCATGGAAAGGGAGGAGCAGAGTCTGTGGCATGTGCCGTGATGCACTGGGACCGGGCTAGCCTCTCAGGGGAGGAATTTAGTCTGTGTAACCTAGTTTGTGGAGCAAATTCCATTTAGCTCCTGCGGATGGATACTCCTTTTCCAATGTATTTGCAAAACACCAGTTAGACATTTCTTCTATAAATTCTTGATTTATTGTTAATGGCAATAAAACCAAGCCAAAGTTCAACCCAGATCTTTGATCTATTATCTGCTCACAGCAGCCTGATCAAAACTGTTGTGCTTTTTTCAAGAATACCAAAATTTTATCCTCATAAAAGTTTTACACCAACTTCGGGTGGAACAGTAGAGTTACCAGTTATTGTTTTTTTTTTTTTTAATTAATAAATGACTCAAGTTGCGGCTGGTCAGATTAGTCAATCTTAGGGGGGTCAGCGACAGCTTTCCCATCCCCCATGAGACAGCCAGCCACCCATGATCCCCACTGCTCCCCTGGGTGGGGCCAAGGTGAATTATGTCCAACTCTTGTGACCCCATGAACTGTAGCCCGCCAGGCTCTCTGTCCATGGGATTTCCCAGGCAAGAATACTGGAGTAGGTTGCCATTTCCTGCTCCAAGGGATCTTCCCAACCCAGGGATCAAACCTGGGTCTCCTACATCTTGTACATGCAGGCAGATTCTTTACCATCTGAGCCATCAGGGAAGCAGAGTGTGACTACATCAAACCAGATCAGCAGGACAACCAGGGTGGCTTCTTCATGAGCAGGTACATCACCTCCTCAGAGGTGAAGGGAAGCACAAGGCAATCTACAAAAACTTCACATGCACAGAAAGTGAACTGTGAATGTTTTTAATTCTGAAAATTAGAACATGCGAGATAAACCCAGAAGCAATAGGATCAGTCCCCTGATGCAATAAGCACTGAATGAGGTGCATGGTCATTGATGAAACCTGAGCAGATGCAGGCAAGGGGCACAGGTGAAATACGGCAAATACGTGGACAGCAAGCCAGAGAGGTTTCTCTAGCAGGGTCTTGACAGATGATGGAAGCAAAAGTAGTGACAAGAAAAAACAACTCAGCCCTTGGGAAGAGAATAAGATCATGTGCTTAGTTCACGACTGGTAAGAAAAATACATTATGTGTTTCTAAAGATGGAAACAGTCACAGTGTGGATTCCAAATATGCAGCTATTATCAGTGATCCTCATAAAGTGTGTTTTTATCTAGATTATTAAACTACCAGCTCAGATGCATCTGTTATGAAATGATTGTGCAGAGGGGACGTGGCAGGACTAGAACATAATTAGACAGGATGCAGGAAACCTGATGAGTGGCAGAAGCTAACAACTGGATCTGGAGAAAGGGTATGGGTTTAGAGTGAGGCCTCACTTTTGGTCCTTCGTTTGACCATAAAATTGTATTTATTGTTGTTGTTCAGTCACTAAGTCACGTCCAACTCTTTGTGACCTGATGGACTACAGCACACCAGGCTTCCCTGTCCTTCACTATCTCCCATAGTCTGCTCAAATTTATGTCCATTAAATCAATAATCCCATCCAGTCATCTCATCCTCTGTTACCACCTTCTCCTCTTGTCCTCAATTTTCCCCAGCATCAGGGTCTTTTCCAATGAGTCAGCTCTTTGCATCAGGTGGCCAAAGTATTGGAGCTTCAGTATCAGTCTTTCCAATGAATATTCAGGGTTGATTCCTTTAGAATTGACTGGTTTGATCTCCTTGCAGTCCAAGGAACTCTCAAGAGTCTTCTCCAGCACCACAACTTGAAAGCATCAATTCTTCAGCACTCAGCCTTTCTGATGGTCCAACTCTCACACCTGTACACAACTACCGGAAAATCCATAGCTTTGACTATGTGGACCTTTGTAGGCAAAGATGTCTCTGCTTTTTAATATGCTGTCTAGGTTTGTCATAGCTTTTCTTCCAAGGAGCAAGAGTCTTAATTTTGTGGGTATAGTCACCATCTTCAATGTTTTTGGAGCCCAAGAAGATAAAATCTGCCCGTTTTCAGTTTTTCCCCATCTGTTTGCCACAAAGTGATGAGACAGGATACCATGATCTTAATTTTTTGAATGTTGAGTCTAAAACTGTATCATAAAGACTATATCAAACTCACACACATGCACAAACATCACATTATACAATTCTGGCAGGTATTTTCTGTACATTGTTAAAAGAGTATGTGCAAACAATTCTTTTTGGCCAAACTATTCTTTAAGTATGCCAGGGGAGACAATGCATGTATGAGTGTTTTGAAATGTTTTCAAGTACAAAACTACCAGTGCTTAGTAATAGCAATGTCTGCATAGCTGATCTGTGACCCATTTTGATTTGCTTTTAAAAACTCGATATTGAAAACCATAATGATAGCAAAATAAATAATGATTAGCTCTTTTATAAATGGAGAATTCTCACGGAAAACAATGCTTTCCCCTTGTGTTTTGTTTTTCATGTGCCCTGATTTAGAATGGAGAAGGCAATGGCATCTCACTCCAGTACTCTTGCCTGGAAAATCCCATGACGGGGGAGCCTGGTAGGCTGCAGTCCATGGAGTTGCTGAGGGTCGGGCACGACTGAGAGACTTCACTTTCACTTTTTAGTTTCATGCATTGGAGAANCTTTCCTATGGTCCAACTCTCATATTTGTACATGACTATTCATGGAGTCGCAAAGAGCTGGACACGACTGAGCGACTGAACTGAACTGAACTGCAGAGTCCTTATGCAGAATAATAAAGCACAAATTGTTACTATTCTATTTTTACAGTCAACTTCAAATACCATTTTTATGAAAAACTATGACATTGTCTGTTTTATCCAGAATCAGACAATTTATTGAATCAGTGCTTGATTTGTCAATATTAATTTATTGGTAAGTATAATGGGGAAAAAAAAGTCCTAAGTACAGGAAATCACACAACGCCCTCTCCATTTCTTCATTAAATACCAGTGGAAGTGTGTATGCATCTTACTTACCACCATTTAGCAGAGTAGGCCTTCAAGAAATGTTTGTTGTAAATGCAATGATCCAATTAGAAATGTTATAGCAATCTTTGAGACAAGTGTAAAAAGACTGAGAAATCTTAAAGAAAGCAGAAAATTTTAGCAACCATCTGGAAATCTTAAATAGACGACAGTAATTATTCAGCTGTTTAGAAACAAGTCTTTAACAAGAAAACTTGAAGCTGGTCTCTCATTTTCTGCTAGAATAATTGTTTGTTTTCAAATCATAGAGCTGCGGGTTTTGCAATATCACTATCAGCCAATTCTCCCTCCCCCCTTAGGACAGATTCCACATGTCAGGTCTCAGGGTCCGCTTTCAGAGAATATCTTCGCAGTCTTGGTTCTCAAATGCAGTTCACCCTGAAAACCACTGCTGAGCGCCCCTCTGTCTGCTTTTCTTTCCCTCACCCTCCAACCTCCAAAAAGTGAAGCTTCTTCCTGCCCCTGTAGGCTGGGTCCCACCCTAGATCTGCTCTGTGTCCAAGGAAAGGAAAGGGAAGTAGTTTTGGTTCAGCTGCTGCAGTGACTGGGAGCATTCCCCAGTACCTGAGTCAAGATAAGACCTCCTAAGGAAAAGAGACCCAGACATAGGGAATGGGCTTGTGGACACAGCAAAGGAAGGAGAGGGTGGAACAAATTGAGAGGGTAGCATCAATGTATGGCAACCCTCTCCAGTATTCTTGCCTGGAGAATGCCATGGACAGAGGTGCCTGGAGGGCTACAGTCCATTACAGCCCATGGGGTTGCAGAGAATCGAACACAACCGACCAACATACACTTTCACTTTTCATTGACATATGTGCACTGCCATGTGTAAAATAGGCCGCTAGCGGGAAGCTGCTGTAGAAAGCACAGGGAGACCAGTTCAGTGCTCTGTGATGACCTGGAGGGGTGGGAGTGAGGTTCAAGAGGGAAAGGATATATGCAAACATACAGCCGATTCACTTTGCTACACAGCAGAAAACAACATTGTTATCCCAATTATACCCAGCTAAAAAAAATTTTTTTAAAGATCAGAAATGCCTGAAATTCAGAGAAGTCGAATGACGCTCATTCATTTATTCATGAATTCCACATATATTTATCGAGTTGATCCAGGTATTTGGGGAGGGACTTTTATAAAAGAATTTTTTTTAATATCAGTTAGCGACATTGGATAAATGTAATTACTATCTTTTTCTGTTTTTTTTTTTTNATTAAATTAAAACCTTAGCTAAAAAAAAAAAAAAAAAAGATAAGCCCTCCTCCACATACTGAATCAACATGAACACAAGAACTAAACATCCTGTTTCGTTCTGAGCCTCATCAGGTTCCTATGACCAGGCCCCGTCTTGAGCTCAGCTTCCCCAGTCTGGGAGCCCAGCCACCCTCAGGTGGGTTTCTCACCCTCAGACCACAAGATTCTGTGCTGGGCAGGTTCTTGGCAACCTGCACCCAAAGTCTTCACCAGCTCGTGCTTCGTTCTCACCAGAAAGCCCACCTTTGGCTGACTTGCCTGTGCCGACAGCCCTCTGGCATCACTAGGGTCTCTCAGAGTAAACAGCACCCCTGGCCCCATCTCTGCTCGGCCCCAGCCCCTTCCCCGGGCTGCCTGCGCTGCGTGCTCTCCCCATCCCCAGGCCCTGTCCCAGGCGGGGCGCCCAGTCTCATTTATGACTCTAATCCCTGCCTGGCGATCATAGTGTGGCCAGCTCACCCTCGTCCCTCAGAATTCTCTAGGAAGGCATCACTTCATGTCTAGACTTCACCTGCCTCCCCAGACCTGCCAGTGTGCCCTAAACCACCCTGGATCCCCCCAGCTCTGGCCCATCCTTTCTGGTGTTTATTTCCTACCAAGTACCCAATTCATTTCCTACCAAGAACACCAGGGCCTCCCTGGTGGCTCAGATGGTAAAGAATCTGCTTGCAATGCAGATCCCTGGATTGGGAAGGTCCCCTGAAGAAGGAATGGCAGCCCACTTCTCCAGTATTCTTGCCTGGAGAAGTCCATGGACAGAAAAGCCTGGAAGGCTACAGTCCTTGCGGTCACAAAGAGTCAGACACGACTGAGCAATTAACAGTTTTTCAAGAACCCAGTGGTTTGTAGAAGGTCCAGAGGATAATGGAGAGCCACGAGACTGCAGAAGCATCTTCTCAGGAATTGAAGTTACAAGCCTTCTCAGGCTGCCATAACAAAACACCACAGGCTGGGAGCTTCAACCACAGATTATTGTCTCACAGTCCCAAGACTGGAAGTCCAAGATCAAGATGTTGGCAAGGGTGGTTTCTCCTGAGACCTCTCCCCTTGATTTGCATACAGCTGTGTCTCCACGTAGTCTTCCCACTGTGTGTCTTAATCTGCTCTTTTTTAAAGATTTACTTTTATTTACTTATTTTATTTCTTCAGCTCTGCCAGGTCCTAGTTGAGGCACACTGGACCTTCGACCTTTGTTGCAGCATGTGGGAGTTTTGGCTGCAGCATGTGGGATCTAGTTCCCCCACCAAGGATGGAACCCAGGCCCCCTGCATTGGGAGACTAGAGTCTTAGCCACTGGACCACCAGGGAAGTCTCTTTGCGTAACGACACTGTGTGTGCATGCTAAGTCGCCTCACTCCAACTCTTTGTGACTCTATAGACCGCAGCCCATCAAGCTCCTCTGACCATGGGATTCTGCAAGCAAGAATATTGGTGTGGGTTGCCATGGCCCCCTTCAGGGGGTCTTCCAGATCCAGGGGTTGAAATCATATCTCTTGTGCCTCCTGCACTGGCAGGCAGATTCTTTTATTCTGAGCCAGCCCTAGGCAAACTAGAATGAAATTTTACAGTGTCATTCTTTTCCAGCTGACCCCCTGGGCAGCAAGTCAGGAGTTCAGTGTAGCACGACTTTTTACAGTCCATTTTACTTTACACTCTGTCTAGGGAAAAAGCTAGTCATCAACAAATTTTGAAGAAGAATTATAATTCTGGATAATATTTTACTATTAAAACACAGCACTTCAAATCAAAACCCAGACCATGCCACACTGGATTCTTAGACATATTAGTGGTATGAATTTTCCTTTCCCTGTTGCAAATTATGCTAGTTGGAGAAGCTGGAGGAACCCTGAGTCTTTCTCTGAAAGAGCACTCATTAACAGCTTCCTCATTGCTTAATGCATGTTATTTTGATAAGAAAAACAAAGGTCTCAGAGTTCCCTGGTGTGTGAATGCTGTTGAAGGCTTGTTGGGCTAGAAAAATGCTGAAATTTTTCTACTCAGGCAAAGTGCACGTCTTAAATCATATCCCCAGGGTGCAGTTAATTCATTTTAATTGATTGGGGCTTTTAAAATTTCCTGAAGAGCTCCAGCTAAGAGGGAGGTTGAAGATGACGTTGAACAGGCCAACTCTGGCCCAGAGGGACAGATTTCTACAGACATTTGTGATGGAATATGACAGAAGCTCCTCACAAGGATGCGTCTCCAGTTAAATTTTGTTGCAATAAATCCTATGCTTTAAAAAAATTAGCTTGCATGAATACATGATACCTGAAATTTTAAAAATTATTAATAGATTTAATAACCCGAATAAATGGATATTTATGCCATATTCCTGGTATAAATTTGTATAACACAATAAACCTAATATAGTAACTATACCAATTAATGAGCTTAGTATAATAGATACACCAATTATTCCTAAATTAATCTGTATGTTCAAAGTGATCCTAATGGATATTCAGGTGGATTTTTTAATGATTTCAATATACTAATTCTAAAATTTATATTAAGAAATAAAGATCTTTGAATAGCTGAATTAATCTTGAAACTGAAAAACAGAGGTAGGCATCAGGACAATTTGACTTAAGAAAACCATAGTAATACGAGCAATCCCAGGGGGCGTTAGTGGTAGAGAACCCACCTACAGGAAACATAAGAGAGGTGGATTTGATCCCTAGGTCGGGAAGATCCTTTGGAGAAGGAAATGGCAATCCACTCCAATATTCTTGCCTGGAGAATCCCATGGACAGAGGAGCCTGGTGGGCTAGAGTCCATAGCGTCACAAAGAGCTGGACACAGCTGAAGTGGCCTAGCATTTGCGCATGTTTCTGGTACAGATTGGACAAACATACCAGTGAACCACCGAAGGAGCTTAGAGATGGCTATATATGAACCTTGTCAGTGATAAAGGCAGCACCACAAAGCCATGGTGAAAGAAGGAACTGTTTGGTAGATGACATGCAAGAGACTGAATTACTAGGGAGGAAATAAAGCTAACACCGTATAAAAATGTAAACTCCAGACAATTTAAAAACCTATAAATTAAAGATAACTGCAACAATGTAGCAATATATTTTCTATAGGACTCAAAATTAACACGTCTTTTTAAGAAGATGTGTTTTTAAGAACCAGAAAGTGATAAACCATGAAGTAATGTGTCAATGGATCAGTTTAACTACATTCAAAGTAAAGCTTTTTGTGTAGTGATGAACACCACAAAGCTACAGCGAGTTGACCAATTAGGAGAAGATATTTGCCACGTCAAAATCAGTAGCATACCAATATCTAGAACATACAAGGACTCTTGTAAATCAGTGAAAATCTGATAGAAAAGAAAATCCTATAGATAATTAGAACCCTAGGGGGAAAAATGAATAAATGAATAGTCAGTTACAGACAAATATGTGCAAATGGGTATCAAATCAGCACTAATACAATGAGAATGAGAGACCACTGTATGTACAAAGTGAAAAACCAAGAGCTGGAAAGGATGCAGGGAGCTAGAAACTTCCTGTCTGGCAAGACACAGGGAATAAGGACATGTATGAACACTTTGGGGTGGCTGTGAGGGAGGGTGGGAGAAGGGGAAGCTGGTATGAGGGGTCAATAAAGATGAGCCTCACAGGCTCATCATGACCCAAGCTCTGCCAAGAGGAACAAAAGAACATATATGTTACCCTGTAACAAACTCTGGGAGATGGTGAAGAACAGGGAAGCCTGGTGTGCTGCAGTCCACGAGGTCACAAAGAGTTAGACCCAACTGAGTGACCGAACAAAATGTTACCCTGTGGGAATTATAAATATGATAGTCTATAATAAAAAGTCTCCTTAACTGTTGGTGTCAGAGATTAGCTGGCTACATACCAAACCCCAGTATGCCTTCCTGGCCACGTGTACAAACTCCATCTTCCAACCTCCTTGTCGGTTTGGTTGGGACCATCTGAATGGTCTCTGGTCAATGAATGTAGGGGCAATGTCATTCCCTCTGGCCTCTAAAGCATCCATAGGACCTCACCTACTCCATCTCTCCCAGCCATGATGCCACATCTAAAGGCATCTGAGATGGCAGAGCTGCCTGATGAAAGAAGCCTGGATTCTTCAATTAGCATTTGGAGGAGAACCACTGGAGGAAGCCACCTGACCCGAACAAACACATGAGCAAGAAATAAGCCTGTGTTAAGCCATTGGTCGAAGAAGGCAATGGCACCCCACTCCAGTATTCTTGCTTGGAGAATCCCAGGGACGGGGGAACCTAGTGGGCTGCCGTCTATGGGGTCACACAGAGTCGGACATGACTGAAGCGACTTAGCAGCAGCAGCAGCAGCAAGCCGTTGGTATTTGAGAGGTTGTTTGTTTCAGCCTACTATCAAACCTACTTTGAACCTATCCAGTGAAAATTAGCAAGACATACTTACCTATCCAACCAGTCCATTCTGAAGGAGATCAGCCCTGGGTGTTCTTTGGAAGGAATGATGCTAAAGCTGAAGCTCCAGTACTTTGGCCACCTCATGTGAAGAGTTGACTCATTGGAAAAGATTCTGATGCTAGGAGGGATTGGGGGCAGGAGGAGAAGGGGACAACAGAGGACGAGATGGCTGGATGGCATCACTGACTCGATGGACGTGAGTCTGAGTGAACTCCGGGAGTTGGTGATGGACAGGGAGGCCTGGCATGCTGCAATTCATGGGGTCGCAAAGAGTTGGACACGACTGAGCGACTGAAATGAACTGAACTGAACTGAACTTATCTACCACCAGGTAAGGTTGAAATCATGAGTCTCAAGTTCCGAGGTGACGATGTTGAAGAGAATGCAGCATTAAGGCTCTTAGGGAATAATTCTCAGGAAATAACCTAGGGAATAATTTGCTGTCTTTACTTCACAGGAACATTCTAGAATGGCAACATTTTAGAATACCAGAAATCCTCATTAATGGAGCCCATGCCTCTGAGGTTGAATGCAGCACAGCAGCATTTGTTAAACCATGCATGAGCACTCAGTCATTTCTGTCATGTCCGACTCTCTATGACCCTGTAGACTGCAGCCCACCAGGCTCCTCTGTTCATGGGATTCTCCAAGCAAGAACACTGGAGTGGGTTGCCATGCCTTCCTCCAGTGGATCTTCCTGACTCAGGGATCAAACACACATTCCCTGCGTCTTCTGCATCGCAGGCAGATTCTTTACCCATTGAGCCACCCGGGAAGTCCTTGCTAAANACCAGGCTCCTCTGTTCATGGGATTCTCCAAGCAAGAACACTGGAGTGGGTTGCCATGCCTTCCTCCAGTGGATCTTCCTGACTCAGGGATCAAACACACATTCCCTGCGTCTTCTGCATCACAGGCAGATTCTTTACCCATTGAGCCACCCGGGAAGTCCTTGCTAAAGCTGTCTTCCTCAAGAATTACTCTTGATACCGGCCAGGTTTCATAGCCTTCCTCAATCAATAGAAATTGACAAGAGGCCAGACAAGAAATTCGGGCAAGGCTTTACTGGGGTCTCTGCTGCAGCAGAGGGCATCAGGAACAAACCAAAATTTCCCTAGATTTCTTGCTCCTTGAGGGGTTGGGGAGTGGGCAAGCTTATTCGTTATATGGGGTAAGAGTAGGGGTGTGTCCAGGGATCAGCCTAAAGAGCTGGCTTAGATGGTTTGCCCACCTCCTCTGACACTGGTTAGTGCAGGGGGCATGAGCAGGACTCTGTTTTTGCTCCTGACTCTTCAGAAGTGGCAGTAGGGAATTTTGGCCTGTTTGTACCTTTTGTCCAGGTGACTCAATTGGTAAGGAATCTGCCTGCCGATGAAGGAGACACAGGAGCCATGGGTTTGATCTCTGGGTCGGGAAGATCCCCTGGAGGAGGAAATGGCAACCCACTCTAGTATTCTTGCCTGGGAAATCCATGCACTGAGGAGCCTGGCTGGCTACAGTCCAAGGGCTTGCAAAGAGTCAGACATGACTCAGTGACTGAGTATGCCTGAGCAGGCAGTTATTTTTAGTCCCATATAGTTTCTTTGTATTTTGTTGCAGGAGGAGAGGTGTGTCCACATGCAAGCCCTGCAGCAAAGGGGACTCAGGTCCCAGCCAGTCTCACTCCCATAATCCTACAGCTTTCTCCAAAGAAGCTGAACTTCCAAAGAAACAGGAAGCTTCTCCACTCCCTCCTCAGGCATAGCAGCTCTGGCTACTGACTCAGTCCTAGACTACATGTGAGTCCAGGTACTGGAGACTCAGCATCCATGTATACTCGTATCAACAAACATAGGTCTCTCCCTAGAGAGAGATTCATATCAACTCCTAGAGCAATCATCTTTATGTTATTGTACATTCTTATAAAATATCAATAAACTAACAAACCCTTTTTGAAAGTTGTATTTTATAAGAAACCTTCCATGTCATAGAGCTTCAGGAGTTTTCCCTTGTCAATTTTTTATCAANCATATCAACTCCTAGAGCAATCATCTTTATGTTATTGTACATTCTTATAAAATATCAATAAACTAACAAGCCCTTTTCGAAAGCTGTATTTTATAAGAAACCTTCCATGTCATAGAGCTTCAGGAGTTTTCCCTTGTCTATTTTTATCAAAGTCATGTAGATAATAGTCATATCTTTGTCCCCCGTCTAGACCATGACATCTCTTGGCACCACAGTTGGCATCTCTGGAAACAATGATGAATCTACAAATTGGATTCTGAAATTACGGAAAATGACAAATGACATCAGAGCTGTTAACTGCAGTGCCAGTAAACAGCTGGGGCAGTAAATAGCTCAGAGTTTGGTGGCTCAGAAACACTGCAGAGTCCTGACGCCCTTGCCCCTAGGGATCACTTTCAGAGCAATGTCAAATGAACTTCAGGTCTCAAAGAATCACAAACGAGAGAAGCTTAGCCTTCTGGTAATGGGTCTGTGGCTTAAAAACCAGTATGATGTATATAAGGCAAATGAGTCAGAGGACTGTGTGCCTCATTCATGTCGACACACAAAAGATAACTCTGCCATTGAAACCTGCTCTTCCTTCACGTGACTGGTGGTGGTGGTGGTAGTGGAGTGTGTGTGTGTGTGTGTGTGTGTGTGTGTGTGTGTGCATGTGTGTGTGCACGCACACGTGTGTGTGCTCAGTCATGTCCAACTCTTTGCAACCCTGTGGACTGAGGCCTGCCAGACTCCTCTGTCCGTGGACTCTTCCAGGCAAGAATACTGGACTGGGTTGCCATTTCCTCCTCCAGAGTATCTCCCAAACCCAGGAATCAAACCCGTGTCTCTCACATCTCCTGCAATGGCAGGCAGATTCTTTACTGCTGCGTCACCTGGGAAGCTCTAAGTGACTGGTGCTCTTAAAGCCTAATCTACAATTTTGAGCCCAAACTGTGACAAGTCCTGTCCTCTCATAGTGTCTTGCATTTCAGTTATAGATCTTTTAATTTTATCCAGGTCAAAGATTATGTCTTGTCCACCAAAATCTATTCTCTTCTTTGTCCACAGAACTAGTTATAGAGCAGGAATCGATGGAGTCCATGCATATCCAAGTTTCTTTGAAGCTTAATGTAGCTCGTAGCTTCTGTCTCGTTAGTTGAGAAGAATCAGCTATCCTGGACCCCTGGCCATCCTCCTCCTCTTGGGTGGAACATGGGCCAATTTGCAGGTGAGTACAAGGCTCTCGGTGGAGAAGGCGATGGCACCTCACTCCAGTACTCTTGCCTGGAAAAGGAGGCACCTCACTCCAGTACTCTTGCCATGGACAGAGGAGCCGGGTAGGCTGCAGTCCCTGGGGTCACGAAGAGTTGGACACGACTGAGCGACTTCACTTTCACTTTCACTTTTCACTTTCATACATTGGAGAAGGAAATGGCAACCCACTTCAGTATTCTTGCCTGGAGAAGCCCGGGGATGGGGGAGCCTGGTGTGCTGCCGTCTATGGGGTCGCACAGAGTCGGACACGACTGAAGTGACTTAGCAGCAGCAGCAGCAGCACAAGGCTCTTGGAGCTGGAGGAATAGCAAGAAGGCAGGAATCCACTCCCTTCCAGGAGTGAGCACTTGGAAGAAAGCTACTCTATGTCTCAGGGCTGTTCCAGGAGTGACAAGCCAGCTTCTCTCTTCTCTAAGGGTACTTGGGGACACCCTTGTCACTGCTACTCAGTTTTCCCATTATCTGACCCTGCCTCTCATCTAGGAAAGCTGTTTGTGATTGATTGTCAGATCCTTGATGCCAGAGAAAGGAAAATCAAGATACCATGCCTCATTGTTCTATATCAGGATTCTCCTGGAAGCTTTTATTCCCATTTGATCCTTCCTTGAAGTGTTAAGTCNCCACAGGTACTTGGGGACACCCTTGTCACTGCTACTCAGCTTTCCCATTATCTGACCCTGCTTCTCATCTAGGAAAGCTGTTTGTGACAGATTGTCAGATCCTTGATGCCAGAGAAAGGAAAATCAAGATACCATGTCTCATTGTTCTATATCAGGATTCTCCTGGAAGCTTTTATTCCCATTTGATCCTTCCTTGAAGTGTTAAGTCAATTTTGCAGAGTTTAGTCCAACTCTTTGTGACTGCATGGAGCCTGCCAGGCTCCTCTGTCCATGGAATTCTCCAGGCAAGAATACTGGAGTGTGTTGCTATTTCTTACCCCAGGGGATCTTCTTGACCCAGGGACTGAACCCAAGTCTCCTGCATTGCAGGTAGATTCTTTACCATCTGAGCCACCAGGGGAAAAAGTGAGGTAGACATGCTTCCTCTTTTCAAATGAGAAAACAAACTCTTTGGTAATCTATTGCTCTGTAACAAATTATCCCCAGACTCTGCAGCTTAAAGAAGCCCTTTTCTTACACTTGCAGATTCTTGGGTCAGAAAGGAAGAAGACACACAGCATCATGAGGGCGTGATGCTCCAGAATGTCTGGGTCTCAGCTCTGGAACTGAGAGATCAGATGTGAGTCAGCATCTGCTATCAGGATTTCTCTGGAGGCATCTTCACTCCTATATCTGTCGGCTGGACTTCAGATGGAGATGTTGGCCAGAACAGGTCCCTGTGGTTCCATCTCACGGCTTGAGCTTCCTCATAGCAGAGAAACCTCAGACTTCTTACATGTTGGCCCAGGTCTCCAAAGTTGAGTGTCTAAGAGAACCAGGTGGCTGTTGCATTGCCTTTGATGACCTAGTTTTGAAAGGCATGTGGTCTCATTTCCACAGTCAAAAGTCCACCTACATTCAAGAGAGGAAATATAGACACTCCCAACTCTTGGTAGGAAGGGCGTCAAAGCCACATTATAGGAGAACACGCAGAATCAGAATTTTTCTGTGCCTATTTATTAAAAAAAAAAAGTCTCTCAAAGACCTAAATAATCTTTTCTCCAAGGAAGAGATATAGATGGCCAACAAGCACAAGAAAAGATGCCCAACATCACAAATTATTAAAGTAATGGAAATTACCTCACCCTGGTCAGAATGGCCATCATCAATAAGTCTGCAAATGATAAATGCTGGAGAGGGTATGGAGAAAAGAAACCCTCCTAGGAGGGTTGTGAATTGGTATAGCCATTTTGGAGAACAATGTGGAGGGTCCTTTAAAAACTGAAAATAAAACCACCATATGACCCTGCAGTCCCACTTCTGGACATATACCTGGAAAAGGTGAAAATTCTAATTTAAAAAGATACATGTGTCCCAATGTTCATAGCAATACTATTCATAATAGCCAAGACATGGAAGCAATCTAAACATCCATCAACAAAGGAATGGGTAAAAAAGACATGGTAGATATATATGGATATATATGGAATATTACCAGGCCCTTAAAAGGGATGAAACAATGCCATTTGCAGCAACGTGGATGGACCCAGGGATTATCATAGTAAGTGAAGTAAGCCAGACGAAGACAAACATCATATGATAACACATTTATGTGGAATCTAAAAAAAAATGACACAAGTGAACTGATTTATGAAACAGAAATAGAGTCACAGACACAAAAAACAATCATATGGTCACCAAAGAGGAAAGGGAGTAGGGGAGGGAAAAATTAGGAGCTTGGGATCAGCTGATATAAAACACTATACATTAAATAGATAATCAACAAAGATCTACTGTTTAGCACAGGGAACCATATCCAACACCTTCAAATAATGGAAAAAAATCTGAAAAAATGTGTAACTGAATCACTTTGTTGTACGCCTAAAGCTAACACAACATTGTAAATTAACTAGACTTCAATTTTTTAAAATATATTTTACATATACCTATATATATGTGTAAAGGGCTTCCCAGGTGGCTCAGTGGTCAAGAATCCACCTGCTGATACAGGAGACACAGGTTCGATCCTTGGGTTTGGCAAGATACGCTGGAGAAGAAAATGTTAATCCACTCCAATACTCTTGCATAGGAAATCCCATGGACAAAGGAAACTGGTGGGCTACAGTCCATGGGATCACAAAAAGTGGGATACGACTGAGTGACTGAAAATATATATGTGTAAAATCTGCCAGATAAGCTCAGTGAGGAAGTATTACATTGAACTTTATGAAACTTGCACTTTTTGGTCAAAATGGTTGAGTATTAATAATTTAGTATGTTTCAACAATTTAATATTCGTTTTATGCCTCTTCTCCACCTCCCAGCATCTAGCCCATACTTTGTATACGATAGATTCTCAATCTGCATTTTATAGAATCAATAAATGGCAAAACTTAAGGTACAAAAAAGAAAAGAAAACCGTCTAAGTCCTTCAACTTCCTGTTAGAGTATTAGCTTCCTGTGCCTGTTGTAACAAAGTACCAAAAACGTGGAGGTTTTAAGCAATAGAAAATTTATTTTCCCATAGTTCTGGAGGCCAGAAGTGTGGACTCAGCCTCAATAGGCTACAGTTAGGGTGTTGACAGGGCAGGACTCTCCCTGGGGTATCGAGGGACGAATCTGTTCCCCACCTCTTCCAGCTTCTGGTAGCTGCCAGCATCTTTGGCTTGTGGCCTCCTCACTCTAATTTGGCCTCCACGGTCACATGACCTCTCCTCTCCTCTGTGTCAACTCCACTTCTCTCTTATAAGGACACCTGAGATTGCATTTGGGCTCCATCCAGATAGCCCAGGATCATCTCCTCATCTCAAGATCCTGAACTTATCCTATCTGTAAAGTCTGCCATATAAGATAATATCAGAGGTCCCAGAGATTAGGAGACAGACATTTTAAGGGACTATTATTCAGCCCATCAGAGTCAGAATACATATTTGTAAGCACGTGGGTGAGGACACCTTTGGTAGCAGTAGGCAGACTGGGACAAACTGGAATAGAATTCATGTCATGTAAGAGACAAGCCTTGAAACAGGGCTGCCTGTAAGCCCCTGAGCATCCTGCTCACCCCGATGGCATCTCTCGTTCTGGCTAACGTCTCCTATACTCACACCAAGAACCCAAGAAACTTGAGGAGAACTCCGTGATGGTCTGATTCTTTTTTTAACTTTTTCTTTTGTACTGGAATATAGCTGATTGAAAATGTCATGATAGTTTCAGGTGAACAGTGAAGGGACTCAACCATACATATACAAGCAAGTGTTAGTCATCCAGTTGTGCCGACTCCTTGTGACCCCATGGGCTGTAGCCTGCCAGGCTCCTTTGTCCATGGGATTCTCCAGGCAAGAATACTGGAGTGGGTAGCCATTTCCTTCTCTAGGGGATCTTCCCGGCCCAGGTATCAAACCAGGGTCTCCTGCATTGCAGGCAGATTCTTTACCGTCTGAGCCACCAGGTAAGCCCATCTGTGTATACATGTATTCTTTCTCCCCAAAACTCCCCTCCTATCCAGGCTGCCACATAACATTGAGCAGAGTTCGATTTGCTATACAGTAGGTCCTTGTTGGTTATCCATTTTAAATATAGGCATGTGTACATGTCAATCTCAAACTCCCTAACTATCCCATCCTCCCATCCTCCCCAGTGGCAACCATAAGTTCACTCTCTAAATCCGTGAGACTGGTTTTCTTGAAAGTTTTGTGGGTGCTCGTTTCACTACCCAATTTCTCAGTGTCATCCAACATAAAGCCCAGAGCTGTAAGCAATTAATAAGAATTATCTATCATTCATTTTTATTATTTGAGGAGTGATATAACAAGCTTTTAGTTATTGGACTATCCTGTGCCAAGGACATATGATGAAATGAGAAAAAAAAAAAAAAACAGGCGAGGTGGGTTTGTGTCCTCACTTTGCTGGGGAACATTCCCTGTTCCCCATACATCTATAATAGCAGCCATTTTTAGGCATCTACCATGTGCCAAAAAGGACTATATGAAGGTGACTCAGAAGCCTGTGAAAACTTGACTTCTAACAGAACATTTTGTGTCTAACAATTTGTATGCTTTTCCCCAGCTTTCATCCTAGGAGGAGCATTGTACTTCCAACAAGGTACCTCCAACATCTTCAGACCAAGAAAATATGGCTTATGTCTGCCTCTGAGAACCTCCTAACCCCCATCCACCTACTCAACATCCGTGAAGACTTTCACAAAGGATATGAACCAGGTCTGGCTACATAGGATGTAGCAGTCACTACAAGGAAGAGAGAGCTGGTAAGTTTCCCAGGGAAATTTAATGAATTTTAAGACTCTTTGCTTTCTGGGTCACAATCATACTGATTAAAGTAACAGACGTCTAAATAAGTCTTGAAGATAGCAGGGACAGTGAGAAGGGTAAATAAGAATGTTTGAATACCAAAAGGCAGCAGATGACCTGTTTTTACAGGATTCTTAAGGAAAGCCCATGGCTTCAGTGAAGGCTCAGTTTGTAAGAAGCTGCAATGCAGGAGATTCTGGTTCAATCCCTGGGTCAGGAAGATCCCCTGGAAAAGTAAATGGCAATCCACTCCAGTGTTCTTGCCTGAGAAATCCCATGGACAGAGAAGCCTGACAGGTGACAGGCCATAGGGTTGCAAGAGTCGGACACAATTTAGCAACTAAACCACCATCAGGTGAGCCCAGCAGTGCTAGAAGCGAGCTTCCTGAACCCCTATAGGACGCTTCCTGTGTGTGCGGATGCCGGGGAAAGAGAAAAAGAGGTTAAGTGGGAACATATGGTGGAAGATTAAACAACATCCCTTTAATCCCCAATTGCCTGGCTGCCCCTGCTGTAATTACATGCCATCAGATTGAAAGGCCACCAGATGTTCAAGTCCTAAGCCAGGAATTACCCACTTGGCCACTATCTTAGTGAATAAGCACTCTGGCCAGAAGGGCAGGACAGCATTTAAATTGAACAAGATGGAAGCCCTTTTTAGATTTGCTCATTGGGAAAATGGAGGTAAACTGGAACATTAACCATTTTCTTCCCAACAAAGCACCACCACCCCTAGGCTCATGAGCACAAATAAAGTCAATAAAGGCACCAGCTGGAATCTACCCAACAAATTCCCACTGATCTTTGGAGCTCAGAGAATTCCCACTCTGACTTTTATCTTAGGTGACAAAGTCCACTTCAGAAGTTATTTTTTCTTGATGCTCCCATGAATAAGTTACTCCTTCCATAGGATTTTTAAAAGCAAAGGCCAAATTTCCTCTTTCTTTTAAAAGAAAGAATAATACGAGATGCAGTCGATAAAAAGAGGTTTTTTTATTTGTGCTTCATTGGTTTTCATAATGGTTTCCAGGAGATGACTTAATCTAGATTCTGGGGAGAGGGGATAGATATGTCCCCAAAACCAAAGTGATAACTGAGGTAGATAGAGCTATGTATCCATGCCNTAATACGAGATGCAGTCGATAAAAAGAGGTTTTTTTATTTGTGCTTCATTGGTTTTCATAATGGTTTCCAGGAGATGACTTAATCTAGATT
Source organism: Neotragus moschatus (assembly GCA_006410615.1). NCBI lineage: Eukaryota > Metazoa > Chordata > Mammalia > Artiodactyla > Bovidae > Neotragus > Neotragus moschatus. The sequence goes on from SJYA01000158.1 coordinate 34,912, forward strand.
CTGGGGAGAGGGGATAGATATGTCCCCAAAACCAAAGTGATAACTGAGGTAGATAGAGCTATGTATCCATGCCTCCATCTATCTTTCCATCCATCTGTATTCCCCCCAGTTTTAAAGTTCATGTAATCATGAAACTGCTTCAATTTATATTTTGTGCTGGCCCACAAGGTTGTTCAAGTTTTCCCACAACATCTTATGTAAAAATGAATTTTCTGGCCAACATTATAAACACTGCTGCTGCTGCTGNAGCAAAGTGAATCAGCTGTACAATAGCTTTAGGATTTCCTTCCCGTTTAGGTCACCACAGAGCATAAGTAGAGTTCTCTGCTCTAGGGTAGGTTCTCAGTAGTTATCCGCTTTTTTAATTACCTGTTTCATACATATTATCAATAGTGTATTTATGTCAATCTAAGTTTCCCAATTCCTCCCATTATTCCCTTTCTCCCTTGGTATCCATACATTTTTCTCTACATCTGTGTCTCTGTTTCTGCTTTGCAAATAAGATCATCTACACCGTTTTTCAAGAAAAGAAACTGGGTCATTTGTAGATACATGGATGAACGTTACAGAGTAAAGTAAGTCAGAAGAGAAAAACAAATATTTTGTTCCTAAAGGTCTCAACTCATCACAAAATCAGCTAAGAGTTCATAATCTTATCTAAATCTCATCAGGCCAAAAGTCCCAAATTTCATCTTCTAAATAAGGTATTGGTGAGGCTTGAGCATGTGTTTCCCAGGTGGAGATAGTGGTAAAGAACCCACCTGCCAAGGCAGAAGACAGGAGACAGGTTTGGTCCCTGGGTTGGGAAGATTCCCTGGAGTAGGAAATGGCAACCCACTCCAGTATTTTTGCCTGGAGAATCCCATGGACAGAGACACCTGGGGGGCTACAGTCCATGGGGTCACAAAGGGTCAGCATAATCCATCCAGCAACAAAATTCCTTCCCATCTACAGAAACTAGAAAACCAGTTCTCTGCTCCCAATATACAATGATAAGGTAAACAGAAGATACCAGTTATAGACATTCAGTTCAGTGAAAATTGGAAGACTAAAAACAGCAATAAGAGTCAGACAAATCTCACAAGGCATCAGCACCTCAGAATCATCCCGTGTGTGTGTGTATGTGTGTGTGTGTCTGTGTGTCTGTGTGTGTGTGTGTGTGTTACTTGCTCAGTGATGTCTGACTTTTTGCAACCCTAGGGACTGTAGTTTACCAGGCTCCTCTGTCAGTGGGATTCTCCGGGCAAGAATATTGGAGTGGGTTGCCATTTCCTTCTCCAGGGGATCTTTCTGACCTGGGGATCAAACCCAGCTCTCCCACATTTCAGGCAGATTCTTTACCATCTGAGCCACCAGGGAAGCCCAACTGGACTCATTCCTGTGGCTCTTAATTCCACCCTCTGAGCTTATGGCTTCACATTCTGAGCATCCTTCCTTTTTCATGAAAAGTAGCATGAGTACTTTGATAAGCTTGTTTCTTGCCTGTGAGCTTTTACAGGATCAGTAGTTTTTTGTTGTTGGTTGGTTGGTTCTTTAACTTTCATAGTCTCTCTCCAAACTGGCACGTTTAGTCCAAACTTGCAGTGTTTTTCCACATACAAAGTTCTCAGAAACTTTGTGGATCTCTCATATGTATCATGGGCATTTATTCCATCAGACAGAAGGCTCCTCCACAAGTCTTCCCTAGATATAGATAATGCTGTCTCTGCTTTTGGCTTCTGCTGAGATGGCCATGGGACAATGCTCCCAGCTGCCTAAGATGCGCTCTGATTTTCTAGAGGGTCTGTGAGCCACACTCATAAACTCTTCAAAGAAACCTTTCGTGACTATACACTCCAATCTTTTGATTTCTTGAAGATTTTAGGAAAAGATTACATAGCCACACCCTCAACTTTTTCTCTAGAGCCTGCTGTCAGCCTTTTCTGATGACAAATCTCCTAATTTCAGGACATTTTTTGCATTGTGGATAATGTTAGAATTTTCCATAAAGGCTAAGGCCTGATTTCTTTTCTTTTAAAATTTCTTCTTAATCTGTATCATTCACCTTGAATTTTACTTTAAGCAGCAAGAAGAAACCAGACTTCCCCTTCAACACTTTGCTTGTAAATCTCCTCAGCTAATTCTCCAGGTTCATTCTTTACAAGTTCTTTTCACACAACTGTAGAACACAATTTCATTAAGCTTTTTGCTGGTCTATAACAAGGGTCTCCTTTCCTCCAGTTTCCAATAATATGCTCCTCATCTCTTTCTGAGTCCTCACCAGCAGAACCTTTAACATCCATTTCTACCATCAGTCTATTTATGATGATTCAATGTTTTTTCGCTACTACATTTCTCATTTTCTTCTGAGCCCTTACTGGCAGACTTTAACATCCTTATTTCTATAAACATCCATATTTCTGTGAGCAGTGTACTGTGCTCCTCAAAATTCTTCTGGTTTCTGCCCACTGCCCAACTCCAAGGCCATTTATAGTTTGTTTGTTTTTTAAATATATGTTGTTTACATTAGCACCACATTTCTGGTATCAAATCTGCATCAGTTTTCTAATGCTGGTAAAGCAAATCACCTCAAATTTAGTGATCTAAAGCAACATAAATATACTGTTAGGCCCTGAACGGCCTATTCACGGGAGACGTCGCTTCCCCAGGTCACCAAGACACGAATTCGATGCAATCAGCAAGAGGATTTATTGAACCGGCGCGCCGGGGTTCGATCTCCCCCGAAAGGAGCGAACCCCAACCTCAGTTACAGAGCAGTTTTTATACACAAAAGCTACAAGCAAGTATAGGTGGGGTGAAGACAATCTCAACAAAACTGATTGGTGGGCTCAGCCTGACCTTTACAGAGATAGGTCTGGAAGTTATCAGGCTGAAATGGCTGACCGGCCACCTTACACCTTGCGGCGGTTAGCCAATTTTCTAGAAAAGAGTAACAGAGAAACAATCACCCAAAGGGTCTCTGTCCGGGCCAGGAAACTAGACTATAATTCATCAGATGGGAGGTAGGTTCCTTTAGCATGAGTCATAACTAGCCCTAAGAAACAGAACAAAAGACTGCTTTAAAATTTAACTTTTTCTCCTCAATACTATCTTAGAGGTCAGAGGTCCAAAAGGGTCTCACTGGACTAAAGTCAAGGTGTCAGCAGAGCTGAACCCCTTCTAGGAGTTCTGAGGGGACTCTGTTTGGTTTTCTCTTACAGGTTCTAGAAGACATATGCACCCCTTAGCTCATGGGCTGATTTCTCTATCTTCAAAAACAATATCTTATCACTCTGGCCTTGCATCCACTTCTCTGACTCTCTCTTCCAGGTTTAAGTATCCTTGTGATTACATTGATCCACTTGGATAACCTGGGGTAGACTTCCTATCTGAAGATAAACTGATTAGCAGTCTTGATTCCATCTGCAACCTCAATTCAGCTTTGCTGTGTAAAATGATATATCCTCAGAGTCCAGGGATTAGGACAGGGACTGCTTTGGAGGGTCATCATTCTGCCAACCACAACCTCAAAGATGGTTTGAGGCTGCAGCCTTGAGTTCTGGATAGCAGGTTGAACAAAAGGGGACATCACATCTAAAAAAAAAAACCCAACAGCTTTCACCTCAAGTTCTTGGTATTTTAAAACAGAAAATACAATGAGATAATAACATTGAAATAATGCATATGTTTACAGCAACTTGGTTAGAACTCCCTCTTCTAGCCGTTAGGAATCAGAGAATTTAGAACAATGAGAAATATTTGGTGTAGTAGGGAAAAACATCTTTGCACTTACATACATTGACATGTCCATTCAAATAATTCATGACTGTTGTGTAATTACGTAATTCCAGCAAAACACTCAATCACTCTTTGATAACGACCTATGATTTCATGCTATGATGATACAGGTGAACTTGGGCTCATTATCATCCCCAGTGACTTGGGAGGAAAATAGACTTCAAGAAATTTAGGCAGACTTAAGGTTAGACATTTTAATACAAATATTCAAAGTTTAAAATATCAATGCATTCACGACCATTACCAAAATTTTCTGTTTTTCAAGTAAGGTTTAATTATTCTCTAATTTAGCCACAGGAAATAAAGGGCAACCTTCACAGTTATAGAGCTTATATTCTAGCAATAGCAAAATCCACAACAAAGCAATTTGTGTTTATTGAGCATATGGAGATCGGTGGAATAAACTATTTGCATGCCGACTTTGATTTAGAGGAGACCAGGATATCTTTGGAGAAGGCAATGGCACCCCACTCCAGTACTCTTGCCTGGAAAATTCCATGGATGGAGGAACCTGGTAGGCTGCAGTCCACGGGTTTGCTAAGAATCGGGCACGACTGAGCTACTTCCCTTTCATTTTTCAGTTTTATGCATTGGAGAAGGAAATGGCAACCCACTCCAGTGTTCTTGCCTGGAGAATCCCAGGGATTGGGGAGCCTGGTAGGCTGCCGTCTATGGGGCTGCACAGAGTTGGACACGACTGAAGCGACTTAGCAGCAGCAGCAGGATATCTTTGAATGACAATGTCAAGTTAGAAATAAAAGATTCCATGAGAGAAAGAAACTAACATGCTGGGTACTCTTTCATTCCTTTCATTATCTTCTTTCATTCCTTCAACAACACTGTGAAATAACAGTGTTTTGTTAGTGAATAAATAGATTCAGTGAAGAAAAGCAACTTTCCTAAGTTCCCACAGATAATAGTGGCAAAGTTGGGTTACAAAACTAAATATGGTACAAATAAATCCATTTATTAAACAAAGAGATTCACAGATGTAGAAAACAAACTTATGTTTACCAAGGAGGAAAGTTGGGAGAGGGATAAATTGGGAGACTGGGATTGACATCTACACACTGCTGTATATAAAGTGGATAACTAATAAGAGCCTACTGTGTAACACGGGGAGCTCTATTCAGTACTCTGCAGTGACCTCTAGGGAACAGAATCTTAAAAAGAGTGGATGTGTGTATATGCATAGCTAATTCACTGTGCTGTACGAGAAGGAAATGGCACCCCACTCCAGAACTCTTGCCTGGAGAATCCCGTGGACAGAGGAGCCTGGTGGGCTGCTGTCCATGGGATCGCACAGAGTCCGACATGACTGAAGCGACTTAGCAGCAGCAGCAGCAGTACACCTGAAACTAACACAAAATTGTAAATACTCCAAAAGATAAATTAATTTTAAAAAACCTAAACATGACCAGCTTCCAAGTGCATCATCTTTTCTCTACAATCTGACATCTTCCATGAAGTGCTAGATGAATTCTGTGCAGGACCCAAGGAAGGAGATCTCTCTGTGAGGGTAACTGGAGAGTGACTTACAGGAGGAAGGGAGAGAGTGAAGAAAGTGGAGAGCTGGGGGAAGGACGCTAGACTGCCAGAAGGGTGAGGCCCAGGGCACAGATGAAAGGGGCTTGAGATGGTTGGATAGAACAAGGAGTCTGAAGCTGGAATCAGACACTGGAAGAAAGTAATGGTAGAGAGGCCTGGACTCAGCGGAGGGCTTCCAATCCAGAACACCTGAATGGGAGGCTATGGGATATGGCCTTTTTTTTTTTTTTTTTGGTAGGCAATAGGAACCCACTAAAAACACATGAGCAAGGAACCGATGAAATCAGAGCCATAAGATTCACCTAACCGCAGTGAGCTGGGGTGGAAGAAAGGGAGAAACCTGGAGGTGACGATGAGAAGGCGGTTGCCCCAGGTCCACTCGCAAGGTACCGAGGGCCTGAATCACAGACACATAACAGGAGTAGAAAAGAGGCGGCAGATGCCACGGCTGACGTGAGCAGCTGCGGAACGAGGCCTGAGAGCACGGAACAGTTGAGTGAAAGTGAAACACATGAGGAGGAACAGGTTATGCGCATCTGACTCAGAGGTTTCCAGCCCAGGAAAGCAAGTGGAGGCTTGTCCCCGCCTGCAGGATGGAGTCGCCAAAAGGAAATTGGAAATGAGGCGCTGGATCCCGGGGCAAATCTGAATGATAGATATCATTTTAGGAGTCCCCCAACACAATGGGAAAGAAGTGTGGAGAGGAGAGCCTGGCGGGGAAGGAAGGAGGACCTGGGCGAGTCTTCAGCAGAATGCACCTTCAGAAGACTGAGGAGCTGGCAGTGCTGGCAAGGGCACAGGAGAAGCAGCTGAAGGGACAGGAAAGAGTGGCCTGGATGCAAGAGATCGTCCAGAGGGCGGGCCTGCCACAAGTTCTGGGTGTTACAGAGAGGTCGGGGGGGGCTCATCTGTCAAGAGAGTCATGTTGATGCTGCTAAGAAGGTGCTAAGGGTCCTCCCACAAGCCAGGCCACGGCCTCCCTGCATACATCCTATGAGATTCAGCTACTTACACGTGGAAAACCAGGTCAGGACTCTCAGCAGGTCACACTGCTAATGCTCAGTGGATGTGCATGGGAGCCCAAGCTGGGCTGACTCTCAAGATTTCCGACACCATGCTGTCTCTGCGAGTCTACGCTGGACTTATTCCCAACCTTCAGAAAGCTGCAGAGCCTTGATGTCCACGAAAGCATCACTTGCTGCCGTGTTAAGATACAGCACACAGCGACTGACAGAGTCCAGCCCAGCATACGCAGTGCCTGCAGCATGGGTTTGTGGTGCATGAATGTTTAGTTCCTGGCTCTTCAGTCTTCCAGCTACACAACAAGGCTGGGAACACAGTGGGGAAAGTGACCCTGGCAAAAGCATGTACCTGGAAAAAGCAGGTGCCAGTCCTTCATCTGACTGCAATCGGTACCTACCTACAGTGCCCAGTACCAGGAGACACTGGGGTGAACTGAGAACTGGTAGCTCAGAAGAAATGAGTGATAAGGAAAGAGCTGAGCCCTGGACTCTCCCTCGCTTCCTGCAACAACACTGACATTTGAGCGTGTGGGATAAATTTCCTTCTGGACGTTCTCTCTCCACACCTGCCAGTGCCCACCAGGAGGTGAACCTGGTGTGCTTGTCTTCTCAGGGCTTCCTGTTCTTCTTTCCATAGATCCCCCCTTTACTGAGTCTACTTTCTCCATCTTTTTTCCCTCACATCAAAAAGAAAAACTCTCTACAAAATAAAAAGAAATTTCACTATTTTCCAAACTAAATCTCACATTAGCATGGCTTCTGATCACAATGTCAAATACTCTAAATGAACACCCCCAAAGAGTCTAGTAATTGGCAATCTTAAGAGAAGTTTGCTGAATAGCTCCCGTGGTAAAAAGGAAATTGCCATGTGAACACTAGTTATCGACACTGACAAGATGTAGAAAATCAGTAATTCAAACAACAATTATGGCTTTATTGGAAAACTATCAGTTCAGTTCAGTTCAGTTCAGCTGCTCAGTCGTGTCCGACTCTGCGACCACATGAATCGCAGCACGCCAGGCCTCCCGGTCCATCATCAATTCCCAGAGTTCACTCAGACTCACGCACATCGAGTCAGTGATGCCATCCAGCCATCTCATCCTCTGTCATCCCCTTCTCCTCCTGCCCCCAATCCCTCCCAGCATCAGAGTCTTTTCCAATGAGTCAACTCTTCGCATGAGATGGCCAAAGTACTGGAGTTTCAGCTTTAGCATCATTCCTTCCAAAGAAATCCCAGGGCCAATCTCCTTCAGAATCAGAGAGATTGAAAATAAATGTGGCAAGCATTCAACTAAAGAAGTCAAAACAACTAAACATTAAGTAAACCTAAAGGGAAGAATTAACAGAGATAATTAGAGAAAAATAACACCCCCTTTAAAAGTTCGCAGGTTAATCAATAAAAGCAAAGGCTAATTCTCCACACCATGACCCGCCTGTCTTGGGTTGCCCCGCGGGCATGGCTTAGTTTCATTGAGTTAGACAAGGGTGTGGTCCTAGTGTGATTAGATTGACTAGTTTTCTGTGAGTATGGTTTCAGTGTGTCTGCCCTCTGATGCTCTCTTGCAACACCTACCATCTTACTTGGGTTTCTCTTACCTTGGGTGTGGGGTATCTCTTCACGGCTGCTCCAGCAAAGTGTAGCCGCTGCTCCTTACCTTGGATGAGGGGTATCTCCACACCACCACCCTTCCTGACCTTCAATGTGGGATAGCTCTTCTAATTCTTCACAAAGACCAGTAAAACAGTCTAATCTCTAGAAAGTCTGACTTGCATACATAACGTTAAGGATGATACTCATGCAAGCTTTCATTTCTGATTCTTTGCAACCCTGTGAATTGGCACACACCAGTCGTCCCTGTCCATCACTATCTCCCGAAGTTTCCTCAAACTCACGTCCATTGAGTCATGTCCATCCAACCATCTCGCCCTCTGTCACCCTCTTCTCCTCCTTTCCTCAATCTTTTCCAGGATCAGGGTCTTTTCCAATGATTCAACTCTTCGTATCAGGTGGCCAAAGTATTGGAGCTTCAGCTTCAACATCAGTCCTTCCAATGAATATTCGGGACTGATTTCCTTTAGGATAAACTGGCTGGATCTCCTTGCTGTCCAAGGGACTCTCAAGAGTCTTCTCCAACACCATAGTTCAAAAGCATCAATACTTCATTGCTCATCTTTCATTATAGCCCAACTCTCACATCAATGCATGACTACTGGAAAAACCGTAGCTTTGACTAGATGGACCTTTGTTGGTGAGGTAATGTCTCTGCTTTTTAATATGCTGTCTAGGTTGGTCATAACTTTTCTTCCAAGTAGCAAGCATCTTTTAATTTCATGGCTGCAGTCACCATCTGCAGTGATTTTGCAGCCCCTAAAAATAAAGTCAGCCACTGTTTCCACTGTTTCCCCATCTATTTGACATGAAGTGATGGGACTGGATGCCATGATCTTCGTTTTTTGAATGCTGAATTTTAAGCCAACTTTTTCGACTCTCCTCTTTCACTTGCATCAAGAGGCTCTTTAGTTTTTCTTCACTTTCTTCCATAAGGGCAGTGTCATCTGCATATCTGAGGTTATTGATATTTCTCCCAGCAATCTTGATTCCAGCTTGTGCTTCTTCCAGCCCAGCGTTTCTCATGATGTACTCTGCATATAAGTTAAATAAGCAGGGTGACAATATACAGCCTTGAGTACTTCTTCCCCTATTTGGAACCAGTCTGCTGTTCCATGTCCAGTTCTAACTGTTGCTTCCTGACCTGCATACAGATTTCTCAAGAGGCAGGTCAGGTGGTCTGGTGTTGACTGTAGCCTGCCAAAATAGGAGAGTTATGGTATAGTTCTACCACATGCTATACAAAAGCAAAGAGAAATTCTGTATAGAATATAATAAAAAATGTTCTTCGTTTTAAATACACAGCAATCTCAAAGGAGAAGTTTCCAGGTGACAGAAATGAAGGGAAATTCTAAGTAGATTAGTAAAATGGGTAGCCAATAGGGGCAATGGATACAGTTTATAGCCCAGGAATAGGAGCCTGGGGACTAAACTCAAGCTGAGCCAAGAGATGCAACCTTTTGACCTTGTGAAGTGATGAGCAAAAAACTGAGATCCCTACAGAGTTGGAACCCTCAGAAGTCTCTCTCTGGGGAAAATGGGATTCGAAATTTTCTGTCCACTTCTCTTGAGAAGGAAGCTCACACTAGCCCAGTTTAGAGAGAGGAAAAATGTTTCTATTCCAAATTTTTAACTCTGCACGTTCTCTGTCAGAGTAAAGCCATTCCCAAGCTAGAGAAACAGCAGGATAAGTGAGCAAAGATATGGTGTATGAGGTTATTCACTGAAGCTTTGTAACTGTTAAAAGCAATACCAACAATGGAAATAAGTTACATTAGCTTTGTGAGCAAAAATGCAATTGTCTTCAAAATGATGTGTATGCAATGATGCTGAAAGATGATTACAGTATTGAATTAATGACAGAAAACTGTCCATGTAGATAAGGAGGTAAATAGGTAGCTAGCAAAAGAAGAAGAAAGAGGAAGAGAAAGAGAGAAGTAGTCAAACATGACTTTGGTTGAAGGGAAGTGAAAGCTCAGGAAGGGAATCTGGAGATAAGTGAATAAGGGGTTAGGATTTGGTGGAAAACTCACATTTTACTTAAACCCGAATTGGTTCTAATTTATCAGAACAGTTGTTTGAATTAGAGCAATGACATATTTAATTTACATATCTAAATTTATGTTTAAATGATGTGTCTAACAAAATTCTTTCTAAATTTTATATAAGAAGGTAAAACAATGAAGAAAACTGAAAACACAGAAGCAGAGGAGGGAGGAGACATATTTGCTGAAGGCCAGAGATAAACGGGCAGTTTCCACATGATCACCTACCTCCCAGGCAATCTTTCATAGAATAAGCTTGTAGTTGTTGTTCAGTTACTTAGTTACGTCCAGCTCTTTGCGACCCTGTGGATTGCAGTATGCCAGGCTTCCCTGTACTTCACTATTTCCTGGAATTTGCTCAAGCCCACGTCCTCATCCTCTGTAGCCCTCTCTGCCTTCAATCTTTCCAAGAGTCAAGGTGTTTTCCAATGAGCCGGCTCTTTGTATCAGGTGGCCAAGTATTGGAGCTTCAGCATCAGTCTTTCCAATGAATATTCAGGGCTGATTTCCTTTAGGATTGACTGGTTTGATCTCATTACAGGCCAAGGGACTCTCAAGAGTTTTCTCCAACACCACAGTTCAAAAGCTTTGATTCTTTGGTGCTCAGCCTTCTTTATGGTCCAACTCTCACATCCATACCTGACTACTGGAAAAACCATAGTTATGACTATGTGGATCTTTGTCAGCAGCTTAATGTTTATCCTTTTTCAATATGCTGTCTAGGTTTGTCATAATTTTCCTCCCAAGGAGCAAGCCTCTTTTAATTTCATGGCTGCATTCACCATCCACAGTGATTTTGGAGCCCAAGAAATTAAAGCCTGCAGTAAGATAATACAAATCAACATTGGTGAAAATAAAACAGCCACACATCTAAGCAAGGAAAACAGCTAGCTAAATGTAGAATTTCAGCATCTAAGTAGACACATGATGCCAAACTTGCATCTGCTTCTCCCAGGGTTCAGCATTTCTCTTTGAAAGTTGTGAGAACTCAGGGCTCAGAAAGAAACGCAGCCAAGGCCCAGGCCCAAGTCCCTGCGCTGGGCTTCCTTCACGATGTTTCCCGGCGTGTCTTTGCCTCTTTTACTGCTGGATGTGGAGCCAGGCTGTTTCTTGCACAGCTGCACAGCTTTCGAGTCAGTGCTGATCTCTTGTGGGGCTTCCCAGGTGGCTCCATGGTAAAGAATCCACCTGCCAATCAAGACCTTGATTCCGTTCCTGGGTCAGGAAGATCCCCTGGAGAAGGAAATGGCAACTCACTCCAGTATCCTTGCCTGGAGAATCCCATGGACAGAGGAGCCTGGCGGGCTACAGTCCATGGGGTCACAACGAGTTGGACATGCCTGAAGTGACTTAGCACACACTACAGATGAGGAAACTGAGAGTGAGAAAATGTAAGACATCCGTCCAAGATCAGGGAGAATTATTTCTACTAGTCAACCAAACAGAATTGTGGGGCATCTTTAAACAATGTCCTACAATGTGTCTTTAAATTTCCTAAAAGTGAGTGTCAGCCTTCCTGATTCAGTGGCTCCAGCTGTCCCAGCCTCCCATTGGCCTCACAGTCATCTGAGGGTAAGAAGGTCAGCCCTTCACTGGAGCCTGAGACAGCCTTCTCTGAAGATGGGTTCCCTTCCCAGCACCCATGCCTGCAAGGCCCCAGTGTCACCCTGAGCACTGGCTGGCACACAATTTGATGTAAAGCAAGGTGACATTTCCCATGAGGGACAAGGAACTGCGTCCAGCTATGAGCTGAACGACATCATCAGGGCAACGGAGCTACCGCAGGCCCTGACCCTTCTCTTAGAGGAGCAGCCCCAAGAAACTCAGTCCTTCTGCAACCTTCACATACCCGCTGAACATCGAGGCCTGGATGGCCCCGCATCCAGCCCCTGGGGCTTGCTGTCACCATGCTTCACGGTAATAATACCATGACCAGTTTATAACAAATTTGATTGAGGCAGACTCAACTTACAAAAAGCTGTACATATTTAATATACATCTTAATGTTTGGGGATACAATACACACACAAGCCCGTCAGTATAATCAATGCCATGAACACTACCACCATTTTCAAAGGTTTCCTCTTGCCCTCTTGCTGCTGCTGCTGCTAAGTCACTTCAGTCGGTCCGACTCTGTGCGACCCCATAGATGGCAGCCCACTAGGCTCCTCTGTCCCTGGGATTCTCCAGGCAAGAACACTGGAGTGGGTTGCCATTTCCTTCTCCAATGCATGAAAGTGAAAAGTGAAAGTGAAGTCGTTTAGTCGTGTCCAACTCTTAGCAACCCCACGGACTGCAACCTACCAGGCTCCTCCCTCCATGGGATTTTCCAGGCAAGAGTACAGTACTTCGCATAAAATCTACCCTCTTAGCAAACGTTTAAGTAAACACTACTGAATCATTAACTATGGGCTGTTCAGTGGAGCTCTGAGACTCATTCATCTTGTGTAACCAAAACTTTGTGCATTTTTTATTTTACATTGGCAGACAGTCGATTAACCATGTTTTGTTAGTTTCAGGTATACAGCAAAATGATTCACCTATACATACACTTTGCATTTATTCTTTCTCCAAACTCTCTCAAATTTAGGGTCTTACAGTATATGTAACGTAGTTCCCTGTTCTATACAGTAGGGCCTTGTTGGTTATCTATTTTAAATATAGCAGTGTGTACATGTCCATCCCAAACTCCCAGTCTACCCCTCTCCTCACCATCTCCTCCCCCTGGTAACCATAGTTCATTCTCTAAGTCTGTGCAGCTATTTCTGTATTGTAAATAAGTTCATTTGTATCATTTATTTTAGACTCTTGCATATATCTTGCAGATATCATATACCTTTGAAGTGAAGTGAAGTGAAAGTGTTAGTGGTTCAGTCATGTCCACCTCTTTGCAATCCCATAATTTATAGCCCACCAGGCAACTCTGTCCATGGCATTCTCCAGGCAATAATACTGGAGTAGGCTGTCATTTCCTCCTCCAGGGATCTTCCTGACCCAGGGATCAAATCCAGGGTCTCTTGCATTGCAGGCAGATTGTTTACAATCTGAGCCATACCTTTGACTATAACCCCTATATGCCCTCCTTCCACCCCTCTGGAGACTACCATTCTACTCTGAGCCTTAAAAAGAGAAGGAAATCCTACCATATGTGCCAAAATAGATGAACATGGAAAACATTATGCAGAGCAAAATAAGTCAAACGCAGAAGGACAAATCCTACACGATGTCATACGAAGACTCAAATAGTCCAACTGCTTGTTTGGGGGCTTCCCTGGTGGTTAAGATGATAAAGAATCTGCATTTAATTCAAGAGACCCACGTTCGATCCCTAGGTCAGGAAGATCTCCTGGAGAAGGGCATGGCAACCCACTCCAGTATTCTTCCCTGGAGAATCCCATGGACAGAGACGTCTGCCTCAGCAGGCCGTGGACTGCCTGACGGGCAACCTGACTGGGCTACAGTCAGTGGGGTCACAAAGAATCTGACACAACTGAGCAACTAACAGTTTCGCTTTCACTTTTACCTGTTTTTGTATGAGTTGAGTATAAGCCTCATGCAGTCAGTGTCCCATGTAATTCTCACAACCCCGCCCTTTTATTCCTTCCCGGAATAGATACTTACTAAATACCTGTGATGTGCTAATCACCAAAGTCAGAGGACAAGACACAGTGACAGACTAAACACGCTAGAGGAGGGCAGCATGTGAAGCAGGTATCTGTGCAGGTATCACATACGGGCAAGGAGGAAGCACAGCACCAGAGCAGCTGGGGACAGCTTCAGAAAGGGATTGAAGTTGGTCCTGATGGATGAATAACCAACAGTTGGCTTGGTCAGCAAAGGGTGGGGGCTAGGTTGCCCAGGCAGGGGGAAAGTCTAAGGATAAACACTTCACTTAGCAGTTACTGAAACACAGGGAGAGAAAGAACATGAAGGAGAAGGATAGGCCTCGTGGCCTGGGCTGCGGCCAGTCCCCCATCACAGGGCCGAGTTCTAAAAGCAAGAGGGGCACCAGAGAGTAAGGTGGGGGCAGGGTGGCTTTGGAGGGTTCAAGCACATTGAGGCATGAACACATTTGCATTTTCTTTTTTACATGTTTTTAATTTATTTTTAATTGGAGGATCATTGCTTTACAATGTCGCACTGGTTTTTGCTGCACAACAATGTGAATCCGCCGCGAGTGTACATATGCCCCCTCCCTCTCGAGCCTCCCTCCCTCCCACCCATCCCCCTCCTCTCAGTTGTCACCAGGAGACTGTTCTAGCTGCAGAGAGGAAAGCATTGGGAAGGTCTGTGTCTGCAGCTACAGTCAGGAACTGTCAGAGTCGTCAGGTCCAAGGTGGCAGGAAGGGTTGGTTGCTGTGGAAATGGAAAGAGCTAGATGCATGTAAGACATGCTTCTAGAAACATGAGCATTGTTGTGGGGATTGGAGGTGGGGAGTGAGAGAGTGATTGGCAGCAGTCAGAGGAGACGCTCAGGCTTCCAGCTTGGACAACCTGTCATATCCCTGAGGCAGAGATTCTAGAAGGTGAAACAGGCTTGGGGGGCAGGGCATTCACTTTCATTTTGAACACTCTTGAGTCTGAGATGCCCACAGAGCAGCCAGAGGGAGTTGTCTCATGGGCCAAGGTGGCTCATTTGATCAGGAACTTAGGAAAAAGGAAAAATTTCCCAAGCGGCTCAGACAGTAAAGAATCCTCCTGCAATGCAGGAGACCTGGGTTCAATCCATGGGTGGGGAAAACCCCTTGGAGAAAGGCATGGCAACCCACTGCAGTATTCTTGCCTGGGAAATCCCATGGACAGAGGAGCCTGGTGGGCTACAGTCTATGGGGTCATAAAGAATCGGACACAACTAAGTGACTAACACTTTTCACTTAGCATGAAGGCCCAGGATATAAATGCAGTTTGGGGAGTTATGGGGAAGGGTTATTACTGAGATGACAGACATGCCTGAGGTCATTCAGGAATTTGTGGAAATGGAAAATACATCCTGTAAACAACAAGGTCCTGCTCTATAGCACAGGGAACCATACCCAACATCTTGCGACAAACCGTAACGGAAACGAATATGAAGAACATATATGTACATGTACATGTATAACTGAGCCGCTTTGCTGTACAGAAGAAACTAACACAGCACTGTAAACCAACTATCCTTCAATAAAATTAAAAACTTTAACTATAATAAAATAGAGTCATTGGGAAAGCTCAGTAGAATAATGCATGTACTTTGGGACTGCAGTGGGGCCTGGTACACAGCAGCAGCGGCTGCCAGTTTCTTATTATTTTCTTATTATTAAAATCATATAACAAAGCTCAACACATAGTAACCACTTAGTAAATGTCAGCTCTTATTTCCACTTTATGTTGCTAAATCTGCTTCATGCTATAGCACTTGGTCCAGGTGAGTACTCAACAACTGTCCATGACTTTATTATTGACTGTTGTTATGCCTGGCACAGGCTAAGGGCTTAATAAATGTTTCATTTAAAAAGTGAAAGAATAGAGGTCCTTGGGCAGCGACCAGGAAGCACGAACATTTGGTATCTGAGTGCCGAAAGATGAAGCTGCAAACACGAGGAGAAGGAGTAGCGTAGCACAGGTGTGGACAGCAGACCACGCGAGTGTGCAGGGGCTGAGAGCCCGAGAGGACCACATGCTCAGGGTACAGAGAAGGCAGGTGAAGCCATCTAGGAAGGATTCGCCGGCTTTAGTAGCAGTTTGGGGGTGTGATGGACCCCAGTGGAGCCTCTCAGATGGTGCTAGTGATAAAGAACCCACCTGCCAATGCAGGAGAGGCAAGAGACCTGGGTTCGATCCCTGGGTCAGGAAGATCCCCTGGAGCAGGAAATGGCAATCCACTCCAGAATTCTTGCTTGGAGAATCGCATGGACAGAGGAGCCTGGCAGGGCTTTGTGTCCATGGGGTCACAAAGAGTCAGGCATGACTGAGAGACTAAAACAAAAACTCTAGCTTTCCAGTTGGTATTTATGTGTTCTATATATGTTAAGGAGGGGTGCTCTTATGGGGAATAGCCATCTCTTTATATACATTCTAGGAGATGGCAAAAATCCAGAAAAGTCTTTTGGGGCAGAGGCATATTGCAACATGTTCAGGACTCAGCCAAATTAGAGCTCATTTAATAGCAGATACAGTCTGTCAAAAATTGCCACCAATGCTTCAAAGCATCCTTCAGATGCTCCAGTAATGGAGGTCGTACCCCACACACGCTCCACTACTGGGGTGGACTTCACAGTCCCTCGAATCAATCACCGTCAGCCATGTGAGAGGCACAAGGACTCCTCAGTGTGTCTCCTGCCTGCAGGTCCTTCCCCATCAGATGTCCAGCTCTCCTGCTCAGACAAAACCTGGGCTGGGCAAATAAGGAGGAGCTCTGTGCTCAGACTCCTTAAGACATGCAGAAAGCCATCTGTAAAAGCAGCGCGGGCTAGAGTCACCAGGAAAGAAACGGCACTTGTTCCAGGAAAGTGAGCTCCTCAGGATCATCCCAGTGAAGTGTCCTGTCCACTGTGAGGAATGAATACGTGCCCCTCCTTCTCTCTCTTCTTTCAGCTGAGGACTCCTGCCCTTCCTGTTTCATTTCAACCGCAGCAAAAATATATATAACAAATATATACAACATCGTAACCATTTTTGTAGCATTAAATCTACTTATTTTATCTTGCAGCCCTCACCACCATCCCTCTCCAGAATGTTTTTATCTTCCCCATTTGAAATTCTATCCTCATGAAACACTCACTTCCAACCACCATTTGACTTCCCATCTCTTTGAATTTGCTCGGCTAGGTGCCTCCGGAAAAGGCGATGGCACCCTACTCCGGTACTCTTCCCTGGAGAATCCTATGGACGGAGGAGCCTGGTGTGCTGCAGTCCATGGGGTCGCGAAGAGTCAGACATGACTGAGCTACTTCCCTTTCACTTTCATGCATTGGAGAAGGAAATGGCAACCTACTCCAGTATTCTTGCCTGGAGAATCCCAGGGACGGGGGAGCCTGGTGGGCTGCCGGCTATAGGGTCGCACAGAGTCGGACACGACTGAACTGACTTAACAGCAGCAGCAGGTGCCTCATATACAGCATTTGTCCTCTGCTCACTGGTTTATTTCATAGAACCTGTCTTCAAGGTTCATCCATGTTATAGCTTGTGTATGTATTCCATTGTTAGAACAGATCACATTTTGTTTACTTGTTCATCTGTTGCTATGTATTCTTCGTGTCAGTATGTCTAATGGGATTAGAAAATAAAGTGATATCGTTAAATCACACACATATGCAAGGATAAAAAAAAGAGCCCATCCTGCCTTATACTGGACCAGTCTGAAGGATACACGAAAGAGTAAACCTCCTACCCTGACCCACGAGTTTCTCCTATCTGCCTGTGGCTGATGCCAAAGGCATCACTGTAGAAAATTACCTTTCTGTTCCCTGATGCCTCTGAGACTAAGTAACACATTAAGGTATCTCACCCTCTAACAGGCTGCCACAGAAGGCTCACAGGCTTCAGCACTCCCCGTGACAGCTGTCTGAGTGGTGGTAATTGATTAGAAATGAGATGTGATGGGAAGAGATGAGAGGGAAGATGAGCGAGGGTTTGAATCGTGGAGCTCTTCTTAGGAGAAAAGAAACTTAATGGAGATTTCTGTCAAAGGAGCAGAAGGGCACAGATTACCCCTGAGACCATGGTTCCCACAGGAAGACAGAGAACTAAGGTGGAAAGAAAGAAAGAAGGATGTGTAACTGTCTGTTCTCGGGAGCACAGGGGGCATGCTTAAGGGCACAACTCATCTGTTTCCGTAGATCCTGGTTTGAGCAGGACCCACAATTGAGCAACAAGTAAATTTCCACCCAGAAAACCTAAGAATCCCTAAGGAAATACAGCAACATGGTTCAAGCTTTTAAAATGAATATTCAAATAAAATATAACCATATATAATGGATTCAGTAGTCATTATATACATATAATTTTTATCATCTATAAAACAGGGTCGTTGTTGTTGTTGCTCAATCACTCAGTCATGTCCAACTTTTTTTGTCGCCATGGACTGCAGTGCCCCGGGCTTCCCCATCCTTCATGATCTCCCAGAGCTTGCTCAGGCTAGTGTCCATTCAGTCAGTGATGCCATCCAACCTTCTCATCCTCTGTCATCCCCTTCTCCTCCTGCCTTCAGTCTTTCCCAGCATCAGGGTCTTTTCTAAAGAGTTGGTTCTTCGCATTGGTGGCCAAACTATTGGAGCTTCAGCTTAAGCATCAGTCCTTCCAATGATTATTCAGAACTGATTTTTTTTAGGATTGACTGGTTTCATCCCCTTGCAGCCCAAGGGATTCTCTAGAGTCTACTCCAACACAGAGTTCAAAAGCATCAGTTCTTCAGTTTTCAGCTTTCTTTATGGTTCAAGTCTCACATCCATACAGGACTACTAGAAAAACCATAGCTTTGACTAGATGGACCTTTGTGAGCAAAGTAATGGTGCTACTCTTTAATATGCTGTCTATGTTGATCATAGCTTTTCTTCCAAGCAACAAGCATCCTTTAATTTCATGGCTGCAGTCACCATCTGCAGTGATTTTGAAGGCCAAGAAAATAAAATCTGTCACTGTTTACATTGTTTCCCCATCTATTTGCCATGAAGTGATGGGACTGGATGCAATGATCTTAAAAAAAAAAAAAAAAAGCCATTCATTTTTTTGAATGTTGAGCTTTCAGCCAGCTATTTCACTCCCCTCTTTCACCTTCATCAAGAGGCTCTTTAGTCTTCTTCACTTTCTGCCATAAGGGTGGTGTCATCTGCATATCTGAGGTTATTGTTATTTCTCCCAGCAACCTTGATTCCAGCTTGTGCTTCATCCAGCCTGGCATTTCTCATGACATACTCTACATAGAAGTTAAATAAGCAGGGTGACAATATACAGACTTGACATACCCCTTTCTCAAATTTGAACCAGTCCATTGTTACGTGAGGTTCAAGATGGCAGCTACAATGATGGTGTTCAAGGTGACAGTGATGGGGATGGTGTTGAAAGACCCAAGGCAACCACGACCCAAAGCAGATGTGGCAGTAAATATTCTGCCCTTACCAAAGGGTGGGTGAACACCTCCTTGCTATGATGAAAACAGAACCATTAGAATTTAGACTTCACGTGGTAGGGAATTGTGTTGTGTCTATAATACAACCTGGCACACAATCGATGCTTAACATTTACTGAATGAATGAACTGATTTTATTCAGTCATTCATTCATTTATCTCCTGGGAGTTTGCACCAGATGCAGAGGTTGAGGGGTGCAATAAGGAGCATTTTCCAAAATCAAGTATCGAGGTGGCCATTCAACTGGAGAAGGGGTAAATATGCTTGAGTCATCCGTCTGAGGCAAATCTCTGGCGTTTTTCAAATTTTGACTATAAATTGTTCAAAAAGCTCATTCATTACCACTCATTTCTCACAATAAATTTGGGGATGAGCCCATCACGTGTCCAAATAAGCTGTTTTATGTGCCTGCCTTTTGGAGAAAAGAGAGGATATCCAATAGTTATTACCAAGTCAAAATAAGGAATTGATTTTAAATGCTAACAAGAAATTAACATAAAGTAAAGACGATTATCTTAGGAATAGCTCTGTTTGCTTTTCACTCTAGCCAGAAATAGGGCCTAAAACCTGACCAGCATATGGTTGCTAGAGCAAACACCCAATTAATATGTGTCCCCATAAGATGTCCTTAATAAAATCATCAGCGAGACATTTAAAAGTCAAGTACATGAGGTATTAAAATTGCCATCCATCCACAATCCAAGCACATGACAAGTTTTCTAAAGTCAGATCCCCACCTAGCACTCACTCCCTTCGTTTCAGGTACGTCAGGGAAGATCCAACAAAATAGAAGAATTTCCCCAGTTTTTCCAAGTGGCAGATTGAATCTTATGTAAAATATTCCATGACTGCTGGACATCTGGGCTGATAGTGTATTGGGTATGAGAAGAAACACAAGTGCCTTAGCCAAGTGTTTTGCGATACGTTCCACTTTTGTTTAGGTTTCAAGAATTTGTCAACAAAAGAAACTACTTGTTACACACACAATAAACAATTCCAATATTTAATAGAGGATTGTTTGACAATTTCAAAACACAGTCATTAAAAGGAAAGAAATAGAAACAGTAAGGAGAAATAACAGCATATAAATATATATCATAAAACTGGGCCAACAATCTACATCCAGACTTGAACAGTGCTGGGAAGTTCCACATTAACAGCAATTTGGAGTCTCAATTGGGAAAGGGTCCTGGGAGGCGACCCACCCCATGGGCAAGATTTTAAATTGCAGTTTTGAAAAATAAAAAATAAATTGCAGTTTTGGGGGCTCCCACTTATAATTCCAGGCTGCATCCTGATATCATCATCAGTTTGCTTGCAAAAATATGGCTCTGCAGGGGGCGTATACCTGTGAATGAAGGAATCTTTTTCAAAGAAAGTGATGTCCTCAGTCTGGAAGGATGAATAGGAGCCATCCCAGGGAAGGAGGAACAGGGGTGAGCGCACATTCCAGGCAGAGAAGAGCAGGTCCACAGACAGTGGTGGGAAGAAGCCAGTTCCTGCAGAATCTGTGGTGGAGTAGGTATTCAAACCCAGATGAGGGAGGACTAGGGGTGTGAAGGGTAACGAAAAAAGAAAACTGGTCACAGAAGGAAACAAATCTAGGATTTCCTGGTCTCATTTGCTCAGAAGTAAATTTTGAACAGAACTATTCTCCAATCAGTTAGGCAAAGAAAAATCTGGGAAGAGCAAGATCTTCTTTCAAATGGCTAATTATGAGTTCTGGTAAGATTCAGGGCGTCAGTAAAGACTTATTGAGAGGTCGTTATGGTCTGGTCCCTGTCTTCATGGAGCCCACAGGCTGAGAGGCACACAGACCAGAAAACGGACAAATCTAACGCAGTCTGGGGTGTGCTAGGGTAGGGTTGGCTCCCTGCTCCCACGCTTGATTCCTTCAGACACAAACCCTGAGAGAAGGGTTTATTTGGGAGGTGGGAAGGGAGATGGGGAAGGGAGGGGGTCTGTGCGTATTGCACAGTCACCACGCTGGGCACCCAGTCCACTCCCACGGGGCATGTCTGGGAGCCTGCATGGTATGCGCCCCAGGTTGCCTTGCCTGACCACGCCCCCCTCCATCTCCCATCCACCGTGATGAAGGGTGCTCTGGGCATGCGCATCTCCTGGCTCGGTCAGTGAGTCCTGAGCTCTGGCTCAAGACAGAGAAGCAGGTGTAAGAGCCACCCTAGGCAATGTGGGGGGCATAGGAAAGCTTCTTGGAGGCGCTGGTAGATGTGCCTAAGTGGGCCAGGTGAGGAAGAAAAGGGGGAAGACCATCCCAAGTGAGGAAGCAGCATCCATCACATTTACTAGAATTATCAGTACTTACGTGTGTAATTTTCCCCCCACTGGGCATAAATGCTTATGGGGCAGGGATTAAATATTATCCATCTATTTACTCAGCTAACCTTTCTCAAGCATTGACTTCTTTTGTTCTGAGCTAAAAAAAAAAAAACCCTAAGGGCAAGAAATATGGGACAGGGTGTACATGGAGCAGCTGGTGTACCCCTCTCTAGCTTCAGAGAGGGCCACCAAGAATGACCAAACTGAAACTCCTGTCACCATGAAGAAAATGCAAAAATGCTTGCAGGTGTGCAACTTTGTGTGAGAGAAGCCACACACTCTGTTTCCCTAAGAACTTTGTTGTTTTTCTACCAAAAAAAAATTTAATGTTTAAGAATTAGAATGTACAATGTATAAAAATGATGTTATACATGCTAACAGTCTATATTTTTTTAAATCAACAATATGATGGACACAAATCATAGACACAAACCTATTTCTACAATGTTACAGAATATTATATGTCATGTATGATTTCTTTGCTTTCTGTTTAACCCATATTTACCTTAAGACTTTTGAATAAGGTTAATGTAACTGAATGCTGCTTTCTGTTGTCTTCAGTTCTTTGACTATCTCCTGTATTTCTTTGAAATAGGAAGCTTTTTTCCTCAAACACCTGCTCACACTATGACGAAGGCAAGAATAAAGGACACCATAATTTTTCAGGTCTATGCCTGTCCTTTATTCTTGGGGCCTTGGAGTCTGTGAGCAGATATTGTATAGATGCAGGGTCTTGTTAGACCGACATCATACTGACATCTGCTGGTCACTTAGAGGTCATCATTGGGAACAATATTCAAAATGGAGAAAGCTGCTCTGAGTTTCTTTCCATGTGTGTGCTGGACTCAATTCCTA
The DNA here is from genome assembly GCA_006410615.1 of Neotragus moschatus. NCBI lineage: Eukaryota > Metazoa > Chordata > Mammalia > Artiodactyla > Bovidae > Neotragus > Neotragus moschatus. The sequence continues at coordinate 57,214 of SJYA01000158.1, forward strand.
TTTTATTTTCAAAGCTTCAGTCAAGATACGGACCAGGTTCTCAGGGAAACTATGTCCACTAATGAATAGACATATTTTGGACCTTTGGCCTCTTGGCACTGAAAAATTGATGCATTCGAATTGTGGTGTGGGAGAATGCTCTTGAGAGTCCCTTGGACTGCAGGGAGATCAAACCATTCAATCCTGAAGGAAATCAGTCCTGAATATTCATTGAAAGGGCTGAAGCTGAAGATCCAATACTTTGGCTGCCTGATGTGAAGAGTCGACTCCTTAGAAAAGACCCTGATGCTCGGAAAGATTGAAGGCGAAAGGAGAAGGGGGCAGCAGAGGATACGATGGTTAGATAGCATTGCTGACTCAATGGACATGAATTTAGGCAAACTCCAGGAGACAGAGGAGGAAAGAGGAGCCTGGCGTGCTGTAGTCCATGGGATCAGAAAGAGTCAGACAAGACTCAGCGAATAAACAGCAATTTTGGACCTCGTTTTACTCAGTGTCTGTGTCATCCATTACTGCCACTTGCCATTGGTCACACTAACCACCCCTCACTCGGCACTGTCCTGGGAGCATTTGTGGTGGGAAAACTTCCACAAACTTACCCATTTACCTTACTTCCACAAATGACCCTCAGAGCCTGAGCTCTTAGGTCTTCAGAACAAAAGTAAGGGGGGCGTGGGAGGATGCCACGTGCATTTCTGCATGGGCATGGAGTGGGGCATGGGGAAATGGTGTTGAGAACATCCTGTGGAATGCCAGCTCTCTGTGTTCCATCATGTGCTGTTCCAAAGGCATCAGTAACGTTGCAATAACCAGCCCATCAGAGAAACCGCACTGGCAGGAAACTAAATTGTTATTTGTCATTTGGAAAATATCTTAAAACAGTAAGGTGGACTTCCAGAACCTGAGTTCCCACAAAGAGAAACTCCACCCAGAGAATGAACTCCTGCTTCTTACCCTTCTGTGCTCACTACTTCCTGCTGGTGTCACCCAGCCTCCTGCCCCTGCTATGAGCGTGTGGTCACAGAACAATTAGATTTCAAAGTGCAGACACTGGGTTCACATCCCTTCTCTATCCCTTACCCATCAGGGCATAAGCAAGTAATGTTATTGTTGTTCAATTGCTAAGTGAGTCTGATTCTTTACAACCCCATAGACTGCAGCATACCAGGCCTCCCTGACCTCCACTATTTCCCAGAGTTTGCTCAAACTCAAGTCCACTGAGTCTGTGATGCCATCCAACCATCCCACCCTCTGCTATACCCTTCTTTTGCCTTCGATCTTTCCCAGCATCAGGGTCTTTTCCAATGAGTAGGCTCTTCACATCAGGTAGCCAAAGTACTGGAGCTTCAGCTTTAGCATCAGTCCTTCCAATGACTATTCAGAGTCGATCTCCTTTAGGATTGACTGGTTTGATCTCCTTGCTGTCCATGGGACTCGAGTCTTCTCCAGCACCACAATTCAAAAGCATCAATGCTTTGGTGCTCAGTCTTCTTTACGAAGAAACAAGTAACACAGTCTTTCTGAGTCTCACTTCCCTCAACTGAAAATTCGTGTGACCACAGATAACGCAAAAGGAAAGGGAACATCCATGTAAAGAGGCAGCAGAAGGAACCTCCTGGTACACACAAAGGATTCACTTTTCCACCTCAGTCTCTCAGCAGGTGCCAGCCTCTCTCATCTCCTTCCTTCCTCCACGTCCGCTCCTCTCACAACCGATGTCTTAAAAGCAGTCTCCAGCCTCCACTCCACCTTCCTGTCAGCGGTTCCCACAGCTGCGTGGACATCCCTCCTGACAAGCTCACCAGTGGCTTGTTGATGATTTTTCTGTCCTTATTTAACATCTTAGGATTCCAAGACACCCGCTTACCTGGTTTTCCCTCTACTCCACTCCTCAGATCCTCTTTGAATGGGGAAACTCAGAACTCAGTCCTGGCCCACGCATCTTTCCTCTCTGGTCTTTGGCCCTGGTTGACCACCTCTGACTCTAAAAATCAAGGAGACCCTGATGACTCCTGTGTCTGTAGCTCAATCTAACTTCTCGCTGAGCTCCAGGCTCAGATGTCCAACTCTACAGGACCTGTTCTGGATGCAGTGCTGGACATCTTTAACACTCCACCCCACGTCCACTCAGGCTACCTTTCCATCCAGCTGTTGCTTTGGCAACCAGCAGCACATGGGAGGAACTGGAAGCTCCAGCCCCGCCCACCTCTTCCGCTCCTTCCCGGGACGTTTCTGCTGCTGTAATGTTGAACATCTGCAGCAGCCCACTCATTTACAAGTAGGAGACCGAGGCAACTGACCCCACTCCAGTACTCTTGCCCGGAAAATCCTATGAGTGGAGGAGCCCGGAAGGCTGCAGTCCATGGGGTCACTGAGGGTCAGACATGACTGAGAGACTTCACTTTCACATTTCACTTTCCACTTTCATGCATTGGAGAGGAAGTGGCAACCCACTCCAGTGTTCTTGCCTGAGAATCCCAGGGACGGGGGAGCCTGGTGGTCTGCCATCTATGGGGTCGCACAGAGTTGACATGACTGAAGTGACTTAGCAGCGGCAGAGCAACCCTTGAGAGTGGGGATTGAGAGCCGTGGACGAGCATAACCCTACCCCTTCCCCAGCAGGACTGACCCCAAAGGGCCCACGGACTCAAAAACACCTCAGGGAGTGACTTCCCTTCTGTCTTCCATGTCTTCCCAGCCCCTGGGATCACTTCCCCAAATAACTGATGTATAGGGTCTGCTTTTGGAAAAACTCAAGCTAAGTTGTATGTGTCGTATGCCCCTCAAACACCAGGAAAATGTTGCCATCCTAGTCCCACTTCTCCCTACCGAACAGCCCCCATCTTCCACCTCCAAGGTCGGGCTGTGCATCTGAATTGCTTGCAAAGACTCTAGTTGATTCCTGTTGTTGTTCATTGTTCTGTGGCTCAGTTGTGTCTGACTCTTTGCAGCCCCATGGACTGCAGCATGCCAGGCTTCCCTGTCCTTCACTGTCTCCCAGAGTTGTTCAAACTCATGTCCATTCAGTTGGTGATGCCAACTCATCCTCTGTGGTCCCTTTCTCCTCTTGCCCTCAGTCTTTCTCAGCATCAGGGTCCTTTCCAATACGTTGGCTATTTACATCAGGTGGCCAAAGTATTGAAGCTTCATCTTGAGCATCAGTCTTTCCAGTGAATATTCAGGATTGATTTCCTTTAGGGCTGACTATATTTTTTATGTGAAGAAGCTGGCTTAAAAAGTTGATTCTTAAATACATACAAAGGTGAAAACCACCTGCCTGGGGACTCTCACATAGGACCTTAGATGAAGCATTTGGGGAACTCTTATAGAGGGTAACAGCAGAAATCCTTTCTCAGGTTGGTTGTCTAAGGCCATGGTTGTGACTGCCCTTCTTAGCATACACATGAGCCTAGACATCCCTCCTGTTTTGCTGAAAGTTTTACTCTCATTTTAGGCTCAAAAGATTTGGTAACAAAAGAAATCCCTTGTTACACACACAATAAACAATTTCAATATTTAATAAAGGATTATTTGACTCAATTTCAATATAGAATCATTAAGAGAAAAAAGAAAAAGAGAAAAGTAACAGTACATGGTCTTTTCAGTGGTCATATGCAGATGTGAGAGTTGCTAGGTGCCAAAGAATTGATGCTTTCCAATTGTGGTGCTGGAGAAGACTCCTGACAGTCCCTTGAACTGTAAGGAGATCAAACCACTCAATCCTAAAGGAAATCAACCCTGAATATTCACTGGAAGGACTGATGCTGAAGCTGAAGTTCCAATAATCTGGCCACCCAATGCAAAGAGTCAATTCGTTGGAAAAGACCTTGATACTGGAAAAGATTGAAGGCAGGAGGAGAAGAGGGTGACAGTGGATGAGATGGTTGGATGGCATCACTGATTCAATGGACGTGAGTTTGAGAAAATTCAAGGAGACAGTGAAGAACAGGGAAGCCTGGCATGTTGTAGTCCATGGGGTTACAAAGAGCCAGACACAACGACTGAACAACAACAACAACAACAAAGCAGCATATATATCATCAAATTGGGCTGACAACCTACATCCAGACTTGAACAGTCCCGCATTATCAGTAATCTGGAGTCTCCATTGAGAAAGGATCCCAGACATCCACCCCATGGCTGAGATTTCAAACTGCAGCTTTGGAGTCTCCTGCTTATAATCCCAGGCCACAAACTGTCGTCATCGTCAGTTTGCCTGCAAAAATACAGTTCTGGTTTTTCTTTAACTTTTCTAATGCTGTTAGTTTCACCTTGTGAGTCATAAGACCCTGGCAGGGCTGACTAGGCCTCCAAGGGCTCAAGAAAATTCCAAGACCCACTCTCTCTCTTATCTAAAATGCCACTTGACTTGCTGGTAACAATTGGTGTGTTTTGCAAGCAGGTACGTAGTCTGGGCAGTGTCCAGACGGGTCAGAAGCAGGTCAGAGGCCTGCTCTCCTGCTTCTGAAGCCTGAACTAGACTTCCTCCATTTTAATTTCCCGAACACCTCCCAGGTCACCCACAACACCCATTGCCCCTCTGTGGGCAGCATGACTGCATTTGGCATCCACAGGTGGCCTGATCGCCTGTGAAAAAGCCCTGCCTCCCATTTGATGTGGCCTGAACAGCAGGTGTGGGTCAGGCTGGGGCCCTCCCATCCCCTCCACACCCTAGTCTGACCACCGCCCCCCCATGCTGCCTGTGGGCACAGCCTGACTGAACCAGGCTGCAGGCTCTGTGGCTCTCAGCACACTTGGGTTCCTCCAGCTTTCTCCCCTTCTCGTGGATGCTCCCGCACAGTTCACAGTTCCCAGGGCTTAGCGAGCCTTGCAGGCACTTTTCACCATGAGCTATGAGGCCACATCTGTTACCCCATGGTACTGAAGTCCACCAGTGGCGTGACCACACGGGAGACAGATGGAAGCTTTGAGAGAGTTGTACACATGCTCATACACACATGCACGCATGTGCCTAGCACATTCATACTCACAACAGACACACACACATAGATCATCTGCTTATTTATACTTGTGACCCAGAGATCATCCAAGGCACATGGGGTCCATATTACTTCTCACCCCCTGCCATCCCTCCTGCCCCTCCAGCATCATTCAGTCCCCAGGTCCATTGAAAGCTCTGGGGACTCAGTCAAGTCCTTGAACTACCCTCTCCCTCAGTTTTCTCATCTCTAAATTGAACAAAATCCCACCTCCCTGTTGTTCAGTTGCTATGTCATGTCTGACTCTGCAACCCTATGAACCACAGCCTGCTAGGCTTCCCTGTCCTTCACGATATACTGGAATGTGTACAATACAAATTAAACAAGATGTTCCTGGGACCCCTTTGATGCAGAAGCGTCTGCACCCTGAGGGCTCCTTATGCTGGCAGGAGGGATGGGTTTCCACCTCATGGGGCAGGAATTCGTGCAGGGGGACATGGGGCCCGTTAGGAGGAGACTGGCCTCCCTGGAAAGCAGAATCAGAGACGGTACTGGTGGATAGGATTTTACTGGTGGGCTTAACCCCAGGGGCAGACTGAGGGGAGGGGTCAGAGGTATGGATGGGAGAAACTGTCACCCAGCACACTGGAGTACAACAGACTGCTCCCTCACCAGGGAGCCCCAAGAAGGCTGACACACCTCACTCGGGCACTCAGAAGTCCCTGTCTTCTGAGCAGTGGTGTCCCTGGGAGGGGCTCAGAGGGAGCACTGCAGGTGGTAAGGATGGAAGAAGGGGAGGGCAGGCACACAGCAGCGATTGCTGTTGGGCTGCACCCATCCCAAAAAGAACTTGGGCACAGATGAGGTTTAGTGATCTGGATAGGAGCACAGCCGGTTCCTGACACAGCTTGTTTCCAATGGAGTCATCCCCCAGGCTTTCTCTCTAATCTTGACTGTTGTCACCTCACTTCTCAGTGGTTCTGGGGGAACTTGGGCTTTTGAAGATACTTGCATCCTTTCATCTCACCAGGGGGCAGGGGCACTCAGCACGTGAGGTTCATCTCCAGACCCAACCACCTCCTCGGCCAGGTCCCTGGGGAGGGGGATGTTGTTGTGTTGCTGTGTGTCTGTTGTTCTGTTGTGGTTGCTGTTCCAGTCCTGGGATCCTTGACAACCCAGAGCTCTTCAGGTCTGGGGCCTTCCAGCATGCCAGCACCCCGAGCACTGCATTTCCTGCATCCCTACCCCGACCCTGCTATCTCCCACAGGCCCTGGCACGCACAAGATACACGGTAAACTAGGATCGACAGAGGATATTCCTGGACAGTAAATCTTATTAAATTTAAAACAAATGAAAGGCACTAGCAGGTATGCAACAGCTTTGTGCCTGGGGCCATCGGTGAATTGAGAGCACAGGATGAGGTGACAGGTGGCTTACCGTCCCTCCTCCACCCAGGAAGATCCCAATCTCCTGGGCGGCTCCCTCCCCAGGAGACCTGCTCTGCTGCATCCATCAGGGCGAGGACTCCTCATGTCTTGGAAACTAGTGGTTACCCTCGAGCCAAGACTGTGCGCCTTACTGCCAGGGGTGTGAAATCTAGACCCTCGGCTCCTCCATTTACAGCCTAGCTGGGCAGCTTCTTGCCAGAGGGACTGCGCTGACTCGCTGGCCCTGAGCTGGGAAATATCTGCTCGTGTGCTTCATGCACCCCTTTTTCAGGAGAGAAGCTGTAAGTAGGGGAGCGTGCATGAGTGCCCAGTCATGTCGGACTCTTTGCCACCCGCCATGAACTGTAACCTTCCAGGCTATGTCCATGGGATTCTCCAGACAAGAATACTGGAGCAGGTTACCGTTTCCTACTCCAGGAGATCTTCCCGACCCAGGGGTCGAACGCACATCTCTTGAGTCTCCTGCATTGCAGGTGGATTCTTTTACCACTGAGCCACCTGGAAAGCCTCAATAGGCAGAACACAGCTCTAACCCACTGCCCCAAAGTCAGTCAGTTCAAGGTATCAGGCGTGATCTTCCGTCTCCTCCGGCTTTCCCCCGCAGCTGCCCCTGGAGGCCCGTGGTGAAAGAAACCTGAGAGCTGGCCATGGCGGGGGCGAGGGGGAGTGGTGTCCTTCCCACCCAACCCGGCTCAGACGTGGAGACGTGAATCTCAGTGTCCCCGGCAGCCCAGGAGTCACAGGTCCTCCCCTCTAAGGTCAGGGAAGCTGGACCAGGGCGCTGTCCCCTGGTTGAGACCCTGGATAAGTGTGCATAGAGACAGACATGAGAGCAGGATTCATGTAAAGGAAAGGCCTCGATGGTCCAGCTCGCTGAGAAGTCCGTGGGGTCTCCGTGTGCCCCTTCACCCTCCTCTCCTGGCCAGGCAGGAGTATGGAGGCGGGGCTCTGGAACATGGACACAGTCCCTCACCTGCTCCCCACCCCTCACACCAGGAAGTGGGCAATGGCCTCGGCTCCCTCCGTCTGCTTCCGGTTTCAAGGCCGGGAGACACCCGCTCCAAAGGCCTCACCCAGCATCCAAGGAGATGGAGAAGGAGATGGTCTAGCAGTGGCGGAAGCCAGAAGCTTCCCCTGCCCTCTTGCCCCCCACCCCCCAGCTCCTCAGGTCTGAAAGCCAGGGAGACTAGCAACCCTGTGGGCACTCTCCCCACCTGACTGTGCACCAGGCCCGGTCCAGGCACTGTGTGTCTCTTCTCAGATTCTCCTGCCAGCTGTGCGGAAAGCGGTCAGCCCCTGCTCCCATGTGCAGAAGCTGAGCCTCAGAGATGGGGCTGACCTTGCCCAGCGCTTCCGCCGGTAAGTGGCGGAGCCTGGATTTGAGCCCAGGTGTGTCTGGTCCTCAAGGAAGGTAGCAGTGGAGGTTTCCATCTGCACGAGGAGCCAGGAGCCTGGAGCCGGAAACAGGAGGGAGTGGGGCATGGAGTCCCCATGAGTCCCTTGGCCCTCGCTGAGGGGTGTCACTCACGTCTATGGCCGAAATGTGGCCTCTCCTGTGCCACTGCCCCCTGCCTCCACCCCCATCCCAAGAAGATCAGGTCCTCAAGTGTATGCTTTTTTCCTGTGTTGTTTATTGCTGAGTTCCCACTGCCTACATCAGTGTCTGGCTATAGTGGGTGCTCAATACCTATTTGAATAAGGTCAATCAGTCAGTCAGTCAGTGGGATGGCTGATCAGATGGGCTAAGGATTGAGCAGATCAAAACTCCCATTTCTGCACATTTACTCTCATGAAATTAATCCAGACCTATTTTCACTGTAGTCATTTTGAACACCCCTACATAATGGCCTCTCTCTCTGTCTCTTTAGAACAAACCTTGCCCACGTGCTCCGTGAATTATGGGCAGTAACAGTATGAGAAAAGGGCAGGGTTGTTGGGGTGAGAATTCCTCAATAAATACAGACGCCTCCCCACTCCTGTATAACATCTCCAAACATCTCATGGTGGGGGGGAATGAAATTTAAAATTTTATCTGCCTATGAAACCTTTTGAAACTAAAAAAGAGAAAATAAGATTTATCTGTTCTCCATATCCTGAATTTGGCTCAGAAAGAAGTTTGAGAAAAATCTCTGTACATCTGCTGCCCAGTCTCTCCTCGGCTGCACATTGCTCAGTCAGGGTACGTGAAGCTGAAGAAGTCATGAAAATGTGCAGAAAACCTCATCCCAACCCACACGGCTGATCATTTTCCAAAACAGCATTCCTGCCAAATGGACTTCTGGCTTCATCCACTCAAACAGCTTTCTTGCTCACGGATTGGAAGAAGAGTCATTTGGCAGAAAAAGGGACCCATGGTGTGAGCCTGACATGACAATCCCGTTCTGATCAAAAGAACCAAGGTAGGGAACAAACAGGGAGAGGCAAGTGATGTTTACCTGGCATTCTCCTTCCGGGGTCCTTCTCCCCCAGACGCTATCCCCTTGTCCCCCAGGCATCTCAGCAGCCACTTCTCTGCCCCACACTGCCCACAACTGGCTGCTTGCTTTACACACTCATTTCACAAACTTATATTAGAGCTACGCTCAACCTGGCACTGTCTAAACTACCTCTTGTGAATGAACCAAATACAGCCTGTGAGGTTATTATTGCATCCATTTTACAAATGAGGAGGTGGAGAGTCAAGTTCAGAGACTTGTCTGAGGCCACACAGCTAGCAGACAGCAGGGCTAGGTTTCCTGTGGAGGTTAAGACCTCACTTTGCAATGCAAAGGACATGGGTTCTATCCACATGGGTTCTATCCCTGGTCAGGGAATTATAATCCGACATGCTTGAAGCAACTAAGCCCAAGCAAGTGCCACAACTATTGAAGCCCATGTGCGCTAAAGCCTGTGCACCGCACCTACTGAGCCCTCGAGCCACGGCTAGAGAGTCCTTGCATTGCAACGAAAGACTGTGCACGATGGAACAAAAATCTCACAGGCTGCCACTGGGACCCGATGCAGCCAAATTAATGAGTTAATTAATTAAACAAAAAACAATACACAGGGGCCAGGGGCGCACTGTGTGTCATTCTAGAGCATCCAAGACACAAGTTATTCTGAAAACTTGGAGACAAGTCTCCCTTTCTTGCTTTGTCCTGAGGACTGTTTGACAGGCTGGGTCGGGGAGGGGGCTGTGAAACAATTTGGTGTCATTTCAGGGGGCTCTGAAGAGCTCCGGAATCATAGTTCTTTATGTTATGTCTCAGCAAAGAAAACATATCAGGGAGATGCAAAGTTCTAGATAAGAAGTGATTTATCAGAACTGGATGTTTGTGAGGTTTGCAAGCAGGTGGGCAAGAGGATGCTGTACCCTGAGAACTTAGTGGGCTACACTTTTATAATCAAAAGGAAAGTAGTGAAGGGGAGATTACCTTCTTCCTCATTGTTGAGTAGATGTCAGGCTTCCAACATCAGCTCCTCCTCCAGGTTGGGCAGGAGTTTTCTTGCCCCTACATGGTCAAGTCAGGACTGAGATGGTGCAATGGAAAAATAATTTCAGATTTCAGTACAGTAAAGGTTTCTTTACTTTGAAATGTCATCTTTCCATAAATTATTGTTTTCTGTGTGTGCAGAGAGCATGTCCTAGGAGTTATTAACTCACTGAGCTCACTGGGCAGGATGTGGGTCTCACACCACCATTATTTTACTGTTTGGGGACATGTCCCCATGCTTCTGGTTCATGGTTTTGTTGCTAAGTGAGCCTGCTTGGTTTTGAGGTTAAGCAAACCTGCTTCCTTGTGATCATTAACTTACAGGATCTCCCATGCTTTTTTTTTTTTTTTTTACTTACAATCCTCTAGTGGGATTAACTATTTAATCACCTACTTTGTGCTTTTACCCTATTCGTATCAGGGGGCATTTACGTTTGAGAACAAACATAAGTTTTGTTTTCCTGGCACACTTTATAACCTTGCAGTGGGGCTTGCACAGAACATTGGGAAGACAGTCTCTGATGACCTTGGTCTTATTGCTCTTGGTCACCACTAACATTTGCTTTGCGGATCATTTTGATACGTATCTGGTTCTAAATGCCCATCTGTGTTCCCAGGGCACCGTGACGTTAGAAACACTGGGTCCTTGATGTGGAAAGCAAACCAGGAAAGGTAGTTGGCTGTGTCCTCATTTGGAGGAAAGAGAAGAGGATTCAGTGGGACATATGTGTCCAGAGCCCTTGTGAAAAGAGAGAGCTCTGTGTTGGGAAAATTGGCATGGCCTCATGCCCCAAAGGGCCAGAGCTATCACAGAGAACCTCTGCCCATGGAGCAGATCTCTGCCAGGCCACAGGTGGGGAGAAGAGCCATGGACCACAAGCTGAGAGGAAGAAGGCAGCATGTGACCTGCAAAAGTCACATCACCTGAACAACAAAGGCTTTGGCTTGGACCACTTGCCTGCAACCTTCTTCCCTACAGAACGTTTTCTGCCCAAGATATTTTGCTCAGAAGCCTAAGACTTGAGAGCCTCTCTCTAAGTGAGGAGAGATACCTTGCTAATCCTGAAGTTTCAGGACCAGAAGTTACAGCACAGCATCCAGGCTCCACGCTGTGGGGCCCTATTGTGTCCCAGCAGCCCAGGAACCCGTCCCACCCCAATGCTGGGTTCAGTTGATCAAAGAGGCAGCAGGGTGTCACATCGGCCATGCTGCCCTGCTTCAAGGCAGCACAGGTTCTCAGTCCATAACGCTTTCCCAGGACAGAAATGAGGGCCCAGAACTGACTGCCAGTCATGATTCTTGTGTGAATGCCTTGGGGCTGCCGTATATCAAAAGCACCACAGATGGAGTGGCTTAAACCACAGAAATGTACCCTCTCCCAGCTCTGGAGGTTTAGAAGGTCAGGGTGTGGGTGGGGTTGCTTCCTTTCCAGGCTGCGAGGGAGAATCAGTCCCAGGCTCTCACCCAGCTTCTGGGGGGTTGCTGGAAATCTTTGTTGCTCCCTGGCTTCTAGATTCATCGCCCTTATCTCTGCCTTCATCTTCACGTGGCATCTCCCTGCGTGAATGTCTCTGTCCAAATTTCCCTTTTCATAAGGACCCCACTCATATTGGGTTGGAATCTGCCCTGCTCCAGTATGACCACATAGCTAATTACACCTGTGATGACTCTATTTCCCAATAAGGTCACATTCACAGGGACTGGGTGTAGGGCTAGAACTTAGTGATTTGGTGGGAACACAACTCAGCCCACACCCAGTCTTTTCACTCAGTGTTTTCTTATTGTGGTAAAAGTCACAAAATATAAAACAGACTATTTTAACCACATTTAGCTGTACCACTCAGTGGCATTAAATACATTCACATTACCGTGCAACTCACCATTATCCATCTCCCGAATTTTTCGCCTTTCTAAGCTGAAACTCTGTCCCCAATTGAACACTCACTCCCCATTTCTGCTCCCCACCTGGCATCTACCAGTGTACTTTCTGACTCAATTTAACTATTCTACGTACCTCGTGTAAGTGGAGTCAAACAGTATCTGCACCTAATGTATACTGGAATGCATTCTTAAGCTTAACTTATGTCCTACAAACAGACTGCACCTTTTTTTTCCTTCCCTGGGCTGTCCAGCAGGTTATCTATTTCCCACACAGATATTGAGTTAATTATCTATTTCACACCTTTTGCACATAGTAGTGTACACATGTCAATCCCAACCTCCCATTCTTACTCAACAGTCAGGGAAGGTTTAATTTAATCCCAAATTTCCTACCTCATTGCCTGGGTGAAGAGGCTTCTTTTCCTCATCTTTAAGACATTCATAGAAGAGCAAGAAATTTAACTTCTAGATAAAGCAGGGCCCCCACTGTTCCTCCCTACTGGGACCGGAAGATGCAAACTTCCACTGAGACCAGCAGGCACTGTCACAGCCTTCTTCAGAGAAAGTGAAGTCACGAATGTGTGTGTAGTAGTGGGGAGGGCTGTTCCAATCCTCCAAGGGAATCTGGCCAAGGTCTTTCTTTAAAAGCCCAGTATGGGCTCTCTGCCCATGGACACCATTGAGTAAGCATCGTTGAAGTCCCCCAACTCCACTGCAGTCACGTCTAAGTCAGAGTCTCCCAAAGAGGCCAAACAACTGCAGAAGCTCTTCATCGGAGGACTCAGCTTTGAAACCACTGATGAGAGTCTGAGGAGCCATTCTGTGCAGTGGGGCATGCTCTCAGACTGTATGGAAATGAAGGATCCAAACACCAATCTCTCCAGAGACTCTGGGTTTGTCACACATGCCACTGTGTAGGAGATTGGTGGGGCCACAAAGGCGAGGCCATAGAAGGTAGACGGAAGAGCTGTGGAACCAAAAGATGGCCGCCTCAAGAGAAGATTCCCAAAGACCTGGTGCCTACTCAACTGTGAAAAAGATTTTTGCTGATGGCGTTAAAGAAGACACTGAAGAACGTCACCTGAAAGATTATTTTGAACAGTATGGGGAAATTGTTGCTGTTGTTTAGTCGCTAATTCACGTCTGACTCTTTGCAACCCCATGGACTGTAGCCCACCAAGGCACCTCATCCACAGGACTTCCCAGACGAGAATACTAGAATGAGTTGCCATTTCCTCCTCCAATGGGAAAATTGAAGTGACTGACATCATGACTGGCAAAAAGAGAGGCTGTACTTTCATAAACTTTGATGACTATGACTCTGTAGACAAGACTGTCATTCAGAAACACCACGCTGTGAATGGCCACAACTGTGCAGTAAGAAAAGCCCTATCTAAGCAAGAGATGGGCTTCCCAGGTGGCTCAGTGGGTAAAGAATCTACTGCAGTGCAGGAGATATAAGAGATGAGGGTTCAATCCCTGGGTCGGGCAGATCCCCTGGAGAAGGAAATGGCAACCCACTCCAGGATCCTTGCTGGAGAATCCCATGGACAGAGGAGCCTGGTGGGCTCCAGTCCATGGGGTCACAGGGTAGGACACGACTGAAGTGACTGAGCACGCAGCACGCAAGCAAGAGATGGCCGGTGCTTCATCCAGCCAAAGAGGTTGAAGTGGTTCTGGAAACTTTGGTGATGATCGTGGACGTGGTGGTGGAGAAAACTTCAGTGGTCAAGGTGGCTCTGGTGGCAGCCACAGTGGTGGTGGTGGGTTTGGGGGCAGTGGGATGGCTGTGATGGATTTGCTAATGATGGAAGCACTTTTGGAGGTGGTAAATTGACAATGATTTTGGCAGTTACAACAAGCAATCTTCAAATTTTGGACCCATGAAAGGAGGAATGCAAAAGTAGGAAGTCAAGAAACACCTGGAGTAACAGGCAAATTTGGCCTTGGAATACAGAATGAAGCAGGGCAAAGGCTAATAGAGTTTTGCCAAGAGAACGCACTGGTCATAGTAAACACCCTCTTCCACCAACACAAGAGAAGACTCTACACATGGACGTNATGGACAGGGAGGCCTGGCGTGCTGCGATTCATGGGGTCACAGAGTCGGACAAGACTGAGCGACTGAACTGAAAGGAGGAAACCTTGGAGGTAGAAGTTCTGCCTCCTATGGTGGTGGAGGCCAATACTTTGCCAAACCACAAAACCAAGGTGGCTGTGGTGGTTCCAGTAGCAGCAGGAGCTGTGGCAGTGGCAGAAGGTTTTAATTACTGCCAGGAAACAAAGCTTGGCAGGAGAGGAAAGCCAGAGAAGTGACAGGGAAGCTACAGGTTACAACAGACTTGTGAGCTCAGCCAAGCACAGGGGTGGCAGGGCCTAGCTGCTACACTGGAGATGTGTTTTAGACAATACTCATGCATATGGGCAAAAACTTAAGGACTGTATTTGTGACTAACTGTATAACAGGTTATTTTGGTTTCTGTTCTGTGGAAAGCGTAAAGGATTCCAACAAAGAACTTTAATATAGATTTATTTTTTATACCCATGCTGCTGTTGTTCCATTGCTAGGTTGTGTCTGACTCTTTTCAACCCTGTGGACTGCAACCTCATGGCCTCCCTGTCCTTCACTCTCTCCTTGAGTTTGCTCAAACTCTGTCCATTGAATGGTTTTGCCATCCAACCATCTCATCCTCTGTTTCCTCCTTCTCCTCCTGCCCTGTCTTTCCCAGAACCAGGGTCCTTTCCAGTGAGTCAGCTCTTCCTATCAGGTAGCCAAAGTATTGGTGCTTCAGCTTCAGCAACAGTCCTTCCAGTGAATATTCAGGATTGATTTCTTTTAGGATTGACTGGTTTGATCTCCTCATCGTTCAAGGGACTCTCAGGAGTTTTCTCCAACACCACAGTTCAAAAGCGTCAATTCTTCAGCACTCAGCCTTCTTTATAGCCCAATTCTCCTAACTGTATATGACTACTAGACCTATGCTGTTGATTGCTAGGTGTAATAGTCTGATCATGATGCTGAAGAAACATGTCTTTTAAAAAAAAAAAAAAAGGCTGAATGTGGATAAACTGATAAAAGGACAGGGTCCCTGCTAGGAAGAGGGAGTGGGGAGCCATAGCATCTCATCAGGGATAACTGTGCCTCCAACCTCAATGTCCTGTTAGCTTCCACTGCCCCCTGGAAGCAAACGTGTTATTATTTCATTTTCTGTAAGGCTGCTCTCACCGGGGCATCAGTGTCAGGCCACCTGTACTTAGAGCATGCAGGGCGTCCCTGGGCTCCTGCAGGGGTAGAGGACATTGCTTCTATGAAGGTAGGACCTGCCACCACTGGAGTCCCCATCTATTCTGGGGCCAGAGCACAGCCTCCTCCATCCTTCCCTTCACCCCAAGCCCCAGCTGCAGACTCCACCAGGCAGCGGTGCCCTCTGGGGACAGCCAGGACCATAAACCCCCAGTCACAAATGCCACCACACTGCCCAGGCTCACGTGAGCATGTCCTTCCAGTCATCTTGCCCGTGTAATTGAGAGAAGGGCTCTGATGAATCAGCCTGAAATTGCATGACATAGAAGTCATGGCTTCTAGGAACAGCATAATCTGATGGGTGATAAAAATCACTTACAGGTGCTGAGAAAGAGTTGTGTGTGTATAAATTGGGAAGCTGGGATGCACCCAGACCTTGAAGCACCCATCATGTGCCGTGAAATTGTTTATCCACTCACAATCCTGGGAAAGCCATGCTGCCCAACCCAACAAACCAGACTTTAGCACAGGGAGCCGTTGTCTTCCCTGAATCAACAGAACCCAGCAGAAGTAAAGCCAGTGTGGGCGAGTTTCGGTATGGCAGTGCTGGAATCAGTTCCAGAATCTTCCAGGCCTCTGGGCTCCCACTGCCCCACCTCTCAGCATGAAGGCCAGAAACAGAGCCATCCCCCAGCCTGCAAAGCCTGGCACCTTGCAGAGAACCCCATCAGATGTTTTATTGACCCCCAGATTTCTCTCCTGCCGTTTACCCATGAGGAGACTCTGGCATCGGATCCACCTGGACTCTCGTTCTAAGAGCAAAGGTTTTCTGAATTGTCCCTTTTGTATACAACGAAGTCCAGACTGGGCTTGTGTTCTGGTTTAGTCATGTTGATAGTGACAACTGTTAAATGATTCAATGACTAAATTGCAGGTTTTTCAGTGTCCTTAGTCTTTAGGCTAGTGTGGTGGGAAGGGTGGTCCAGGAGCCCTCTACGCTGGGCTCATGAAGCACGTGGAGTCTCGCAGCTCCACAAGGGGAGGGTGATTGCCCCAGTTCACAGAGGTGGANTGGTTTAGTCATGTTGATAGTGACAACTGTTAAATGATTCAATGACTAAATTGCAGGTTTTTCAGTGTCCTTAGTCTTTAGGCTAGTGTGGTGGGAAGGGTGGTCCAGGAGCCCTCTACGCTGGGCTCATGAAGCACGTGGAGTCTCGCAGCTCCACAAGGGGAGGGTGATTGCCCCAGTTCACAGAGGTGGAAACTGAGGTTCAGCAATCTTCCCAACCCACTACTGACCTCAGGTTCCTGCATCGCAGGCAAATTCTTTGCCGTCTGAGCCACCAAGGAAGCCCAAGAATACTGGAGTGGGAAGCCTATCTCTTCTCCAGGGAAACTTTCCAACCGAGGAATCTAACCTGGGTTTCCTGCATTGCAGGCAGATTTTTTTTTTTTACCAGCTGAGCTAGCCAGGAAGCCCAGAGAAGGTGAGAAACTTATTCAAAGCTCCACAGCTGGGAAGTTGGTGGCACCACGTTGGCTGTAAGTCTCGTTTGGTTTCCAAGCCTCTGCTCTTTGTAGACACCAAAGTGCCCTTCATAACTGTGTGTGTGCATGCTAAGTCACTTTAGTCAGGTCCGACACTTGGTGACCCATGGACTTGTAGCCTGCCAGGCTCCCCTGTCCGTGGGGTTCTCCAGGCAAGAATACTGGAGTGGGTTGTCATGCCTTCCTCCAGGGGATCTTCCTGACCCAGAGAGTGAATCTATGTCTCTTAAATCTCCTGCACTGGCAGACAGCATGCAGATAGATGCATTTGCTTTTCCAGACCTTTAGAAAAACTAAGTCAAACATTCCAGGAGGCTGCAGAAACCAGTGTTCATTATTTGCATCTAACGAAGCAAGTGTAGGAACAAACCCATATAGGGAATTATGATGAAAGGCAGGGGAATTCTTCCTGTTTGGATGTGATTGTGGGGTTGTTCTGTGGAAAAATAAGGCGGGGTGGGGGGGACATTTGAGCTTTTTAAAAACAATCCTAGTGAATGCAGTTTGCATATCAAAGGCATAAAGAAGGCTGGGTAATGACCAAAACTGTTGAGAGCTTCCCTGGTGGCTCAGTGGTAAAGAATCTACCTGCCATTCAGGAGACATGGGTTCCACCCCTAATCCAGGAAGATCCTGTATGCTGCAGAGCAACTAAGCCTGTGCACACAACTACTAAGCCTGTGCTCTAGAGCCCGTGTCTGAAACAAGAGAAGACACCGCAGTGAGAGGCCCACACACCACAGCGAGAGAGTAGACCCCAACTCGAGCAACTAGAGAAATCTGTTGTTGTGCATGCAGCAACAAAGACCCAACACAGCCAAGAAATAGATAAAATATTTTAAAAACCAAAAACCCTCGGTTGACAGAGTGTTACAGAAAAACTCAGGGGCAGGCCTGCTGCTGCTTGTGTGGTGGTGGGGGAGCAGGGAGAGAAGGGGTGGGGGAGAGGAGGTGGGTCGGGTAAGAGAGGCAGCTCAGACAGGGTGGACATGACATGTTTCCTGTAGCAAAGTGTGCAGAGTTTAGCTGGAAAGTTATAGACAAGAAGCATATCCAATCAAAAGACATTTTTTTTTTCCAGTTTTGCCTAAAATCTTTAAGTAAGCTTAGTAGCCCCGGGGATAAAGCCAGACAGTTCTCCTAAGTCATCAAGGATCAGGTTAGCAGATGTTAACCTATAGCAATAAAACAGCCAGCTATTTTTACCAGCAAAACAAGTTTATTCAGGAGCAGCAAAGACTCGTCATTTCGGATATACAGCTATGTGGAACCACCTACTAACCCATAAAGTAAAGGAGAGGAGACTCATAGGACCGAAGGGGAGCCAGAAGAGGTTCTCACAAACAGTGGGCTTCCCAGGTGGTTCAGTGGTAAAGAATCCACCAGCCAATGCTGGAGACAGGAGTTTGATCTCTGCGTCAGGAAGATCCCCTGGAGAAGGGAATGGCAACCCACTCCAGTATTCTTGCCGAGAAAATTCCACGGACAGAGGAGACTGGTGGGCGACAGTACAGGGGATCACAGAGCTGGAGTTGGACACAGCTGAAGCGAATGAGCACACACACAGCAGAAAAAAGTTGCTAAGTCACTACAGTCATGTCCAACTCTGTGACCCCACGGATTGGAGCCACCAGGCTCCTCTGTCCATGGGATTCTCCAGGCAAGAATATTGGAGTGGGTTGCCATGCCCGCCTCCAAGGAATCTTTCCAACCCAGGGATTGAACCCTCGTCTCCTGCAGCTCCTGCATAGGCAGGCACCTAGTTTACCACTGAGCCACCGGGGAAGCCAGTAGAAAAGTCAGAAGACCTCAAGTCAGATAAAAATCTACTAGTTATTTGTAACTCCAGACAAATTATCTAGTTTATATAAGCCTTGGTTTCCTCAAAATGTAAACTAGAAATAATAATCTCACCCCCTCGCCTTGAAAGACTGCTGAGACAATCCAATTACATCATCAACTGAATGTAGATTTTTTAAAATATAAAGCACTGTAAAACGCAAGGTACTTTTTCTTACCCTGAAGTAAAGCAAACATTAGAGTCATTGGAGTGATTATATTCACTTTCTACTCCTAGGTTTTGTAATGTTCAAGAGGTATTATAGATATATAGTCCCTTGAGAAGCTTAATTAGACATTGATCAACAACACAAAATACCTTTTTTTCAAATATGTGATGTCTGAAAAAAAGTGAAATGTTTGTTTTGTTGTTTAGTCGCTAAGTCGTGTCTGACTCTTTTGCAACCCCATGGATTGTAGCCCACCAGGCTCCTCTGCCCATGGAATTCTCCAGGCAAGAATACTGGAGTGGGTTGCCATTTCCTTCTCCAGGGCATCTTCCTGATCCAGGGATCAAGCCTGTGTCTCCTGCATTGGCAGGCAGAGTCTTTACCACTGAGTCATGTGGGAAGCCTCAAAATGTTTATTTAGGTGCAGCACGTGGGATCTTAGTTCCCAGACCAGGGATTGAACCTGTGCCCCATGTACTGGGAATGTGGAGTCTTAGCCACTGGACGTTGTCGCTGGTGTCATTGGCCGTGTGAACCAGAAGGCAGTGTGTGGCCAGTTCTGAATGCCAGGGAAGACAGGCTATCTCACTGGAGGCTAAGGAATAATAGGGCGGGGGCGGGTGTGTGTGTGTAAGGGAGACGGGATGATAATCCTGAGGGGCAAGAAGCGAAAAAGAGTGACAGAGGCAGAGAGCACAGAGGGTCCCTGGGCAGCAGAGGGACCTTTCTGTCCCTGACAGATACCCTTGCAACTCGCTGAGAAGACTAGACTCCAGCTGCACCTGAGCAGGCACCCCTGAGCAGCAGACAGGAGCACGGGGCTTCCCTGGCCCAGGGAAGGTCGGAAACATGGCAGGTTCGGAGACACCTGTCCCTCCTCAGCGGACACTGCCCAGCCATTAGGTCAGGGTCCCGAGACCAAGTGTTTACCCACCTTCCTTCCTGATCTTTGAGACCAAGGCAGCTGCCAAAACCTGTCCTGGGTCTCACTTCTGCTCTCCATGAGCGTAACTCTGCTGTCTGAATGCAACTACCGTGTCCCCTTTATGTCCTAGACCTGTCATCTTTACATCCTGGACTATCTCATCAGAGAGGACGACGAGGCAGGTGACACCTGTGAGGGCGGCAGGCCCAGCGGACCCTGGGGGCTTCCGGCGCGTTCCTGGGGGCGGGGCCGGAAGTGCTGCCAGGGCTTCCCGGAGGCCGCGTCTAGGCTGAAGGCACCCATCTTCTCCCTCGTGGCCAGGCCAAGCAGGGAGGTCAAGGCCCTGGATTAGTAATTAACTAGTGTGATAACACTGGTATTTTCAGATGGCTGTGAGCCAGGAGTTAAGCTGAGTAATGGAGGCCCCCAGGAGCAGGGCGTGAACAGTACTAGCTGGAGGGACTTCATTCCTGCAAACTGTGCTAGAAATCCACCTCTCTCCACTACCCGCCACCTCGCCAAACCAGGGCTGTCCCATCCCACTGGCTCCCTCCTGAGAAAACCGCGAAGTCCAGCTCTTCAGGAAGCAGGTCTCTGAGGACGGAGAATGGCCCGGGTAGTGAGGAGCTCGGTAGGTCACTGTCTGGGGAGGAAAGAAACTAAGCATCTCAGAGAGAGAGAGAGACGCAGTTTCTTCAACTCGACTCAGTCCTCCCATGTTCACTTCTCAGCCCCTTGCTTCTGGGAATGTACTCGCTGGTCTGGAAATGCCCCCCTCTCTGTTGTTCCTTGAAAACAAAGAATGGAAACAGAAGAAAAAATCCTTTCATTACCTGGTACAGTGCTATACACAGACCCAAGACGGGGGAGATCAAAGCCCCTGCTTGTAGCAGGAATAAAGAGGGATTCATTGACCATGCTGCAAGTAGGCAGGCGCACAGCAGAATCTCCAACCTATGTGCCTTTTCTTTGTTTCCAAAATATTCTAGTCAGGGGAGAAAAAAAAAGTTGTTTTTTTGTTTGTTTGTTTGTTTTTTTAATTCAAGGAGAGGAAAAATCAAACTGAATGGATTTGAATGGTCTGAGAGCCACATCCAAATTTTAGAAAGGAACCCTCAGGCACACTGTCCCTGCCCACACAAGTAGGGGAGCCTGGAAAAAGTGGGCTGTTGAGAGCAAAGGGAGTTCCCAGGAGTGACCTGATCTTAAACTGGCCCAGGTGTCATTGAACCGTTTTCAACCGTTTTCGTCAGTCGTGAAAGGGGATTTGGAGGAAACCCTGGCTAATCCCTTCTGCCCTGGAGCCCAGACCTGCACGCTCAAGAGAAGGTTCTGGTGGATGGGTGGGTGAGGACTGTCAAGCTGGTGGCTCTTCCAAAGCTCTTTCAGTTAAGTGATCGGGAAAGAGATATGTTTGCAGACAGGATGGACTCCCAGGTTTAGGCGCTCCTCTTGTGGGATACTTTCCTCACGCACGCATGGGCTGTTTCACCCGAGCTCCCTGACTGCAGCACCACCTTGGCTGGAAGGAGGGGTGTGGAGAGGGGCCAGGCTCAGGGCACAGATGGGGTCTGTGACTGAGCCTGTCCTCTGCAGGGCACAGCCACAGCTTCTCAGGTAGGGGACTAGCCTCCAGAGAGCCTGCCACATCCCTTGAGATCAGGATTCACACGTCCCCTGGGACCTGAGAGGTTCTCAGCTCCTGCTCCAGGCAGAGTCCCGTTTCTCTTTACCTGGTCAGAGTGCTGGGCAGGCCTGGGGAAACCTGTGTCCACCGGAGCAGGTTCCAGGGGGCTTGCAGCTTAAAAGCAATATAGACAGTCTGTTTGCTTGTATGTGTGCGGTGTGGTATGTGATGTGTGTGCTATATGTGTGAGATGTGTGTATGTGGTTTGTAGAGGGTATGTGTGTGGGGGTGTGTGTGTCCTGTGTGTGCTGTGTGGTATGTATGATGTGGTATTGTTGTTTGTGCTGTATGTGTGAAGTGTGAGTGTGCTGTGGAGTGTGTTTGTGTGGTGTGGTATATGATGAGGTGTGTATGTGGTGTGTGATACAGTATATAGTGTGTGTGGTGTGGTGTATGATGTGCGTGGAGTGATGTGTGTCTGTATGTGGTGTGTGTGTGGTGTGGTATGTGATGTGGTACATACTGTTTGTGTATGGGGGGTGATATGGTAGATGCAGTGTGTACGTGGGGTGTGATATGTATGTAGTGTGTGTGGAATGCACGTGTGGTGTGTGTGATGTGGTGTGTGGTATTTGTGCTGTAGGTGTGAGGTTTACGTGTGCCTGTGTGTGATGTTTGAGTGGTGTGGTATGTGATACGGTGCATGAGGGGTGTGTGTGTGTGGTTTGTGGTATGGTGCCTGCTGTGCATGTATGCAGTGTGTGTGTGGGGGGTGATATTTATGCAGTCTGTGTGGTATGCATGTGTGGTGTGTGTGATGTGGTGTGTGGTATTTGTGCTGTAGGTGTGAGGTTTACGTGTGCCTGTGTGTGATGTTTGAGTGGTGTGGTATGTGATACGGTGCATGAGGGGTGTGTGTGTGTGGTTTGTGGTATGGTGCCTGCTGTGCATGTATGCAGTGTGTGTGTGGGGGGTGATATTTATGCAGTCTGTGTGGTATGCATGTGTGGTGTGTGTGATGTGGTGTGTGGTATTTGTGCTGTAGGTGTGAGGTTTACGTGTGCCTGTGTGTGATGTTTGAGTGGTGTGGTATGTGATACGGTGCATGAGGGGTGTGTGTGTGTGGTTTGTGGTATGGTGCCTGCTGTGCATGTATGCAGTGTGTGTGTGGGGGGTGATATTTATGCAGTCTGTGTGGTATGCATGTGTGGTGTGTGTGATGTGGTGTGTGGTATTTGTGCTGTAGGTGTGAGGTTTACGTGTGCCTGTGTGTGATGTTTGAGTGGTGTGGTATGTGATACGGTGCATGAGGGGTGTGTGTGTGTGGTTTGTGGTATGGTGCCTGCTGTGCATGTATGCAGTGTGTGTGTGGGGGGTGATATTTATGCAGTCTGTGTGGTATGCATGTGTGGTGTGTGTGATGTGGTGTGTGGTATTTGTGCTGTATGTGTGAAGTTTACGTGTGCCTGTGTGTGATGTTTGAGTGGTGTGGTATGTGATACGGTGCATGAGGGGGGTCTGTGTGTGGTGTGGTTTGTGGTATGATGCCTGCTGTGAATGTATGGGGTGCATGTGTGTGGTGTGTGGGATGGTGGAGGGCAGGGGTCACTGTGGTCCAGGGTGGTCAGAAGCCTACTGAATGCACTAGGACTTGCTGGTGCTCCTCTGAGAGGAGGAAGGGCAGAGCCCATTTGAGCCGCTCTGGGCAAGCCCCCCAGCCCATGCTGGGCAGCCAGATGGAGGGCGGTGAGTGCTGATCAGCAGGTAATGACCAGAGCCCAGACCGCTTCCCTGTGAGACTCACTGATGTGAGAGTCAGGACTCACGTGAAGCTCCTGGCACAGCTCCTAAGAGTTACCAGGAAAGCCTTAATGATGTTAACTGTGCCCTAAAAGATCCTTACCTTAATATTGAAATTATTATTGCAGTGAAATATTTTATTCAGGCATGGAATAATCTATTCTTCCTGTCCTCCAGAGATGCACAAATAACAAAACCCTGGTGTTTCCTTTTGGTTTGTAAGGGAAACCTATACAAACATTTTGCAAAAGGCTCTCAAGTGAAAAATCACCTCCCCACAGTTACCCACCCACCACTTACCCTCCAGGCTACTTACTTAACCTTTTCACACGCTAGTTTCTTCTTCTGTGAAACAGGGTTTATGGTCTGTAATCAACTCAGTGAAAGTAATGGCTGCACTTGTGTGCACAGTGAGTACCTGATAAACGTTGGCCAGCCTCCCAAGCTGGTCTCCTGGGCAGGTCCTCTGCTTTTCTTGAGATGCTTGGTCCTGAGGGTCCAGGGTGAGTTGGCTTGGTTGACAAAAGCTAACTGTGAAAGTGAGACTTGGAAAGTGACAATTTCAAAAGGAAGAAGGGAGGAATAGAGACAGAAAAAAAGAAGGGACCAGCCAGGTCATTACAGGAGAGGTAACTAGACCATGCCTGGACCATGTAGCATCTCCACTTTCCTCTATTTCCTCCCCCAGAAGAATTTCCAGACACGTAGAAGTTGGGATCAAGTCCAATGTCTTACTGTGTTCTCTCTGCCTGGAAGTATAGTTGAAAACCATGTACTATGACTGCCCACATTCAGATCTGCTCACATGAACAGTATTTTCAGAGTTTATGAATCTTAACTCCAAAACAACAGTGAAATTTTTTTTTTACTGAGGTATAGTTAATTTTCTTGGGCTCCAAAATCACTGCAGATGGTGATTGCAGCCAGTCACCATTAAAAGATACTTGCTCTTTGGAAGAAAAGCTATGACCAACCTAGACTGCATATTAACAAGCAGAGACATTACTTTGCCAACAAAGATCCGTATAGTTGAAGCTGTGGTTTTTCCAATAGTCATGTATGGATGTGAGAGTTGGACCATGAAGAAGGCTGGACACCAAAGAATTGATGCTTTTGAGCTGTGGTGTTGGAGAAGACTCTTGAGAGTGCCCTGGACTGCAAGGAGATCAAACCAGCCAATCCTAAAGGAAATCAATCCTGGATATTCATTGGAAGGGCTGACGCTGAAGCTGAAGCTCCAATACTTTGGCCACCTGATGCGAAGTCAACTCACTAGAAAAGACCTGGATGCTGGGAAAGCTTGAGGGCAGGAGGAGAAGGGAATAACAAGAGGATGAGATGGTTGGATAATATCACTGACTCAAGGGACATGAGTCTGAGCAAGCACTGAGAGATGGTGATGGACAGGGAGGCCTGGGGTTCTGCAGTCCGTGGGGTCGCAAAGAGTAGGACAACAATAGTTGATTACAATATTAGTTTCAGGCGTACCACATTGTGAATCTAAGTTTGTGTAGGTTGTACTCCATTTAAAGTTGTTATCAAATACTGGTTATGTTCCCTGTGCTGTACAATATACACTTGCAGATTATTTATTTTGTTCCTTCCTTCCACAAATATGCACTGAGTACTTGCAACATGCCAACCCCTGTCTGAGACATTTGGGATGTGTTAACAAACGAAACAGCAAAGACTGCTGTCCATGTGGAGTTTATGAGCTGTGTATGCAGGGAGACAGACAGTGAGCGGTAAAAAGCAGACAGAATGAGTGATTCATTTGTCTGGTTTGTTATAAAGTGACAAGGACTGTGGAAGGAGAGAAAGGAGGAAGGGGGCTGGGGGGAAGGAAGAAGGATAGTAGAGGTGGGCAGCGGTCAGGGAGACCTAGGCCAGGCTGGGGAGAAGGAGGCTGGTTGTGACTGGAAATCAAGAGGTGACCTCTGAGCAAGGGCATGAAGGAAAGGAGCGCCTGCAAGGGCAGTGTCCAGAGGGGAGCATTCCAAAGGGAACAGGCAGCAGAGAGGCCCTCAGGGTGCAGTGCACTGGAGCATTCCCTGGAGGAGCCATGAGGCTGGATGCCCCTGGCATTCACAGAGGAGGGCCTCTGCAGAGGGCCTCACAGGTCATCATTAGACAGCCCCCTGGGAATCAT
The DNA here is from genome assembly GCA_006410615.1 of Neotragus moschatus. Classification (NCBI taxonomy): domain Eukaryota; kingdom Metazoa; phylum Chordata; class Mammalia; order Artiodactyla; family Bovidae; genus Neotragus; species Neotragus moschatus. The sequence goes on from SJYA01000158.1 coordinate 82,262, forward strand.
TGCAGAGGTTTGAATAGAGGCGCGACATGACATGACATACTGTAACAGAGTCACTGTGGCAGCTGGGCAGAGACCAGAGCTTGCGGACAGAGGTGACAGCCAGGAGATCAGCTGGGGGGCTAGGGCAGGTGGGAGAGGATGGTGGCCCGGACCAGGGGGCAGACCAGGAATATGAAGCGGGTGGTCAGTGTCTCGTAAATTTTGAAGGTGGAGTCAGATGTTTCCTGAGAAGCAGATGTAGGGTGAGAGGGAAGGAAGAATTAACTAAAAGAAGAATGCGTGTGTGCGTGTATGCTTAGTTGTGTCCAGCACTTTTGTGACCCCGTGGACTGCAGGCCCCCTGGCTCCCATGTCCATGGGATTCTCCAGGCAAGAATGCTGGAGAGGGTTGCCATTTCCTTCTCCAGGGGATCTTCTTGACCCAGAGGTTGAACCAGCATCTCTTGTGTCTCCCTCATTGAGCAAGGGGGATTCTTTACCAACTGTGCTGTCTGGGAAGTCCCTGTAGAAGAATGGGTGGGGTGCGGACAGAGGTGGAGAACCTGGCAGGTAGAGGATTTGGGAGCGGGAAGGAAGCGTAATACAGCAGAAGCTGGCTTTGGTCACATCAGCCTCGGGATGTCTATTGGAAACTCCAGCCGATTGTCGAGGGAGCAGGGCCGCCGGGTCTTACTGTTTGGAGTCGAGGAGGAGAACGCGGAGCTGGAACTGTAAACTGACCTCACGTTTCAAGTCACAGTCTGGCAGAGACCCCAAAAGCACAGAAGAGGGCCAAGGATGGATGGCACCCCCGCGTTTCCAACCCTACAGGACTGGGGAGGGAGGAACCGGAAGGAGAGACTGGGAGGACAGAGGAAAAGCAGGGCAGCCAGCTGGTGGAGAGGCTGGAGAAAGGAGACTGAAGGCAGAAAGGTCAGCCCTGAGCCAAGTGCTTTCAAGGGTCCAGGTCGGAAGGGGACTGAGCACTGAGCAGCTCCTTTCTGCGGCTCGGAGCCAAAGGCCGCTTTCATACTGTTGATCATCCTTCCCTGGGCTATGCAAGTTCATCCCCAGGATTCACTCTTTGTTTCCATCAGGGGACTCCATCCATCAAGGTTTATGTCCAGTGGGGTGAAAATAGAGACTCAAAGAAAGGAGCTTCTTCATTTAGCATTGAGCCCCAAGTACAAAATGCCCCAGCCCAAGGTTATTACAGAGAGATCGAAAAAGAACTCCTTGCAGCCGTCGCATCCCCAAGCAAAGCATCAAGTTCACCACCCCAATTCGTAAATAGAAAGCCTCCAGCCTTCGAGACCTGTTAAGGCGAGTTTGTTTCCATTTCACAGAGTGAGTTTTATTGCTCTGCACCCTTATAAACTATCGATGCACTGAGTATGTTCTATCAAAACCAAATAAAAGCATCACTTAGTTGGGAGTAATCGAAAGGTACTGATGAAGGAAAAGACAAAGGAAATATATGGCCCTCAGTATCTTCCGGAAGCTCTGCAATGGTTCTGTTACTCCAGCCAAGGGGCCAGCATCTCCTCCACTTGCCAGAGGGCAAGTCCCTTCATGTGTTGGAGTCTCAGCTGCCTCACCTATAAACTTGGGGTGATAGTCCTCGCTGACTACTTCTGCTTAAGGATCCAATGAGATAAAATGTGTAAGGCCTGGCATATGGTGGCTGATGAATATTAACCATAATTTTTTTTAACACCTAGAAATGCATGATCTAAAGAGCTTTCGGTTATTTTATTTAGTTTTGGCTGTGCTGCGTCTTTGTTGCATCATGGACTTTTCTCTAGGTGCGGTGAATGGAGGCCACTCTCTAGTTGTGGTGGGGAGGCGTCTCGTGGCGGCAGCTTCTCTTGTCGCAGAGCACGGGCTCTGGAGCAAAGGCGCTGTGGCTGTGATTTTAGTTGCTCCGTAGCATGTGGGCTCCTCCCAGGTCGAACCTCTGTCTCCTGCATTGGCAGGCAGGTTCTTTACCACTGAGCCACCAGGGAAGCCCTGAAGAGTGACTGCTATATGGTGATTCTCTGATACTTCCTCGGAAGGTCGATTTCACCAGAGGTCCTCACGTTCCCCACCCCCTGCTACTGCTAAGTCACTCCAGTCTTGTCCGACTCTGCGACCCCATAGACGGCAGCCCACCAGGCTCTCCCGTCCCTGGGATTCTCCAGGCAAGAACACTGGAGTGGGTTGCCATCGCCTTCTCCCCCAGCCCCTGGGAAATCCCCAGATCCAGTCCTGACAGCACTGGATCCGCCCTCCCTGACCAAAACCCCCAGGGACTCTCACAGGAAGGTCACCCAGGTGATAGCACCTGGCTGCCAGGTGTGTGGGAGAGGCTGCTCTTGACCTTTTGTCCTCTGCACACAGGGAAGTAGGGCCCTTTGCAGGAGTTCCAATGGCTGCAGAGAGCTCCTGAATGCAGGGCTGGCTTGTGATTCAAATCTTGCTCCTGTGGTTTAAGAACTAACAGTTGCCATCTCACTGTGTACACAGGTCCACATCCTGCTCTTTGCCCTGAGGGACACGTCTCATGTGTGACTCTCTTTTTCAGGTGCCTTCTTGTTGGCCCTTGGCTTGGCTCCCACTCACCTGATGGGGAGAGGCCCTAACCTCTTAGAAAAAAGCAAACAAACTCCACCCTCCAGATCCAACCCAAGCCAGCCAGCCTGGCTGGGTCCACCTGCCTGGCTCGTTCAGGAACAGGGCACTCCACCCACCCGCCCCAGGTGTTTAGAGAGGTGTTTCCTCCACAGCACTGCATGGGGCACAGGTTTGTCACCCAGGTGGGACTGTCAATATTCCAAACCCAGGTTGTACATTGGGAGGGTTTCTGGTAAGCTTTTACAATGGCATAACTGAAGCTCTATGTTTTAAACAATTGTTTTAATGTTTAAATATGGTTGAACTTGTATTTTCCTATCACTGTCAGTGATAATGTGCATATGTGCTAAGTCACTTCCGTCGTGTCTGACTCTTTGCGACTCCATGGACTGTAGCCCACCAGGCTCCTCTGTCCATGGAATTTTCTAGGCAAGAATACTGGAGTGGGTTACCACAATAACAATAATTGTTATTAATTAAAATAAAAGATATTGACTGCCAAGCAATTAAAATGTGCCAGCTCTGGCTGAGGGGACTGGCACAAGTATTATGCACTAATTTCACCATCTCCAGTGGAGTGGGTTTTCTCTCCCACTTCACAGACAAGGCAGGTAAAGCATCACAAACAGGAGACACAATGGCAAACCCTGCGTCAGGATTCAGTCCTTGCTGGGGGACCCAGGGCGTCTCCCCTCCGCCCTCAGGCAATCTTCCCACACCCCTCCCAGC